>CM054060.1:389118702-389518986 GCA_028641055.1 Alopecurus myosuroides
CAAACACACAGAACCCATAACCAGAAAATGAATTTATTTTGCCCATACAACAACAATCATAGTTCATGTGCTCCTATACAAGTAAAGGAATTTTTACGGGGGATGGTCATGGAAGATTACCCAGTATCCATTGCAGGCACTGGACGAACAGGGGCGTCGTCTGTCCCGCAAGCTGGGCGTCATGGGTGTCGGGACGCGCACGTGCTTTCCGCCGGAGCTGTTCCGCCGCCGGACGAAGCGCTACGGCGGGTGGCGCCGCTGGATGGCCGGACGAAGTGCTACGGCTGCCGCCGCTGCGATCGGACGACCGAGCTAGGGATTCGGCCGCCCGACTTTTCCCCTGCTTTCCATGCCTGCGGGAGCATGGCAGAGATGGAGGAGGGCCGCCGTGCTAGGAGGACGTGGTGGTCGCCGCCGACCTGGGTGGACGCAGCTGTTCCGTTCAGGGCTTCAGGCTTCTGTGCTTGGCTCGACAGGGGAGCTGGGAGCGATCCCTTTACTAAATTCAACTAGATGTTGAGGGGGTAAAAAGGTAAATTAGTAAGTTTATTATTTGGCAAAAAAATGACTTTTCTAACGGGAGTTGACGGAATGCTAAAATCCAATAACGCCATAACCTTTGGATGGTACAAACTTAAAGAACCATCTTTTTCGATGGTATAAACCTAAAGACTGCGTCTTTTGATGGTACAAAACCAAATTTCCCTTTTAAGAATATTTCGAATGATCCGGTAGGTTAGATGTTTTCCTCTATGAAGATGCAAAAGATACTCCATAATGTGCAAAGTTGTAGGTGATCTATGCTATGGATGAGGCTTCCCTGAGACTGAATTAAGCCCACTGGAAGAAGGTTCACTCAAAGAATAGATTTTTTTTCAATTTTTGGCCTATGGATGTTTCTCACAGGATTGCTGAGGCAAAAATTCCGCGGCTCCTATGCTTGACACGTGTCCTCTTATCCAAAAAGAACCTACCTCCGACCACCACCAGCATTGAAGTGGCCCGCCTATAATTCCCGTCGCACCACCGCCCGCTCATCGCCGGAGAAGTCGTCGGCCGTGGCATCGCGTCGATCTTGCAAATATGGTGATGATCCTTGCCAGGTCTAGCGGCATCAGTGGCACCCTCGTGACCTTTCACCTTCAGTACCCTCCCTTTGCACCTCAGGCGACGCCGCTTGTAGCCCATCGCCGCGCCGACGGTCACTACTTGTAGCACCACAGTCTTTTGTCGTAGCTTCCGAGACCATTGTTTGTAGCAACACGAAGCTTCTTTCGCAGCTTCGGCGAAAGGCGAACGAAATCAGCACTACATATCTCTCACCACTACTTATAGCACCATCATCATTTGTTTGTAGCTTCTGCGACCACCGTTTGTAGCAACTTCTTTCGCAACTCAGCCGAAATTAGCACCGCAGTTCGCTAACACCACCGCCGCTTGCTCACTATAGTACTGCTTCCCGCTAATGGAAGCACTCTCGCATGCTTTTCACAACACCAGTGACCACTGTTGGTAGCACCGCCGCCGCCGACGGTAGCACCGGAGGACATCCATGGTAGCAACACCGTACATCGTCGGCAACAACGTTGTACTTACAACACCTGTTGGTAGCAATACATGTGGTCGGCCGGCTAGCAGCAGTAGTGTCGCCACATCGAGCAAAGGGATCCATATATTTTCCACACTTCTTCGCCGACCGCATGCCATTGGGAAACAAGGAGAAGCTCCCGCATCGAGCACCATGATATCTGCAAATGTACGGGTTCATTAAAGCATCATTTCATGGAAGCATGATCCCCCGATTTATATCGATCCCACGCAGAGATGATCTGGTAAAAGATTTTTAAGAGTGTGATGCATGTAAAATGCATACATGAACTTTCCATGTTATTACTTGTTTTTCCTACATATTAGCAACTTATATTCATGTTTTATAATGATTTGGGGATTTTCTGAACAATCCCCTTCTTTTGGTTCTAACCCTGTTTTTCCAGAAAAGTACTTTTTAGTGTTTCAGACTTTCCGGGAGCTTCGGGACTCCAAAAAGGGCAAGGCCAAAGAGCACGGTTCAGAATTTTCGAGACGAAGACCATGGGCCAAAGTAGAGGGCTAAAAGGCCAACCAGGTGGAAAAGAGGACCCTCCACGCGGCCAGATTCCTTGGCCGCGTGTGGGGCCCCCTTTTTGCCCCCGTGGCTCCGATGCCGTCGATCTTTCTTCTCCCGAGTGTCTCGTGACCTAAAAACGACTATATAAAGGGTCCCCTGGCCTTTTCGAGAAGTAGGCGGCGCCGAGAGACGAAACCACGAAACAGAGAGACAGAAGGCTTTCGCCGGAGAAGATCGGAGGGGGGAAACGCCGCCGGGATCACCCCCGGAGGGCTCCACCCCCCTCCGGCGTGTTCATCATCAATATCTACAGCAAGATCAGCTCCATCTCTCCACTGTAATCTCTTGGCAAACACGATGTATGATGAAATACTATATTCCCTAGATGTATTGTGTCTCCCCGTCTATGTTTGAGTAGTGAATTGTTCTTGGCAATGGTGAAATAGTTCGTTGATTGGTTGCATACAAGTTTGTTATCTTCTATGATTGTCTTTATGTACAATATATGAGTGCACGCATATGTTGGGGAATGCATGTAAGGTGATTACCGGTAGCATAATGGAGTTGTGGTGACTTGGGAGTGACAGTAACCTGAGACCGAGCCACAAAGTTAAGTTATTGGGGGATATATATAGGGGACCTTAGAACGTAAGGCTATGGTGGGACTTTATGTCTTAATCAATCTTGTGCAGTCATTTACTTGGCCACATGATCCATCATAAGGGGTTGTAGATCATTTACTTGACTATACCTATTCATGGCTCCTTCCTAGAAGAAACAACTAAGACTAAAACATGTGCTTCACTAATTGTGACAACTACACGAACAAAACACCTATTGCTAGAACACTTGCTTCCTTGAGATACTTGAGATATTTGCTGCTTGCTACTTGTGAAACTTGCTTAGAAACTTGCTTTAGAAACTTGCTCTAGGATTACTTGCATTTTAAACTTGCTTCACTAGTTACTAGACAAACCACACTCCACGTCACTTGCTTTTAATTAGTTAGTTCCTTTTAGTCAAACTTATTGCTTTGTATAAACAGCCATATAAGAGGGTTATAGGGCTTTAGAGAATAGATAGCTTACCTTCAGCTCCTCGCGGGTTCGACACTCAAATACTTATCGAAAGGTACTACAATTGATCTCCTGCACTTGGGAGTCATCAAGCACTTTTCTGGCACCGTTGCCGGGAGCGTTGTGCTAAGCTTTTATTCTTGTTTGCATTGCATACTAACATATAAACCTAAAACACAAAAAAAAATTATAAAATGGAAAACAACCAAACAATTTTAGAACTGTATAATATCTACCTTGAATTAGGACATGAAGTGTTTGAGGAGAAATTGAAAAATTATTTGCACAACAATCATATTTGTGGTAGTACTAATTCTTTGAACACCTTTATTGCTCAGGAAAACCTTGAGCTTGGGGAAGTTTGTCTTGATGAATATGATATTTTTAGTCCCCCTACTATTGAGGATAAAAATGATATACTTGCTGATTCTATGGAAAGTTTTAAGCTTGGGGAAGTTGGTTTTGATGAGCATGATATTTCTAGTTCCCCAAGCTTGGAGGAGAAAATTCACTTTGATGATACTATGCCTCCTATATATGATGATTGCAATGAAAATTATGAATGTTTAACTCCCACTATCACTAATGAGGATTTTACTTATGTGGAGAGTAGTGATTCTTTTATGCATGTGGCTCATGATAAGAATGTTTTATGTGATATTCATATTGTTGAATCTATTCATGATGCTACTGAAAATTATTATGAGAGAGGGAAACATGGTTACACATATTTCAACAATATTAAGTTTCCCCTCTTTATGCTGAAAGTATTGAAGTTGAACTTGATCTACCTGTCTATGCTTGCTATTATGTGCTTCTTTTATTTGTTTCATTACAAAATGCCAATGCATAGGAAAGGGGTTATACTTAACAATAAATTGTTTAATATTTTTTGGTGTGTTCCTTATGCTTTAATTTCCTATTCGGTTTGAGCACACATTTATGTCTTTTCAACATGTAAAATACCTTTACCTATTGTTATCTATCATTTAGTTTAAGATTTTCATTTTATAAAAAAATTGGGAAAGTAAATGAGAAGGATGAGTAATGGAGAAGTTGGGGTCGACCTTGAACATGTGTTGTTCATGCCAATGAAACCATTGCAAAGTCTCTATCATTAAAACTTTTTCCAAAGCTAAAAACAATAAAAATATTAGTTCACTACTGTAACATCACATTTCTGTCTTATTTCTCATCATAAATGGCAAGAATAATCTTATATGAGGGATAGGATTAAACAAAAGTAATTAGCTGTCGAGAAAACAGATTCCTGAACTTCACTGCGAAAAATGTTTAAAATCACAGAAGTGGAATTTTGACCTGGTAATTTACGACAGAAATATTTAGTTATCACTACATATTTCATTAGTTTTAAGTTTTCTGATTTGAGCAACTTAAGTGCCTCTAAAAATGCACTCTTTACGGGTTGTTCAGTTTTTGGCAGATTATGTCTTTATTTTGCATTGCTCTCATTACTTGTGTTTTGTGTGGTTCTTTTGATCAAGGAGCAATGCACAACTGTAGTAACAGTAGTTAATATTTAGAATCAACTCATGATGTGCCCTTGTTGTACCTATGTGGATTTTATTTATGGAGGCACTAACCCCTCTAATCAAGTTTTATGTTGAGATTTGTGTAAGAAGAATTTTTCAGGAGGAAGAGTTGAGTTAGATGAACAAAGATCAAGAGGGACAACCAATCAAGCTTGGGGATGTACCCCTGGGCTCACCCTACATGTATCAAATAAGTACAAGAATCCAAGCTTGGGGATGCCGAGCCACCTCACTCCAACCATCATGATGTTAAGTAAGAAAAGCCTAGCTATACGGCTATCAATAAAGCGCTTTACGGGAGGCAACCCGGCTGTTCTTAGTTGGTTTTTCCTAGTGTCCTCTTGCTGTAACAAGAGACTTAGTCTTTAGTTTAGTTTCTGGAGTTTTCAATAAAGTGTCAATTTCAAAGTTGCTATCCTAGTGCTTGGAATTTCTGTTTCAGCACGATTCTGCTCACCGTACGATTTTTCATTTTTTATCTGTAAGTCGTATTGAGCTAATTTTTTGGTATGTTCTGCAACGTTTTGTACTATGTAAGCACAAAAATTGGATTAATTTTTTTATGAGTCTAGATTAGGGAAAACGTTCGTTTTGCTGCTATTGCTTTTCTGGACAGATTTTGCCTTCTTTTGTTGGATGCACTCTTTGGGTTTGGGACTTGAATTTCCTTGATCTTTTTGATCTAGAGAGTGAACATACAACATTATGAACCTTATTGTCTATCTTATGGAGCATTCTTTTTGGAATTTTGCGCAGCATGCGTACGTTTTGTTTGTCCTTGCTAATCTCACTCCACAGAAAAAGAATGGGAGAAACATGTTTTGTAAAGTTTTTTCACAGGGAATAGAGGAGCTGTGCCAAGAGAGATCCAAGAGTGGTGAAAACCACAAGCTTGGGGATGTGGTGAACACCCCCTGGACCAACACTCTTTTGGTTAGCACACGTCTACTTTCTGTTTTTCTAAGCAAAACATTTATCGCAGAAACTTGAAGCGTCTAGTTTTGTTTTTTAGTTTATTTGTGAGACCACCACCACAATTATCTTTATGAGAATCAGCTACTAGAATAATGGGTTGAATTAAGTTGGATGCTGTTATATTTATTGGGAAAGGGATGCTTTAGTTGATTATAAAAAGCTACTTATAGTTGCATGATTTATATGCTGTTTTAGGTGTAGAAATTTGCAATAGTGTTGTCATGAGCTATCTCTTATTCATGTTTTTGATGTTAATTGTTAGTTTACTTAGTTTTTCATGAAATGAGTAGTTCTATGGACACTAATTCATGCATAGTAGCTGGTCAACTATCTCCCTCTTGCTAGCCAAAAAAGTAAAAATTCCAACAAGTATAAACTTGTTTCCAACACCCTTTAGCCAAGTATTTCCAGCGAGTCCACCATATCTACCTATTAGCTTCAGAGCTATTCCGAGTATGTTCAGCATGTTATAGTCTTATTTATGTTCTAAATTAAGATATTCACTTTATTTATTGTCATGAGCTGAATTTGGGATAGGACTCTCACAAACTTTTGAATGCACACCTTTACTTTTCATTGCACTTAATAAACATGACCCAATAACGGGAGCTAAAAGTTTTGTGTTTGACAAGTGTTTGGTTGGGAGCTAGCTATAAACGTGTATCACTGGAAAGCTTTCAACATTGCACAAAAATTTACATTTGGTTGATATCATGTACTTTTGTTTTTGGACTCATGCCATGCCGAAATGAAATAGAGGAATAGTAAGTTTTGATGAGTAATTATATTTATGACTAGAGAAACGCATTGGGCCGCTAACCCAAGCCATGCTTGATCATGGTGGAAATTTACTTACAGCTAGGGTGGACTCTACAAACACACCCTACAATAAAATAAGAAGCTATGCATATAGTGAATGAAATAAAAAAAGATGATGAGTCTACTCCGTTTGTTCATCTTGTCATTGTGACATGGGCTGGTTTCCATGTCATGGGGCAGGAGGTACCTCTTTGCGGTTCTCTATGATGTCATTAATACTTATTATGATTGTACAAAGCTTATTAGGAATCTTAAGTTGAGTAATCATGGAGTAGGTTTTCACACTCACGGGGCATGAGGCATTCAACCAACACCTTGTCAATCACATTACTTCAACATTCACAATTTAAGATGCTAGTGATAAAGGGGCAATGAGAGTCTTAGACCAATGGATGCCACATTTCAATTAGTAATTTTAGTTGAATAATTTAGAGGATAAATAAGACTTGATCATGTTTTACCTCTACTCAATTTTCTCCAAAGTGTCCACCATATTTTCTATTTTCCATTATGCTATTATTTGACCAATATAGGATTTTATTTTTCATTTTGTGTATGCATTTGGTCCATGGTGCTTTTATTTCATTATACACTTTATGAACTTTCATGAAGCATTTTTGCTTGCATATTTGATATTTATTATAACATGAATTGTATGTTGCTACTCATCTACATTATGAATCATTTGATTATAGGTAGCATGAATAATCTTCTTTGATATTCCATGATTGTTTTAAAATGCAAAGTCCATGTTAGTTTTATCACCTTCATACTCGAGGACGAGTAAGGGTTAAGCTTGGGGATGTTGATGCATGTAAAATGCATACATGAACTTTGCATGTTATTACTTGTTTTTCCTACATATTAGCAACTTATATTCATGTTTTATAATGATTTGGGGGATTTTCTGAACAATCCCCCTTCTTTTGGTTCTAACCCTGTTTTTCCAGAAAACGTACTTTTTAGTGTTTCAAACTTTCCGGGAGCTTCGGGACTCCAAAAAGGGCAAGGCCAAAGAGCACGGTTCAGAATTTTCGAGACGAAGACCATGGAACAAAGTAGAGGGCCAAAAGGCCAACCAGGTGGAAAAGAGGACCCTCCATGCGGCCAGATTCCTTGGCCGCGTGTGGGGCCCCCTTTTTGCCCCCGTGGCTCCGATGCCGTCGATCTTTCTTCTCCCGAGTGTCTCGTGACCTAAAAACGACTATATAAAGGGTCCCCTGGCCTTTTCGAGAAGGAGGCGGAGCCGAGAGACGAAACCACGAAACAAAGAGACAGAAGGCTGCCGCCGGAGAAGATCGGAGGGGGGAAACGCCGCCGGGATCACCCCCGGAGGGCTCCACCCCCTCCGGCGTGTTCATGATCAACATCTACAGCAAGATCAGCTCCATCTCTCCACTGTAATCTCTTGGCAAACACGATGTATGATGCAATACTATATTCCCTAGATGTATTGTGTCTCCCCGTCTATGTTTGAGTAGTGAATTGTTCTTGGCAATGGTGAAATAGTTCGTTGATTGGTCGCATACAAGTTTGTTATCTTCTATGATTGTCTTTATGTACAATATATGAGTGCACACATATGTTGGGGAATGCATGTAAGGTGATTACCGGTAGCATAATGGAGTGGTGGTGACTTGGGAGTGACAATAACCTGAGACCGAGCCACAAAGTTAAGTTATTGGGGGATATATATAGGGGACCTTAGAACGTAAGGCTATGGTGGAAATTTATGTCTTAATCAATATTGTGCATTCATTTACTTGGCCACATGATCCATAATAAGGGGTTGTAGATCATTTACTTGACTATACCTATTCATGGCTCCTTCCTAGAAGAAACAACTAAGACTAAAACATGTGCTTCACTAATTGTGACAACTACACGAACGAAACACCTATTGCTAGAACACTTGCTCCCTTGCTCCCTTGAGATATTTTCTGCTTGCTACTTGTGAAACTTTCTTAGAAACTTGCTTTAGAAACTTGCTCTAGGATTACTTGCATTTTAAACTTGCTTCACTAGTTACTAGACAAACCACACTCCATGTCACTTGCTTTTAATTAGTTAGTTCCTTTTAGTCAAACTTATTGCTTTGCATAAACAGCCATATAAGAGGGTTATAGGGCTTTAGAGAATAGATAGCTTACCTTCAGCTCCTCGTGGGTTCGACACTCAAATACTTATCGAAAGGTACTACAATTGATCTCCTGCACTTGGGAGTCATCAGAGTGCCTTTGTCACACACAAGGTTTCAGACTTATGTGAATTGACTCACCAAAATAATAATTCGTTTAAACATGCGGAAGACAAAGGGTGAGTTGTGTGGAAATAGAAACGGAACAACTTACTAATAATAAATAACTTAAAGATATAAATATTGTAAAGTTTAGTTGTATTGCTTATGGATGAAGTAGGCCCGGAGAGATGGATGATTCACGGTTCTTGTTAATGTACTTTGTGGAGGTACTTGGTGGAGGTAGTGCATATGTGATATATATTCTCTTCTATTGGATTGTCGGTAGGTGAGTCACTATGAAATAGTTAAACGTCTCCATTCCTGGCTCTGTTTATCTCTATTGTCCTGCTTCCTGATACGTCATAATCCATAACTTCCTATCTTCTATGTTGTTTTCATGTTATTTCTTACATGTTTTATTTACACTTTATGTCATTTTTACCGATTTTCTGGGACTAACCTATTGACAAGATGCCACAGAGCCAGTTCCGGTTTTCTGCTACTTTTTGTTTCAGAAAAGTTGTTCTGGAAATATTCTCGGAATTGGAAAAATCGAAGCCCAGAAGTCTTGGAATTCCCGAAGGTTCCACGGAGCCCCGAAGAGATCCGGAGGGGGCCACAGGGGGCCACACCATAGGCGGCGCGCCCCCTGTCCGCGCCATGGGGTGGTGTGGGCCCCTCGGGCACCCACCGCCATCGCCCTTTCACCTATTTATTCCCCTCGAGGCGTAAACCCTAAGTATATACCACTTTTCCACGAAAAACACCCGAGGCCGCCATCATCGTCAACCCGAGATCGGAGGGTTCTGGAGTTCTCCCCGGCACCCTGCCGGGAGGGGAAATCATCACCGAAGAGCTCTACACCAACATGCCCGCCTCCGTAGTGACGCGTGAGTAGTTCATCCTTGGACTACGGGTCCATAGAAGTAGCTAGATGGATGTTCTCTCCTCTTTATGCCTCATGTTTACATCTCTTGAGCTGCCCTACACGATCGAAATCATCTTATTTTAATGATACATGTTGTGTTTGCTGGGATCCGATGAATATTGAATGATATGTCTCTTGATTATCAATCTATCATGTTATGTTCATGTGTATGTTATTTATGATCTTGCATGCTCTCCGTGACTCCAAGATGGATTATTTATGCTCGATAGTGGGTTCATGCCTCCTTTGCATTTGTGCTCAAGTGACATAAACGTGACAAATGGAGGATGTGTTGTTTCCATTAGGGCGAAAACAACGATGTTTACATTGTTTACATTACACACTTTGCTTAATGCGATTATTTTTTGCTTGTATCTTAATACCTAAAGATTGTTCGGATGATATTCTAAGGGTGGATTATTAGTCATAGATGCAGTTGGACAACTCTCTACGAGTCTTGGTGTAATGCCCGCATGAATCGCATAGTAATCCTCATGTCATGCATGTTCCAATATCTTTCAATTGCCCAACTGTAATTTGTTCATCGCATATGTTATCTATCTTTTATGGAGGGACACCACTAGTGAACCGTGTACTTCGGTCCATTTTCTCATACTGATAATACAACCACTGCAATTACTCTTTTCACTATTTTCACACTTCTACAATTGTTTTCACATTGTTCTCATACCGTTTTCCACACCATACATTTAACCTCTTTGTTATCAGCGAAACCGGTGAGATTGACAACCTCACTGCTTTGTTGTGGCAAAGTGATTTGATTGTGTTTCAAAGTTCCGCGTTGCTGCTGAATCGGTAGTGCGCCCTACCACATGATATGTCATAAACGTATCCCTAATTTCTGATGCTCCATGATGATATTATGCCAATTGCTACATGTTTTCTCCCTTCTTTATGTAATTTTTATCGATTTTCCGTACTAACCTATTGACAAGATGCCACAGAGCCAGTTCCCTATTTTCTGTTGTTTTTAGTTTCAGAAAAGTTGTTCTGGAAATATTCTCATAATTGGAAAATTCGAAGCCCGGAAGTCCTATTTTCCTCGTAAGCATCCAGAAGACCGAAGAGGAGTCGAAGAGGGGCAGCAGGGGGGCACACAATAGGCTGGCGCGGGTCCCCCTGGCCGCGCAAACTATGGGTGTGGACCCCCTGGAGCTCGACCGCCTGTGCCCTTTCTCCTATTTAAGCCCCCCGGATGGAAAACCCTAAGTATCTGATCAAAATCCCCGAAAAAGTTCCGCAACTGCCGTCACCGTCAACCTTAGATTAGGAGGGTTCTGGAGCTGTTTTCCGGCACCCCTCCGGAGAGGAAATCATCACCAGAGGCTTCTACATCACCATGCATGCCTCTGTAGTGATGCGTGAGTAGTTCATCCCTGGAGTACGGGTCCATAGAAGTAGCTAGATGGTTGTCTCCTCCTCATATGCCTCCATGTTTAGATCTTGTGAGCTGCCTGTCATGATCGAGATTGATCTTATGTAATTCTATATGATGTGTTTGCTAGGATCCAATGAATATTGACCTTATGCCAAGTTGATTATAGTCTTTATTGCATATGCTATTTGTGATCTTGCATTCTTTCTGTTGCTAGTGGTTGCTCTGGCCAAGTAGTTGCTAGTGACTCCAAGAGGGAGTATTTATTCTTGATAGTGGGTTCATGCCTCCTTGTTGCCTTGCTCGAGTGACAGAAACGTGAAGGGGGAGGATGTGTTGTTTCCATTAGAGAGAAAACAGCGGTGAGAGTACCCGCGTGTATAATCATTGCTTACATTACACACTTTGTTTAATGCAATTATCTGTTGCTTGCAACTTAATACCTAAGGGGGTTCGGATGATAAACTGAGGGTGGATTATTAGTCATAGATGCAGATGGATGCCGGTCTATGTATCTTGTTGTAATTCCGCACTAAATATCACAGTAATCATCATGTTATAATGTGCACTACGGTGCAACCTTTATTTGTCAATTGCCCAGCTGTAATTTGTTCACCCAGCATACTAACTTTTGTGGAGAGACACCACTAGTGAACCTATGAACCCCGACCCATTTTTCACATTGTTAAATAGACCACAAAAATTTCCTGCTCTCTCTACTTTCTGCAAGCATACAAGTGTTTTCCACACTATACGTTTAATCTTTGTTTTCAGCAAGACCGGTGAGATTGACAACCTCACTGTACCGTTGGGGCAAAGTATTTCGGTTGTGTTGTGTGCAGGTTCCACGTTGTTGCTGACACCGGTGAAGCGCCAGCACCACCATCAGTGGCATCAACCTTTCGAAGGTCCTCTTTCTCCTACTGGATTGATAACCCTGGTTCTTAACTAAGGGGAAAATTCCTACCGATGTGCTCATCACACCTTCCTCTTGGGGTATCCCAACGCAAGCATCAAGGACATTTTATGGCGCCGTTGCCGGGGAGAAGGAAGTCTTCTGGCAAGGGGAGTCTCTCACTCTCAACCTCTTTATTTTGTTTATTGTCTTGTTTTTATTTTTGTCTTGTTTTCTTTTCCTATATTAAAAACACGAAAAAATTAGTTCTTATTCTAGTTGTTATTTTTGCTTTATCATGCCTGCTATCAATGTTTGATGTCTTTGAAACTAGATCTTTTAGGCAAGGTGGGTTCACAGATGAACAGCCAAAACATTATAAGGAACATCGCTTGTCACAAAAAGGGATACACTTACGGGAGCAAATTAATAAATTGCATGACTATGCTAAAAAATTGTGCTCTACTTATAATGTTACTTATTTCTTTGATAAATCTTGCTGCTGTAGGAGGTATAAACACCTCCCTTTTAAATGTGAGTGTAATGATGATGTTACCATATCTTCTTATGTTAAGGGAAATTATGAATTATATGATGTGGCAGAAATTGAAGAATTTATTGCTTGGAAGGGTGCATTCAAAATTGCCTATTTGCTTGAAACTATTGATGATGCACCTTATAAATATGAGATTTATGCTATACTTGAATATTGCTTTGATAATTACAAGGATTGTAATTACTACATAATGGGTTATCTTAATAGATTCTCTCCCCCAAAGGGAGAGACTAATGCCTTGCAGGAAACTATGGAAGAAGAAATTGTTGAAACTGGAAGCTCTTTGGATGAAAAAGAGGAGGAGAGTGATGATCAAGAGGAGGAACAATGGAACCCATGTCTACCTCCCAATGATAGTAACTCTTTAACTCATATTTTGATGATCCTATTGATTCTTTTGAAATATCTCTTTTTGATGAGGTTGATACTTGTTATACTTGTGACCTTGATACTACTATGAATGAAACTTGTGAGAATAATATTGCTACTGTTATTTATGATAAGCCATGCTACTTTGATAAATCCTATGATAATCCTCTATGTTTCCAACTATTGATATGCATGATAGTAAGGAAGTTTGTTTAGAAAATTTATATGATAATGCTCTTGATAATGGTTCTATGTTACTTGATGTTATAAATCATAATGGTAATTAAAATAGGATTTCTATAATGTGTCCTATAACTTTTATGAGTGATCAATCATGTTGTTTTTATTGCTAAAAGTGGGGAAAAAGAGGAGCTGGTTTTAAATTTTGATCCCACTATTTTTGAGCTTGATATGAATTGTGTACTTTCATACCATGACAAACATGCTTTATATGATAATTATGTTGTTGAGTTTGATCATGATGCTACTGGAAATTATTATGAGATAGGAAAATATGGTTGTAGTATTTTTCATGTTACTAAAACACCTCTCTTTTTGTTGAAAGTTTTGAAATTGCTCTTGTTCTACCTTCCCATGATTTCTAGTTTGAGCTTCTTTAATTTATTTATTTACAAGATTCCTATACATAGGAAGTGGGTTAGACTTAAATTTGTTTTATACTTGCCTCTTGATGCTCTCTTTTTCTTAACTCATATTTCTTACGTGAGCATTTTCTGGCTTTTTATGCCTAGCTGAAAGGCGTTAAAGAAAAGCGCTACCGGCAGACAACCCGTTTTATTTCTCTGTTTTCATTCTATTTTTCTTTGTTTTCTTTGGTGTTCTTTGCACCTCGGTGTTGTCTATTTCCTTAGAAACCACGTTGTATCTTTTCTTTTGTGTTTTTGTTGATCCAAGTAAAGCCTCTAATGGAAAGTTGACACTATATTTCGGATTACTGCGGAGAGAACAGATTTCTGTTGTCCACTGTTAATTCTGTTAAAAAACACAGAAAATTCAAAATTACCTGAGCGTTTTTGTGCTTAATCCTGAGTTATATACGCAACTTTTCTTAGTTTACCACTTTTTGATTTGAGAACCAGAAGATTTTCGAAAAAAATCGATCTCTTCCTACTGGTCTGTCATTTATTGCATTTGCATCTTAATCTCTTTCTTTTGGTATTCTTTTGAGAAAAAGAGTTTTAAAATAAGTCTTGGCAGTAGCTAATGTGTTTTTTAGTGTTAGACTTGTGTTTAAACTGAACCACATGAGTTTATTATTTCGTTTGCACTAACGTTGGTAATGGAGATTGGAAGAATTTTGATGCGAAGGAAGTTTTCAAGAGAAGAGGATGATATGACGTGATCAAGAAGAGTGAAAATCCTAAGCTTGGGGATGCCCAGGTGGTACATCCCAGCAAATTCCAAGAAGACTCAAGCGTCTAAGCTTGGGGATGCCCAAGGCATCCCCTTCTTGATCAACAAATTATCAGGTCAATTATAGTGAAACTATATTTTTATTCGGTCGCATCTTATGTGATTTACTTGGAGCATCTTTTATTTTTGTTTTCAGTTTGCTTTTGATTTTGCTTTCAGTTTGTTTATACTTTCATAATAATCTTGTTTAGACCCCAGCATTCTTTTATTGGAGAGTGACACACTCCTCGTTTTCATGAGAATACGTTGTATTCTTAATCTCTGTCCAGCTGCCGCATTTATTTACCTCCTGTTTTGCATGCATCTTTTATCAGAGCTGTTAGTTTTAGTAGTATTATTTGAGTACTCTCATGTTTTCTTGATGTATCATAAAGAGTATTTTTGTTAAAACATGTTTTGTATGGTGCTTGTTGGGAGAAAGAAAACTGCTGCTTGAAGTAGAATTTATAACAGTACTAGTAGAAGCTTGTATAGACTGTGGCTAGAACTTTTTCATGCCATGCTAAATGTTATTTTAGTTTTAAATCTTTGTGGTTATTGAGTAGCATGATTATCCTCAAATAGCTTAGAGTGTTTAATATGTATTGAAAGATTCATGAGTTGTTCTTGTCATAGTAAATCATCAATATATGGTATTCTCTTTCGAATGATTTATTTGGTTGACTTGGCGCATGCTCACACCATGTTTATGACTACAAACCAGTCACGAATAGCTCCATGACCACTTATTTTTTGAACTTGTGATATGGCCTATGTTTTAATTAATGATGCTTATGTCGCCATGCATGATTATGGCTCTTATGCTCTCTTGATTTGTCGCTCCCAGTCTTTTGCTAGCCTCCACCTGTACTAAGTATGAGATCTACTCGTGCATCCAAAATCTCTTAAACCAAAGTTTTTCCCATTGTGTCCACCATACCTACCTACATGTGGTATTTAACTGCCATTGCAAAGTAAATTTCTCATGTGTTACCTTTAAAATCTTCAAAATTATTCCTGCTTTGTGTTCTTGTTTTTGCTCATGAGGACGTCAATAGAGAATCTTTATCTCACTTGTTGATTGGATTTTACACCATTGACTAGTGGCTTCATCCGCTTATCCAAATTATAGAAAAGCTGGCAGCAGGGTTCCCAGCCCCAAATTAATACAAACAAATTCTCTTCACTATTTTTGCCCCTGGTTATATCAGTCAAAGCATAATTGTGTAAACAAAAGAGAAAGATGGATGACCTTCTACACCAGTTGCGTCCTTCACCATGGGAGCATCTCTTGTGAATCCAATTGGCTTGTGACGTACTGTACTGTCTGTTTACCATTCGTTGACATTAGCATACACCTCTCCTAAAAAAATAGACACTCCTCCACGGTGTCAAACTTTTAATGCCTATGTTTAATAAAATAAAAAGCTCTAGCACATCAGTGATCCATGCTTCCCTCTTCGAAGGGCATTTCTTTTACTTTTATGTTGAGTCTCTATCCTCTAACTTTATGCACAGTTGAGAGAGCACTTTTGCCATTCTGAGTTCTATGTGCATTTCTCATATAAACACCAACTTCATGATGTGATATCATTTGTTATTAAATTATTTGTTCTAGTATTCCTCTTGAACTATGAAAGTGTCTTGGCATTTATGTTTTTCCCCACTCTTAAGGACTATCGAAATACCACTTTGCCATGCTTTATCTATACCCGAAACAAGCGTTTACCTTTCTTTGCATTATTATTCATGATCCTTTATTTGAGTTACTCTTCGTGATGCAAAGTAATTGCTATACTTTATTATTGAAGTTTTATTTATCCTGTCTGTGTTTAAAGTTTTATGATTTCAGCGTGCATATGATTTTACATTAGATTGATCAAGTTTATGTTAGTAGCATGTCACCTCAGAAATTATTGTTTTATCGTTTACCTACTCGAGGACGAGTAGGAACTAAGCTTGGGGATGCTTGATACGTCATAAACGTATCCCTAATTTCTGTTGCTCCATGATGATATTATGCCAATTGCTACATGTTTTCTTGCTTCTTTATGTCATTTTTATCGATTTTCCGGACTAACCTATTGACAAGATGCCACAAACCAGTTCCCTATTTTCTGCTGTTTTTAGTTTCAAAAAACTTTTTCTGGAAATATTCTTGGAATTGGAAAATTTGAAGCCCAGAAGTCCTATTTTCCCCGGAAGCATCCAGAAGACCGAAGAGGAGTCGAAGAGGGGCAACAGGGGGGGCCACACCATAGGCTGGCGTAGGTCCCCCTAGCCTCGCCACCTATGGGTGTGGGGCCCTTGGAGCTCCACCGCCTTTGCCCTTTCGCCTATTTAAGCCCCTGGATGGAAAACCCTAAGTACCTGATCAAAATCCCCGAAAAAGTTCCGCAGCTGCCGTCACCTTCAACCCTAGATCAGGAGGGTTTTGGAGCTGTTTTCCGGCACCCTGCCGGAGAGAAAATCATCACCGGAGGCTTCTACATCACCATGCCTGCCTCCAGAGTGATGCGTGAGTAGTTCATCCCTGAAGTACGGGTCCATAGCAGTAGCTAGATCTTTGTCTCCTCCTCATATGCCTCAATGTTTAGATCTCGTGAGCTGCCTATCATGATCGAGATTGATCTTATGTAATTCTATATGTTGTGTTTGCTAGGATCCGATGAATATTGACCTTATGCCAAGTTGATTATAGTCTTTATTGCATATGCTATTTGTGATCTTGCATGCTTTCCGTTGCTAGTGGTTGCTCTGGCCAAGTAGTTGCTAGTGACTCCAAGAGGGAGTATTTATGCTTGATAGTGGGTTCATGCCTCCTTGTTGCTCGACTGACAGAAACGTGAAGGGGGAGGATGTGTTGTTTCCATTAGGGAGAAAACAGTGGTGAGAGTACCCACGTATATAAATTACACACTTTATTTAATGCAATTAACTGTTGTTTGCAACTTAATACCTAAGGGGGTTCATATGATAACCCGAGGGTGGATTATTAGTCATAGATGCAGATGGATGTCGGTCTATGTATCTTGTTTTAATGCTGACACTAAATATCATAGTAATCATCATGTTATAATGTGCACTACGGTGCAACCTTTATTTGTCAATTTCCCAGCTGTAATTTGTTCAGCCATAATGCTATCTTTTATGGAGAGACGCCACTAGTGAACCTATGAATCCCGGTCCATTTTCCACACTTTTATACAAACCACAACAATTTCCTGCTCTCTCTACTTTCTGCAAGCATACAACTGTTTTGCACACTATACGTCTAATCTTTGTTTTCAGCAAGACCGGTGAGATTGACAACCTCATTGTACCGTTGGGGCAAAGTATTTTGGTTGTGTTGTGTGCAGGTTCCACGTTGTTGCTGACACCAATGAAGCGCCAGCACCACTGTCAGTGGCATCAACCTTCCGAAGGTCCTCTTTCTCCTACTGGATTGATAACGCTGGTTCTTAACTAAGAGGAAAATTCCTACCGCTATGCTCATCACACCCTCCTCTTGGGGTATCCCAACGCAAGCATCACCACATTAACTATATCAACCTTCATAAGTTACTTCTTTCTCCTACTGGTCGATTCAACCTTGGTTTCTTTCACAGGGAAACTTGTTGTTGCACTCTTCATACCTTCCTCTTGGGGTTTCCCAACAAACGTGTGTTTACACACGTCACTTCCCTGTTCCATTGCCAATTTGTCATGGTCAGTTCAACTATTTAAAACCAATAGGTTAGACAAATGCATTAAGTTCGATGGCTTCTCGTGATCCTCTTGTTTTCTTCACTCCTCATTGATATCTCCACATGTCACTTAGGAGGTCGCTGAATTGTTGAACAACAAGTATATGTTTACGTAGGTTTCTACTAGTACCATGTTACCCTGGCCCAGATAACAGGCATTACGCACATCGTAAACACGTAAACCTATAAACAATATTGAAAATACTATCACACATAAGATGAAAGAAATTAGCACAAACACATATCACCAATCCCCTTCATCTGCCAAGCCTGCGTGGATGTAGTCGCTCATGAGAGAGTTAGAAAACATGAACTCTATAATTGAAAGTTGAAGGTTCATCTCTATATTACTGTAGCAAGCCACAATAATATTCGTATCAAGGAATCACCAAACTAGAGTTCAAATCTATGGAGAGTTCTCGAAACCCTAAACTTATTACAATGATGATCTCAATTTCTCTATGGGATGGTGGAATGGATGGTGTGGTGGATGGTGTTGAAGACGGTGATCACTGACATGATCAGACATGGCTTCTCCTCTCTGGATCTCCTTCTGGCTCTTCTGGTGGCGATTGCTTCTGTGTTTTTTTTTACCTTAACCTCTTCACGAAAGTTGTCCCTTTTGATGTGCTGGAGGCGGTGGCATGAGGTATGGTGGGCAGTATTGGCGGTACTGACTGTACTGAGATCGTTAAATATCTCTCTCAAATTAATTATGATTTTCCTTTTTCTAGAATTGCTTGTTTTCCTCCAATTATCATTAATATGCATCATTTCCTTCCTTCTTAATAACATGCCTGAAATCTCCATGAAGAAATAAAACATCTCCAAACATAACAATGTTTGGATTAGTGTAGGAGTGAAAACCATATGAAAATCCAATAAAACAAGGGGGAATGGCTAGAGAAAATAACACAAAAAATAGAGCCATCAACTCCCCCAAGCTTAAACCATTACTCATCCCAAGTAATATAACAAAGAAAACAAAAAGGAACATGGTTCTTAACAAAAAAAACTCAAATCAACTCGAGATAATATGCCATTTCCCTTCTTCATAATTCCTGCAATTTTAAATAGAATGATAATAACATTTGCTTGGTTGCATCCTAAACGCTCGCTGCCTAACCGCTCAGTAATTCATTAACTTAAACATAATTTCTTTAAATAGTAGTTTCAATATTTTAACATGCTGCGAGGTACAATCTAAAAATCTTCTTAACAAGAGTAAAAACAGTTTAGATGCATGACCAATTCTTCTTATAAAAAACATTGGTGCAAAGCATGAAATTTTAATTTTATCCTCCACTTTAAAGTTTCAAAATTGGATTTTGTTGCCTTGCAAACTGGTGGTTAGAGTAAAAACAAGTAAAAAATGCTTTGTGTTAAAGTAACAAAGATGGTTAGACCAATTATATTACACGACGTAGTGATGAAGAACTACAATCATCTTGCCACACATGACCGAGAGGTGAGATCAAGTGTTGAGGTGGCAAAGGGCGTTTCCTTTCTCCAGATCATTCGCCAGTTTGAAATCTCCTGATATGGTGATTACTCCTCCTTTTGGCCCAGAATCTTCAGATTGTTATAGATATAACATGATCTTGCCATGAATTTGGCGAAAGCCGGACGCCCGAGTATTGCGTGATACACACTTTTGAACGGCACAGCCTCAAATGAGATCATCTCCTAGCGGAAGTGTTCTCTCTTTCCAAAGGTTACTTCTTGGGAATTTTCTCCTAGGGAATGTGCTTGCCTGCTAGGAACAATAACATGGAAACGTACATTGCTGTGTTTGAGCTGGGTCTCGGAGAGGTGTAACTGCTTCAATGTACTTAAGCAAATGATATTGATACTAGATCCTCCATCCAACAACACTTTTTTGAGCCTAGTGTTTTGAACAATAGGACTTACAACCAAAGCATGTGTGTTGGGTTCTCGGATGTTACCAGGATGATCAGACTGACCCCGGTTAATTGGCGTATTTGAATACTTCAAGTACTTTGGGTTTGGAGGTACAACCGCATTGATTTCTTGAAGTGTCCGTTCTGCCTATTTCGCTATAGGAGTTGCCAGGAAAGTTAGATTACATTCTCCTTCAACTCTCGAGAATTTAGGTTCGCCTTTCCGCAACTGCTCCTGGATTTTATCATCAGTGTCAGACTCACTTTCTTCCTTCTTCAGCTTATGACTTTTGCTTGTTGAATTTCCTTTTGAAATTATTTCCTTTATTCCCAGATCCTACATTGCCTTTCATGTGCTTATTAAGACGGTACTGCGCATTTGTGTGGGTAGGCCTCCCGAATTGCGAATGGTGGACACACTTTTCCGACTTAATATTTTCTCATTCTTCTTCGGAGTAGGAGATAGGTCTTGTGCTTTTACCTTTCCATCTCCTTCCATTATCATTTCCACAGGCTATATTGACTTCTTTGGGTTTTGGCTCGGCTTCTAGAGTAGTCTTCTTGTCAGAACGAGACGCCTTTTTGGCTTGAACCAAAGCGTCGATATTTTCGCCTCTCGCTCTGATGTCATTTTAAGCCGCTGCGTGCTCATTGGCGGTGGTAAGCATATATCCGAGATGTTTGTGCTCTTTCGAACCAACCATGAACGGTACGAGGCCGGGTTTCATGCCATTGATGAAAGGATGCATTGCTTGTACATCACTTACCCGAGAGCAACTATTCTTCATTGTAGTCCATCTTGAGATAGAGTCAACGTACGTCATCTTCATATTGTATGCAGCGGTTCAGCTGGTTAATACTCTTAGGGCGTTTGTACGTGCCCCAAAAGTGCTGAGCAAAAACTCCACGCATCTCCTCCCAGCTGTCTACGGTTCTTGACGGAAGCCCGTTTATCTAATCTCTGGCTCCATCCAATAACATTAGTGGAAGAAACTTCACAGTCTCTAAATCTGTCCCTTTGTTGATTTGGATAGTAGTATAGTAATCTGAAAGCCACGTATCCGGGTTCGTACTTCTGATATACTTTTGGTAAGTTGGACGACTTTGGCAAAGCTAGAGTGTAGAGTAATTCTCCGGTTTTTGTCAGGGGAACACTTTGGTCCGAAGTATAAATCGTCTCTTTCCGCCTTATCGACGTGGGCGGAATACCTTCCAGCTAAATGGACATAAGGGGATCTGCTCCGTTCTGTTCCGTTGTTGCGCGAGTGCGCTCTTCTGGGATCATCCCTATTTCTTCCAGCGTACCGTCCTTTCGAATGAGGTAGGCTTGTAATCCTTGTCATTTCTTTATTCCTTGGAGGGGTTTGGGATCTCTCACGCCTGTGAGGATTATTGTATCTTTCGGCTTTGTCAGCTGCGTATCTCGGAGGCGGCATTACTTTTCCGTCTTTCCGGTTTTGTCCCCCCGTTCCATGTTGTCACGGGGATTATTTCTGCCTTTCGGCACATGATATCGTGTTATGGAAGATGCATCCTTGTTATCCGGGATTTTCTTGTCCTTTTTGGGATCTCCCTTCTTTTCCTTAGAATCGCCTAAATCTCCAGGTTCGCTTGGGTCAGGTGCTCCAGCGGAGCATGAGGCATTTTTGCACAAGGCTGAATTGTCATGTAGCTTGCCCGAGCGTGCTTGTCCTCGCTATTGATGTTGTAATGCTTTTCCTAGGAAAGCATACACGCTCTGCAGCTTTTCGTCATTGGAGTACAGATCAACATTAAGGATGGCGAATGCGGCTTCTGCGTTTTTGGCTGCAGTTTCGATGGAGGGGTGATAACCCGGTAGGCCAACGCCAAGGTGTAACTCGGCCCGAAGGACGCTGCGCAAAGACCCGGCTAAGGATAAAGGAACTTCTAGAAGGCCCAAGTTTGTAGGCCTGGTAACCCGGATTGTGGGTTACGGTAAGGAAAGTTAGGGTTCTGTGTGCGGTGTCCGGGTAGGATTCAGGGTGCGCCTTGGAGGGCAAGTCAGGGGGTCCGGGCGCTTTATAAGCCGGCCCCTAGGTCTAGTTTAAGGAGATCCAAGAGTTCAAGCAATATCGCTAGGTATCGAGTATCCAGTGTAACACGAGAGTTGAGATCAATATATCGAGATCGGAGACTCGGCGACTTGCTTGCCGGCTACCAGATCGTTTATCGTCATGTTTTCCTCTGAGCTAAACCCTCTCCCAAACACCAGTGTCGTCTTGCCCCAAGATAAGTTACCCCCGGCAACGTCTGCCGTGATTATCCCACGACAGTTGGCGCCCACCGTGGGGCCTGCGTCCAAAGGTGTTTATATCACGGGAGAAGCTCGGAAGAACATGGAGAATCTTGTCATCGGAGAAATCTACACCGACCGCGAAGGAGAGAAGATGGTGGACGATTCCGGCTGGGGGCCAGAGTCGGATCACCTCGAATCCGGATCTATTGTGACAATCGGGCAGATCAGCGTCTTCATCGGCATGGTACGTACATCTGTTTCAAAAGGACAATATCATGTGCATACTACAGGAACTTCTAACAGGGACAAAAAGATATTGAAACAAGCGGTAAACTCGGTTTCCTCGGCTGTCCCGGGATACCTGAGATGGTCAGAACAGGAAGTAACATGGAGCAGAAGAGATCACCCGGAAAGGATAGAACACCCGGGAGTCTTAGCATTGGTAGTTGCACCGCAGGTCAATGGGTATGAGCTGAAAAAGGTCCTGATGGACGGCGGAAGTAGCATCAATATCTTGTATTGGGAAACCTTTCTACGCATGGGTCTCAAGGAGTCTCAGCTACAGAAAAGTTCAACAATTTTTCATGGGATAGTGCCGGGTCACTCAGCGTGCCCCGAGGGAAAAATCGCATTGGAGGTAGCTTTTGGGGAATCAAAGGATAATTATCGAGTTGAATGGCTCACTTTCGAGGTGGTCAAGTTGCGCAGTCCTTATCACGCGCTGTTCGGAAGGCCGGCTTATGCTAAATTCATGGCTAGGACGTGTTACGTGTATCTACAGCTAAAAATCCCGGGTCCTAAGCAGACCATCACCATACATGGAAGCCGGGATATAGCGGCTGAGTGCGATGAAGGAGATTCAGTAATGGCTGAGCAGGCTTGCAGAAAAGAGGAACTCAAGTATTACCGGTCTCAAGTAGACCCGGATGACAGAACAGCATTGAAAAGGCCGAATACCAAAGATGAGAGAGCAAAATTCAAAGCAGCGCAGGACACCAAGATGATAGCTTTTGTTGAAGGTGACCCCTCTAAGCAGTTTGCTATAGGGTCTAACTTGGACAGCGAGCAGGAGAAGGCACTTGTGGAGTTTATCCGTTCAAATGCGGATGTATTCGCCTGGACGCCTAGCGACATGCCGGGTATCCCCACAGAATTGGCAGAGCACAGTTTGCACGTAGATCCCAAGTCCAGGCCTGTGAAGCAGGGCTTGAGGAAGATGAATGAGGAGAGAAGGAAAGCAATAGGAGAAGAAATTGCTCGTTTGTTAACAGCCGGCTTTATCATGGAAGTATTTCACCCGGACTGGTTAGCGAATCCGGTTCTCGTAATGAAAAAGACCAATGAGTGGAGGATGTGCATTGATTACACGAGTCTTAACAAGCATTGCCCAAAGGATCCGTTCGCACTACCGAGGATAGATCAGATCATAGACGCAGTGGCTGGAAGTGACCTGTTATGCTTTCTGGATGCATATTCCGGGTATCATCAGATAAAGCTCAAGAGGGAGGATTGGGAGAAAACATCATTTATAACCCCTTTTGGGGCCTTTTGTTACAAAACCATGACATTTGGATTGAAGAATGCTGGCGCAACTTATCAACGGTGTATTCAGAAGTGCTTCGAGGACCAAATTGGACGCAACGTCCACGCTTATGTGGATGATGTGGTTATCAAGACCAGGAAGGCGGAGACATTTATCGATGATCTAAAGGAAACATTCAATAACTTGAGGAGGTATCAGATGAAGCTTAACCCGACAAAGTGCGTATTCGGAGTCCCAGCTGGGAAATTACTCGGCTTTATCGTTTCCGAGAGAGGAATTGAGGCAAACCCGGATAAGATCAAAGCTATCCAAAGTCTGAAAAAGCCGGAAAATTTAAAGCATGTTCAAAAGCTCACGGGCTGTGTAGCAGCCTTGAGCCGATTTATATCCAGACTCGGAGAAAAAGCAATACCCTTGTACCGGCTCTTGAATAAGTCCGATAAATTCGTGTGGGATCAGGTGGCGGATGAGGCGTTCGAGGCACTAAAGAAGCAGTTATCTGAAGCACCAGTCCTAGCGGCCCCGGGTCCTAAAGAGCCTATGTTGTTATATGTAGCAGCTGGACCCCGAGCCGTTAGCGCGGTAGCTGTTGTGGAGCGTAAAGAGGATGGGAAAGGTTACCCGGTTCAGAGACCGGTCTACTACGTCAGCGAGGTATTATCAGAGGCAAAGCAGCGCTATCCGCATTGGCAAAAGCTGGTTTTCGGGGTCTTTATGGCCAGCCGGAAACTGAAGCCGTATTTCCAAGAACACCCCATAACAGTGGTTAGTTCGATACCAATGTCGGATATCATCAGAAACTCGGATGCAACAGGAAGAATAGCCAAGTGGGCGATAGAGATGGGGGATTATCACATCAACTACGAGCCCAGGTCAGCAATCAAATCTCAAGCTCTGGTCGATTTCGTTAACGATTGGACGCACACAGGCATGCCCACCATGGCTCCAAACTCCGAATCTTGGATCATGCACTTCGATGGATCCAAGCAATACGAAGGATCAGGAGCGGGAGTGGTGCTAACATCACCCAAAGGAGACAAATTGAGTTACGTGCTACAGATTCATTTTGATTGTTCCAACAACGTGGCCGAGTATGAGGCCCTATTGCATGGCTTAAAGGTAGCCAAGGAGATGAACATTAAGAGGATACGATGCTTTGGATATTCGGACCTTGTGGTACAGCAGGTCTCCGGAACATGGGATAGAAAAGATGCAACTATGGCAGCATACCGCAGAGAAGTTGATAGAGTTGCCGGATGTTTTTCCGGGTATGAGGTGGAGCACATAGACAGAAGAAAAAATGAGGCAGCAGATGCACTCGCCCGACTCGGCTCGCGCAGAGAGCCGGTTCCACCCAATGTTTTCCTGGATGAACTATGGCGACCATCAGTTAAAACCGAGTCTGAGGAAGAACTGGCAAATCAAGACCCGGATTTGGAGCTCGTGGCCACAGTGCGCGCTGTTCCCAAATGGACAGAGCCGTTCTTGGCCTACCTATCACGGGGCGAGTTACCACATCAGGAGGTATTAGCAAGGCAAATTTTGAGGCGAGCAAAAGGATATTCTATCATCAATGGGGAGTTATACAAGAGAAGTGCAGCAGGAGTCTTTTTGCGCTGTGTAGCACCAGAAGAAGGCCGACAGATTCTCAAGGAGATCCATGAAGGTGACTGTGGGCATCATGCATCCACAAGATCCCTTGTGGCCAAAGCTTATCGACATGGATTCTTCTGGCTCACGGCTCTAGCAGATGCGGAGCGCTTAGTGGCAAGGTGTGACGGATGTCAAAGGTACGCTCGCCAAACCCACGTACCGGCTATGGAATTACGGACTATCCCGTTGACTTGGCCGTTCACTGTTTGGGGCATGGATATGGTTGGCCCCTTTCACATGTCACCTTGCAAGAAGACACATCTTTTGGTGGCTATTGATAAGTTTGCCAAGTGGGTTGAGGCTATGCCAGTTACCAATTGTGAAGCAGTTACAGCAGTCAAGTTCCTGAAAAGAATTATCTATCGGTTTGGGTATCCCCACAGCATAATTACCGACAATGGAACCAACATGACCCTTGGTGAGATGGGGAAGTTCTGTGGCAACAATGGAATTCGGCTTGACGTAGCATCAGTGGCTCATCCACAGGCCAATGGACAAGTGGAGAGGGCAAATCAGGAATTTCTTCGTGGACTAAAGCCACGACTGCGAGTCCCGTGCATCAGAGCTGCTGGTGCATGGGTTGAAGAACTACCTTCCGTGGTTTGGGGTATCAACACTACACCTAACAGATCTACTCAGATGACACCGTTCTTCATGGTTTATGGTGCGGAAGCGGTGTTGCCGAGTGATATTATTCATGATTCACCCCGAGTATCAGCCTACGTCGAAGTGGAGAACGAGAAGACCCGGCAGGATGCCGTAGATATGTTAGAAGAACAAAGGGAACAAGCCCTGGAAAGATCAGCCATATATCAGCAAGATTTACGGAGGTATCATAGCCGGCGCGTGAAAACCTGGGTCTTCCAGGAAGGAGACTTGGTTCTGCGCCTGGTACAGTCAAACGAAGGAAAACACAAGTTATCACCACCGTGGGAAGGACCATTTATAATAAGTCGGAATCTGCACAACAGATCATATTACTTGATAGACGCAAGGGAAGAGTCGGCTACAGTTAACGACACCGCTCGTACCACTTCATCTATGCAAGAAAGAGACAGACCATGGAACGTGGCTCAGCTACGTCCCTACTATACTTAGTATAAACTATATTGGCAAGTGGAATTGCACGACGTAACAGGTAGCAGGTTTCAGACACACTCTTTTCCTATCTAGGGTACCCTTGTGGACTGGATGGGTTTTTAATGAGGCGGCTTGCTGACCTAACTTTCTCATATCAAATAAAGAGGTGGTTATTCGTATGTTCTTCACTCTTAGTATGTTGCATATATTTAGGTCTTGGGGGCTGATTGCTCGAATAGCACAGTTACAAACTCAATGACCCGGCCTTGATGCATATGAGTTATAAGGGCCGATTACTCGCAAACGAGTACGGCTGCAATCTTATAACCGGACAAAGGAGCCAAATTTTCTTGACTTTTCTTACTTAAGCTCGATGTGACTCGCACTAAAGTGGCATGATTTTCTCGCTTACGATTACAATCAGCCATGAAGCCCAATAGGGACTTGCCTGACCCTGTTTTCGTACAGATGTAACAACATGATATCCACGCGAAAGCCGGCTTATAGTACAAGATAGTCAAAAGGGTCATCCAAACCACAAGTTATGCAGAGTACAGGGCTAATAGCCGGAAACTCAACGTTTATCAAGCATAACTTCAATACCTATGTGAAACGGCTCTGGGTTTGGGCTTAGCAGCCAACAACTTGTTCTCTTGGAAAGACCACACATCCCAGACTCGGAATTTCGGGTCTTGGGGACTGGGGATTTTGAAAAAGAAAAGTTGCTTAGTTGCTAAAACTCAAAAAACCCAAACATCCGAGTATTGGGGACTTGGGGACTTAGAGAAAAGTCCGCTTGTCAAAACCCATGAAACTCGGAAACCGAGTCTCACAAAAGGAACCATAAAGAAAGTCGGATATCAAGAACAAGTGGGCTCAAAGGTAGATAAATGTATAATTATCCAAACATTCAGAAGGGGCACAAGGTGTATCAAGAACTTAAAGTGCATTACAAATTTCGATACTAGTATCAAAGGTGCACAGGCGCATCATCAAAAAATGATTGTTTAAACGGCCCATTGGCCGATTGACGCATACGAAACGGCATCAGGTAGCAGGTATCACTCGGCATCCTGGGCTGCAGCGTCCATCTTCTCCTTGCCCTTGCTATTACTCTTGGTAGCAGCAGCACCCGGATCAGCAGTAGTGCCGGCTCGCGCAGGAGGAGGGACGACTGGTGTGGAGGTAGCAGGCGCAGAATCGGCTTCAGCCTTCTTTTTTGCGGCCTCCTCCCTCAACTTGGCAGCTTCCTCCTTCCACCGGGAAAGCATATCATATGGCTTCGGAAGATCCGACTTAACCGCTTCACCATCAGCATCATACACAGGGACCATGGAACTGACATCCAAACTATCAGCAATCACGCTGGCCGGGTAACGGACTTCCTTCTGGATGGCCTTGAAATCCTTCACGGAAAACTTGGACCCATCACGGTTGAATTCCGGAAACCCGATCATCAGCTTGGCCGGCTCAAGCTTAGGAAAATAAGCTTTAGCCAGGACAAGCCCCCGGGTTACCCCAACCCGGCAGGACGAACGCTTCCAATGCCAAATCCACTCGGGAATAGTGGAGCAGGCGTCCAGCATTCTTTTCAGGTTGACGTGCCCAACACCCGGCCACCGTAGTTCTTGAAGGATCCATTTGGTTCTGGCACATAGCTGCCGGATAACGCTCTTGATGGTTTTCAGCTTGGCAATATCATCTTCTTCCGGCATTACTTCATCCGGACCTGCAGAAAGAAATGAGAACACAAGTAAGGAAACCCGGCTATTTATCAGAAGGGTAACTCGGATTATGAATATTATGCTAAGAATCATACCGATCAAAGCACGATACGTATCAACAATCTGAACAGAAATGTTCGTTAGATTATCTTCTGCTGCATGAGCCCTCTTCCTGTACTTCCTTGTGATCTTCCCACTCCTCCTAGCCTCAGCTTCAGCCGCCTCACGTAGAGCCATCTCCTTTCCAATGAGCTTGGTGGCCTTAGCCAATTTCTTCTCAGATTGGGTCACGAAAGCCTGAGTGGAGATACATGGAAAGATTAGTCGGACATACTATGGAGTTCCAAGCAAATTATCAAGAAATTCACTCGGAACTTGGGGACTAGATAAGGATACAAGCAATATTATTCGGGTTTACCTCGTGTTTGGCTATTAAAGCTTCCAAGATATTTTCCTCGTCAGCCCTCAAGGTGTGCAGGGCATCAAGCATCTGGGCAAACGTCATGTCTTCGGGCCGAACACCAGAAGAGCCGGCAGCTTGGTCGCTTGGCTGGTGAACTTTCCCCGACTTTGGGGTCGAGACCCGGACCGTCTGGGTATCCGGGTTTGGAGAACCCATCCTCGTGTCCAGGACCTCAATCTCCTCGTCCACGGCTTCGGATGACTCTGGAGACCCGGCGGCCTGATGAACTGGGTCGCCCAAGGGGCCTTGTTCCTGGTTGTTTTTAGCTTCACCGCCAGTCGCGGCGTCCACATTATCAGCCGGCCCCTCCGTCCCCCGGTTATCTGTTTCCATGTTCTCCGGGTCACTAATTGTGACTTGGGCGCTAAGGAAAAAAGATATAAGCAGTTGGCAACAGTGGTTGAAAGTTATCAAGTATGTAAGGGTATCATGTAGTGAAAACTTACCCGGCATTTACTGCGTAATCTGGTGGAAGCTCGCTGCTGGAAGCAGACGAAGCTGTTAGAGGAGCCGATAGTGGGACTTGGAACTGCCCGGCCAGAGGATGGTTGGGAGAAGGGTGGCGCTGAGGAGAACTGGAAGGACGAGGCGGAGGAGTACCGGCCCGGTGGACTGGTGAGGTGGAGATGCCCGGGTTAAGGGGATCGTCACGCGGAGAACTCCGGGTCACCCTACGCTTGGCCGGAAGAGGATCCTTCAAGTGTGACGAATGTGACAACTGTTGGTTAATTTTACGCATGATATTGAAGGAGTAAGGTTCAGAGGACATAGAAGAGAAGGGAACCTTGGATACCACCCCCCTGGCCTTCCTCTTGGCCCCGACTGTTATTTCTTGATCAGATTCGGTGGCCTCCGGGTCATCCTCATCCTTCTCGTCTTCGTCCTCCAGCCCTGCAAGCCGAGTATGTATCGATGGAAAGGGTTAAATTAGTGAGAAAAAGGAGGGAAGTAAAGTTGACAGAAGATTCGGATAGATACCTTTGTCATTGTCAGCCGGCTCGTCTTCTTCTTCCGGGTCTCCGGAAGAGGGGAAGGTTTCAATTCTCCAGAAAGCGTCATCGGCCTGGGACAGAGAGACGAAAGTGAAAACTAGAAGCAGTATCAGGTCAAAATGTGGAAATAAGCTTACAAATATCGGGTCTTACCGCTGGGGCCGGATTTTCCCGAGTAAACGGAGGTAACCCGGCGATGTTCTTTATCACTTCCAACTTTTCCGTCAAGAAATCCTTGATGGTTTTGTTGGTATCGCCGGCTACAAAGCTCTTGGTGGAATATCGGAGTGAATCCGTGGTGTGCCCCGAGTACTCGCACATTAATCTGGTGCGGATAGAATTGGGTTGGATCCGGAAATCAACCCAAGTTTTCACTAAATTGAGCCCAAGAAGACCTTGGGCTGAGAGGACGGCTATTCTAGCTAGCAAAGGCTGGATTGCTTCCCTGTCCGAGTCCGGGGCGAAAGCATTGAAAGTCTCGGAGATGTCAAGGAGGCCCTCCGAATAACCCGGCAGTTTCTTCTCACCGGGTGGGGAGGTATCTCGGCAGTAGAAGAAAGAGAGTTGCCAGTGTTTGACGTGGGAATTTAAAGTGAGAGTCGGCATGGGAGAATTCTTGCGGCGCTGGATAGAGACCCCGCCGCAGGCAAGAAGTGCTCCGTCACCGCTTTCGCGGCACGGCTTGCACTGTAAGAGCTCAATAAAGAGAGCCAAACTTCGCGGAGTGCACAAGTATGATTCGGATAGAACAATGAAATGGGTTATATTCAACATAGAGTTAGGCCCTATGTCAAATACCCGGAGGCCATAATGGCTCAGAACTGCACGAAAGAAAGGGTGACCCGGAGGACGGAACCCCCGGGTCACGTGTTCGACGAAGCAGATTACCTCGTCGTCGGCAGGCGTGGGCCGGGTTTCGTCACCCGGCGCCCTCTAATGGATATCTTTTTGAGAAGGGAGAACCCCTAACTCGGCCAGCTCTTCTAGCTTGGCCTTCATAACCGTGGATCGCGCCCAGTTGGCGGATATGGAGTTGGAGGTCTTGGCCTTGGCTGGCTGCTTCCCTTGCTTCTTGGGAGCCATGGGATCAACGTGCAAAACACAAGGCAAAAAAGCTACAGGAAGTAAGACTCGGAAACCATGAGCTATCCGAGTATTTGCGAGTGGTATCAAGAAAGCATGGAAGTTAAGAATTATCCGGGTATCACTCTACAAAGCGAGGTTACAAGTTATCCGGGTATCAAGCATCATTGTAAAAACTATGGGGTATTTACGTATTGAAAGGTATTTGAGGAAGACGGATGATTGCCCATGTATCTACTGCAAGCAAAAGAACCGGAAGAAAAGGATTTTCCGGGTGTCAATGACAGGCGCGGAAAATTTTGGCGAAATGGATCTAGATTGAAAAAGTTGCGGGCAATTCTACGGAGAAATTGATGATTAGTGATGATAGGAGGGTGGTGTGTGCCTATCGATCAAGCTATTGGAGGAATTAGCAAGCATCTAAGGAATCTAATCCGGTGCGATAAGAAAAATGGCCCGCGGGTTGACCTAGATCCAATCTAGAGCAAATCGAAAAATTGCGAGGTTGAATTGATGGATACAAGGAACTTACTCAAGGAGATTGAAGTGAAGCCCGACGGAGGCAAATAGCACAATCCTGGTGCCCCTTAGCGATTCCCGGCGGGCAGGACAAGGGCGCGGTGGCGGATCTTGGCGGCGGCGTGTGGCGAGCCGTGGCGGAGCGTAGCCGGCGGTGGATTGGCTCCGGTGACGCGCGCGAGGTCTCCGTGGCGGTGCTCTGCGAGCTTGAGCGCGGAAGTGGAAAGAAGGAGGAAAAGGGGTCAATGAGCCGTTGGGGTTTGGTTAACCCCTAAGTACCTATTTATAGGGGTGCGGGCGGATAAGCCAGTCCAACGGGTGGGAACCAGAAATTTTGGAATAACGGCCATCTGCCCGGATTTTGCGAGATATGCTTTAAGTTCTGGACGAGATATCCAGACAGAGAATAAGGAGGAGATCTTCTCCGCAATATCAGGGTCAGTTATCGAGTAAAGTAAGCCGGATCTTTGACATTCTTATCAGAGCATTGACCCAGAAAAAGTAAAGAAGGACCTGGAGAAAGCCGGGTTACTATATGGCCACCTTGGAGTTAGGCCTAGCTGTTTATCAAAGCACCTTAACCCGGCCTCTATGGACTTGTACATTTGATATTTTTGCAGGGAATAGCAAGCGCTTCAAGGAGGATCCCGTGAAGCCCGGGCTATTCTGGGGACTACTGATGGAGGGGTGATAACCCGGTAGGCCAACGCCAAGGTGTAACTCGGCCCGAAGGACGCTGCGCAAAGACCCGGCTAAGGATAAAGGAACTTCTAGAAGGCCCAAGTTTGTAGGCCTGGTAACCCGGATTGTGGGTTACGGTAAGGAAAGTTAGGGTTCTGTGTGCGGTGTCCGGGTAGGATTCAGGGTGCGCCTTGGAGGGCAAGTCAGGGGGTCCGGCAGCAGGTTTCAGACGCACTCTTTTCCTATCCAGGGTACCTAAGGGGACTGGAAGGTTTTTAATGAGGCGGCCTGCTGACCCAAACTTTCTCGTATCAATAAAGATATGGTTAAGCAATATGTCTTCTTCACATGCGTTATCAAGTCTTATTTTGATCTTTACTTCGGTTACAGGTAAGTATTATTTATCGTTATCAGTACATCAGTTTCCTTAAGTATGTTGCATATATCTAGGTCTTGGGGACTGATTGCTTGAATATCACAGTTACAAACTCAAAGACCCGGCCTTGATGCCTATGAGTTATAAGGGCCGATTACTCGCAAACGAGTACGGCTGCAATCTTATAGCCGGACAAAGGAGCCAAATTTTCTTGACTTTTCTTACTTAATCTCGATGTGACTCGCACTAAAGTGGCATGATTTGCTCGCTTACGATTACAATCAACCATGAAGCCCAATAGGGACTTGCCTGGCCCTGTTTTCGTACAGATGTAACAACATGATATCCACGCGAAAGCCGGCTTATAGTACAAGATAGTCAAAAGGGTCATCTAAACCACAAGTTATGCAGAGTACAGGCTAATAGCCGGAAACTCAACGTTTATTAAGCATAACTTCATACCCATGTGAAACGGCTCTAGGTTTTGGGCTTAGTAGAAAACAATTTGTTCTCCTGGAAAGACCACACATCCTAGACTCGGATTTCGAGTCTTGGGGACTGGGGATTTCGAAACAGAAACAAGTTGCTTCGTTACTAAGCTCGAAAAACCCTAACATCCGAGTCTTGGGGACTTGGGGACTTAGAGAAAAGTCCACTTGTCAAAACCCACAATACTCGGAAACCGAGTCTCACAAAAGGGAACCATAAAGAAAGTCAGATATCAAGAATAAGTTCAAAAACAGACAAGTATCAAATCCATCCAAAGGCCAGGAGAGGCACGAGGTATATCAAGGAAATAAAGTGCATTACAAATCTCGTTAGTAGTATCAAAGGTGCACAGGCGCACCGTCAAAAGAATATCCGTTTCCAACAAAAGCATCGAAAGACAAAGGTATCGTAAAGGCATCTGTTTACTCGGCTTCCTGAGTCGGGTCCACATCTTTGCCCTTGCCCTCCGGGTCTTGGTCCTGGGCTTGCTCTTCAGCTTTCCCAGCATCGTCACTCGGATTCTTCGCATCAGGACGGACAGGCGGGCGGACAGCCGGCGTAGAGGTGGTTGGCCCTGATCCTAACTCGGTTTCCCTCTTTGCGGTTTCTTCCCTTTTCCTGTCCGAATCAGCATTCCATTTCTCCAAAATATCGAAGGGCAGGGGTGCTTCTTCCTGCACAATCTTGTTTTCAGCATCGTACGCACTCATAAACGTGCGCAGATCCATACTATCGGCCAAAGTGGTTGTCGAGTGACGCACTGCGGATTGTACGGCCTTGAATTCCTTGGGCTCAAACCTGGAGCCATCCGCTTTGAATTCTGGAAACCCGGATATCACCTTTGTCGGCTCAAGCTTAGGAAAGTAAGCCTTAGCTAGCGTAAAGGCCCGGGTCATACCAACCCGGCATGCTGAGCGTTTCCAGAGCTCGATCCACGCAGTCACGGTGGACCATGCTTGGATAAGATTTTCTTCACCCGGATATGCCTCAGTTGGCCATTGCACGGCGTCCAATATCCACTTGGTGCCGGCGAAGAAGGTCCGGAGCACAGTCTTTAAAGTTTTAGCTTTTTTAACATCATCTTCTTCTGGGGCCGCAAGGTTAGCACCTGCAGTTGAAACAAGAAAGGCCACATCAGTAATTCCGAGTATCATGAATCAAGTAACAAAGCAGAGGCATGAAAGCAGTCAGCAGCAAGAAACTTACTAAGCAAGATACGATAAGTATCGGTAACTTGGTCCGATAACTTTTTCAGTGCGGTTTGAGCAGTGGTGCACCTTTTCTTGTATTTGGAAACATCTTTCTTCAAGGTTTCCACTTCAGCCTCAAGGGCCTCTCTCCGCTTTACCTCGGCAAGCAGAAGTTGTTCGGTTTTGAGCAAAATTTCATCAGACCGGGTGGCCTGTGCCTGTAAGAGACCAAAGTATGAGAATTAGTCGGTTATCATGGCAAGCCGAGTATCGCACAGAGTACCGAGCACAACTTCAACAAGTTATACTCGGAACTTGGGGACTAGATGGATACGAAGAGATACCAGGTAACATTACCTGGTGCTCCGCTGCCATACGTTCTAGCACATCGTTCTCCGAGGCCTTCATAGCAAGGAGAGCGCTCATCATATGATCGAAAGTATTGTTGCCCAAGTTGGAAGACCCGGGATCTTGGAGACTCGGAGAAGGAGCTCTCTTCTTGGTGGGAGAAGGTAACCGGGTCGTCCGAGTATCGGAGTCTGGTGCTCCTCCTCCCGTGCCCAAGGCTGCAGCTTCTTCCTCCTCGTGTGCGTGCGAGGCTATTGGATATTCGGCTTCTTGATCGGCCGGGTTTATTGGTGGCACTTGTTCTTCTCCGCTAGCTGCGGTAGTCATATCATCAATCGGGTTCTCCTTACCCGGGTCATCAGTTTCCATATTTTCTTGGTCGCTGATAGTGACCGCGGCTCTATGGACAGTATAAGTAAGCAGTTAGCGTACAAGTGAGAAAAAGTGACGGAAAGGTGATAAAGCATCAGGAAAGGAACTTCACCCGAGATTCACCATGTAGTCCGAGGGGAACTCGCTGCTGGACCCGGACGAAACTGAAAAACATCAAGCAAGACACGGAATTATCCCGTAAGAGGATGGTTCGGAAAGACTTTGATATTCAAAGAAAGGATTAGGTGAATACCAGCGCGTCGAGCCGGAGACGACAAAATACCCAGATTAAGAGCGCCATCACCCGGAAAATTCCGAGTCATTCTGCGCTTGGTCATGGGCGGTTCCTTCAGGTACGGCCAGCGGGATAACTCCAGGTTTAGCTCGCGCATGTTATGAAATGAATATGGTTTAAAGGAGAGGAAACGGTATGGAACCTTGAAGACGACCCCTCGGGGTTTTCTCTTTGTTCCGACCTTGATCGTCGGCTCAACTTCATCTTCGTCGCTTGCGGATTCAACCTTGCCTTCAGTTTCTTCTTCTTCGTCCTTGTCCTCTTGTTCTGAAAGTTATCAAGGTTTACAGTCGGAAAATGAAGAAAGAGCAACAACGAGCTCAAAGAAACTAAGTGAAACTCGGAATGTACCTTCATCCGAGTTAACGGCGTCTTCTTTCTCCTCTGGGCTTTCAGAGTTGGGGGGAGTTTCAATCTTCCAAAAAAAATCATCGACCTGAGATGAAGATATAAGAATGAGGGTTAACAGCTGTATCAAGTGGAAAGTGTGAAGGTAAAAATATGGAAACCGGATCTTTACCTTAGGGGTCGGGTTCTCGCGCGTAAAGGGTTCTAACCCGGCTATATTCCGGATTACCTCCAACTTCTCTGTCAAGAAGCCCTTGATAGTCTTGTTGGTGTCACCAGCTGCAAAGCTGTTGGTGGAGTATTGGAGCGTGTCCGTGGTGTGTCCCGAGTACTCGCACATTAACTTTGTGCGGATGGAATTGGGTTGGATCCGGAAATCAACCCAAGTTTTCACCAGGTTAAGCCCGATGAGACCTTGGGCCGAAAGAATAGCAATTTTAGCCAACAGAGGTAGGATTGCCTCCCTGTCCGAGTCAGGGGCAAAAGCGTTGAAGGTCTCGGAGATATCGAGGAGGCCCTCCGAGTAACCCGGCAGCTTCTTTTCGCCGGGTGGGGAGGTGTCTCGGCAGTAAAAGTATGAGAGTTGCCAGTGTTTGACGTGGGAATTGAGTGTGAGAGGTGGCATGGGAGAATTTTTGCGACGCTGGATGGAGACCCCGCCGCAAGCAAGAAGTGCTCCGTCACCGCTTTCGCGGCACGGCTTGCACTGGAAAAGTTCGATAAAGAGAGCCAGACTTGGCGGAGTGCACAAGTATGACTCGGATAAAACAATGAAGTGGGTAATATTCAACATAGAGTTAGGCCCTATGTCTGATACCCGGAGGCCATAGTGGCACAGAACATCTCGAAAGAAGGGGTGACCCGGAGGACGGAACCCCCGGATCACGTGTTCGACGAAGCAGATTACCTCGTCGTCGGCAGGCGTGGGCCGGGTCTCATCACCCGGCACCCTCCAGTGGATATCTTTTTGAGAAGGGAGAATCCCTAACTCGGCCAGCTCTTCTAGCTTGGCCTTCGTAACAGTGGATCGCGCCCAGTTGGCGGATATGGAGTTGGTGGTCTTGGCCTTGGCTGGTTGTTTCCCCTGCTTCTTGGGAGCCATGGGATTGACCTGCAAAGCACAAGATAAAAAGGTACAAGGAGTAAGACTCGGAAACCATGAGTTATCCGAGTATTTGCAAGCGATATCGAGAAAACATGGAAGCTAAGAATTATCCGGGTATCATTCTACGGAGCAAAGACTACAAATTATCCGAGTATCAGGTATCATTATAGAAACTACTGGGTACTTACGTATTGAAAAGTGTTTGAGGAAGACGGATGATTGTCCATGTATCTACTGCAAGCAAAAGAACCGGAAGAAAAGGATTTTCCGGGTGTCAATGACATGCGCGGAAAGTTGGGACGAAATGGATCTAGATTGGAAAACTTGCGGACGATTCTACGGAGAAATTAATGGTTAATGATGATAGGGGAGTGATATGTGCCCATCTGTCATGTTATTGGATGAACTAGCGTGGGGTTGTGGGGTCTAATTCGGCGCGGCAAGAAAAAATGTCTCGCGGATTGACCTAGATCCAATCTGGAGTAAATCGAGAAATTACGAGGTCAAGCTAATGGATGCGAGAAACTTACTGGAGGAGATTGAAGTGAATCCCGGCGGAGGCAAATAGCACAATCCTGGTGCCCCTTAGCGATTCCTGGTGGGCAGGACAAGGGCGCGGTGGCGGATCTTGGCGGCGGCGTGGGGCGAGCCGTGGCGGAGCGTAGCTGGCGGCGGATTGGCTCCGGTGACGCGCGCGAGGTCTCCGTGGCGGTGCTCTGCGAGCTTGAGCGCGGAAGTGAAGAGAAGGAGGAAAAGGGGTCAATGAGCCGTTGAGGTTAGATTAACCCCTAAGTACCTATTTATAAGGGTGCGGGCGGATAAACCTGGTCCAACGGGCGGGAACCGGAAATTTCGGAATAACGGCTATCTGCGCGGATTTTGTGAGATATGCTTTAAGTTCTGGACGAGATATCCGGACAGAGATAAGAAGGAGATCTTCTCCGCAATATCGGGGTCAATTATCGAGTAAAGTAAGTCGGATCTTTGACATTCTTATCAGGGCGTTGAGCCGGAGAAAGGAAGGACCTAGAAAAAGACGGGTTACTATATGGCCACCTTGGAGTTAGGCCTAGCTGTTTATCAAAGCACCTTAACCCGGCCTCTATGGACTTGTACGTCTGATATTTTTACAGGGAATAGCAAGTGCTTCAAGGAGGATCCCGTGAAGCCCAGGCTATTCTGGGGACTACTGATGGAGGGATGATAACCCGGTAGGCCAACGTCAAGGAGTAACCCGGCCCGAAGGACGCTGCGCAAGACCCGGCTAAGGATAAAGGAACTTCTAGAAGGCCCAAGTTTGTAGGCCTAGTAACCCGGATTGTGGGTTACGGTAAGGAAAGTTAGGGTTTTGTATGCGGTGTCCGGGTAGGATTCAGGGTGCGCCTTGGAGGGCAAGCCAGGGGGTCCGGGTGTTTTATAAGTCGGCCCCTAGGTCTAGTTTAAAGAGATCCAAGAGTTCGAGAAATATCGCTAGGTATCAAGTATCCAGTGTAACACAAGAGTTGAGATTAATAGATCGAGATCGGAGACTCGGCGACTCGCTTGCCGGCTACCAGATCGCATATCATCATGTTTTCCTCTGAGCTAAACCTTCTCCAAACACCAGTGTCGTCTTGCCCCAAGATAAGTTACCCCTGGTAACGTCTGCCGTGATCATCCCACGACAGTGCTTCCCATACTGGGGCCAATTTGTGCTTTCTTTGCTGCACCAATCTTAGCACTAGGTCACCTTCTTTAAAAGAACGATGCCCGATTTTCCGACTATGGTAACGTCGTAAACCTTGCTGGTAAATGGCAGATCTTTGAAGCACAAGCTCTCGTTCCTCTTCTAAGAGATCGACGACATCCTGTCGTGCTTTTTCGGCATCCGAGTCATCGAAATCCTACACTCTTGGGCTATCATGGATCATGTCCGTTGGAAGAATTGCTTCGGCACCATAAACTACGAAAAACGGGGTTTGCCCAGTTGACATATTTGGTGTTGTTCGAATACTCCAAAGCACGGAAGGTAGCTCTTCTACCCATGCTCCAGCTGCTCTATGAAGAGGAGATTCGAGTCTTGGGCGTATTCCTTGTAAGATTGAGCTATTCATTCTTTCAACCTGTCCGTTGGATTGCGGGTGTGCCACATATGCGAGATCTAGGCGAATTCCCGTTTGTCGGCAATATTTTGCCAACTCTCCAATGGAGAAATTTGTCCCGTTGTCGGTTATTATGATGTGTGGAACGCCGTATCTCATGACTATGTCAATGATGAAGTTTCTGGCAGTTACACCGTCAATCTTTTTGATGGGTTTAGCCTCCACCCACTTGGTATATTTATCCACAACTACTAGTAGATGTGTGAGTCCGCCTCGTGCAGTTTTGAATGGTCCCATCATATCTAGCCCCCAGACCGCAAACGGACATATAATGGGGATAGTTTTGAGTGCTTGGGCTGGCATATTTGTCTGATTGGCGTAATACTGACACCCTGCACACGTATTTACTATGTGCTCAGCGTCTGTCTTGGCTGTTAGCCAGAAAACCCGGCGCGGAATGCTTTTTTTACTATGCTTTTTGATTGAGCATGATGTCCGCAGTCTCCGGCATGGATTTCTTGCAGGATTTCTCGTCCTTCTTCTGGTGAAATACATCGCAGAAAAATTACGGTAGTACTGCGTTTATACAGGCAATTGTTAATTACTGTGTATCCTTTGCATCGACGCTAAATCTGTCTTTGCAAGACTTCGTCTGCTCCATCCGGGTACTTTTGATCAACTAAGAAGTTTAAATATGGGATTGTCCAATCCGGGTTAACGAGCATGACTTCAACTGACTCGGAAGCCAGAGGATAATCAACATATCCACCTTTTATCGATGGTTCGTACAAATGTTGGACGAATACACCTGGTGGTATGATTTTTACCCTTTCTGATCCCATGCGGGCTAATGCATCCGCGTTCCAATTTTCCTCCCTTTTAACATGGAGCACTTCGAATCCGAAGAAACAGATGGCAAACTCGTCCACCGTTCTCCGGTATTCGGCCATTATAGGGCTTTTGGCATCCCAAGTTTGGTTGAGCTGGTGAAGTACCAAATCTGAGTCGCCATAGCATAAAATGCGCTTGACACCTATTTCCTTTGCGATATGCAAGCCGTGAAGCAGAGTTTCGTATTCTGCCACATTATTACTGGCGTTGAAGTGTATTTGTAATACATACTCCATTGTATCTCCTTTAGGGGATTTTAGGACTACACCAGCTCTAGCGCCCTCCTTCATCTTGGATCCGTCAAAGTGCATGATCCAGTACTCGGACTCCGGCATTGGTGTTTTTTTCCATTGCTTCCGTCCAGTCGGCAACAAAATCTGCCAGAACCTGGGATTTTATTGCCGTCCTAGGCTGATACTTAATGTCGAATGCTGCTAGCTCGATGCCCCATTTGGCTACTCGGCCAGTCGCCTACGCATTGTTTATTATATCCTCTAGTGGTGCTTTGCATACCACTGTTATGGAATGTCCTTGGAAGTAATGGCGAAGTTTTGTAGATGCGAAAAATACGCCATATGCCAATTTTTGGTAGTGTGGATATCTTTGTTTGGACTCGGAGAAAACTTCACTTACATAATATACCGGATGCTGATCGGGTATGCTATGTTCGTCTTTCTTCCTTTCCACAACAATTACTGCACTAATAACCCGGTTTGTAGCTGTGAGGTACAATAGCATAGGTTCTTCGTCTTTTGGGGATGCCAAAATCAGAGCTTTCATCAAAGTTTCCTTCAACTGGGTTAACGCTGCATCTGCCTCCTCTGTCCACTCGAATTTTTCGGACTTTTTCAATAACTTATACAGTGGCAAGGCTTTATCCCCCAGCCGACTAATAAACCTGCTGACGGCTGCAGCGGAACCCGTCAATCTTTGCACATCTTTTACGAACGTAGGCTTGGAGATGTTTAAGATTGCTTTGATCTTTTCTGGGTTTACCTATATTCCTCTGTGAGAAACGATGAAACCCAGAAGTTTTCCTGAGGGAACCCCGAATACGCACTTTAATGGATTTAACTTCATTTCAAATTTTCGAAGGTTTCTCGCAAATCCTCAAGGAGTGTTTCTTTTTCCTTGGTGACGACAGCAATGTCATCCACGTAAACGTGGACATTTTTGCCAATCTGACTATGCAAACACCGTTGCATGCAACGCTGGTAGGTTGCACCTGCATTCTTCAGGCCAAATGGTATGGTTATGTAATAGTACGTCCCATAGGGGGTTATGAAAGAAGTTTTGATTTGATCTTCCTTTTTCATGCGTATTTGATGATATCCGGAATATGCATCCAAAAAGCATAAAAGCTCAGAGCCTGCAATGGCATCTATTATTTGATCGATTCGCGGTAACGCAAACTTATCTTTTGGACACAGTTTGTTCAAGCCGGTGTAATCTATACACATCCTAAGGGTAGTAGTATCTTTCTTCGGGACTAATACCGGATTTGCTGACCATTCAGTATGTATAACTTCCCGGATAAAATCTGATGTCAAAAGCCGGATAATCTCCTTGCCAATAGCCTTCCGTCTTCTTCCGTCAAATCGACGGAGACCTTTCTTGACGGGTTTGGATCCTGGAATCACCTTAAGTTGATGCTCAGCGAGTTCCCTGGGTACGCCTGGCATGTCCGCTGGACACCAAGCAAAAATATCCCAGTTCTCACGGAGTAACTTGATGAGCTCGCTTTCCTATTTGTCGGTCATCCCAGTTCCTACTACGACAAATTTTGTCGGATCTTTGGGATCTAAGATTACCTGTCTTGTGTTCTCGGAAGCCTTGAAGCTATCTGCTGGCTTCCGGCTTTCTTTGCCTACCGGCATTTCTGCCGGCGATACCTCTTTGACCAGCTCTTTCAGCTCTTCCTTTGCCATGACTTTCTCAGCGCAAAGGGCGTTTTCTTTTTTTCCAGCTCGTTTGCCAACTTGAAGTCTCCAGATATGGTGATTACTCCTCCTTTGGGCCCTGGCATCTTCAGCTTGTTATAGATATAACATGATCTTGCCATGAATTTGGCGAAAGCTGGACGTCCGAGTATCGCGTGATACACGCTTTCGAACGGCACCACTTCGAAGGATACTTTTTCCTGACGGAAGTGATCCTTTTCTCCGAAATTGACATCTAGGGAAATTTATCCTAGGGATCGTGCTTGTCTGCCAGGAACAATGCCGTGAAAACGTATGTTGCTATGGTTGAGCTGGGTCTCGGAAATTTTCAGATGCTTCAGTGTATCCAGGTACATTATGTTGATACTGGATCCTCCATCCATCAGCACTCTTTTTAGCCTAGTGTTTTGGACAATAGGGCTTACAACAAGAGCTTGCATGCCGGGTTCAGGGATGTTTCCGGAATGATCAGACTGATCCCAGGTGATTGGTGTGTTTGAATACTTCAAGAATTTCGGGGTTGCCGGAACAACCACGTTTATTTCTCGAAGCGTTCTCTTTGCCACCTTTGCTGAGGGAGTTGTCAGGAAAGTTAGGTTACATTCTCCATCAACTCTCTGAAACTTGGGCTCGCCTTTTCGCCGATGTTCCTGGATTTTTTTGTCAGTGTCCGATTCACTGTCTTCTTTCTCAGCTTCTGGTTTTTTGCTTGGAAAATTTCCTCTTGGAATTCTTCCCTTTGTTTCCGGATCCTGCACTGCCTTTCATATGCTTGTTCAGCCGGCATTGTGCGTTAGTGTGGGTGGGTTTCCCGAATTGTGAGTGGTGGACGCAGTTTTCTGACTTAATCTTTTCCCACTCTTCCTTGGTGTAATTGATCGGTTCCGTACTGCGTCCTTTCCACCTGCTCCCATTTTCCCTTCCAAAGGCTATGTTAACCTCTTTGGGCTTTTGTGTTGCATCTGGAGTTCCCTTTTTCTCAGGGCGAGGGTTATTTTTGGCCTGTATCAGTGTATCGATATTGCCTCCTCTTGCCCTAATGTCGTCCTCGGCCGCAGCGTGTTCATTGGCGGTTGTAAGCATAGATCCGAGATCTTTGTGCTTTTTGGAACCAATCATGAACGGTACAAGTCCGAGTTTTAGGCCATTGACGAAAGCATGCATTTCTTGGACGTCAGTTACTCCAGAACAACTATTCTTCATTGTCGTCCATCTTGAGATGAAATCCACATATGGTTCGTCCTCAAATTGGGTGCTATTCGGGCGTTTGTAGGTTCCCCGGAAATGCTGAGTAAATACTCGAGCCATATCATCCCAGCCGTCGACAGTTCTGGAGGGTAATCCATTGATCCAGTGTCAGACCCGGACCCAGAGATATACATATTGTTATGTGCTCCTAGCCATGGACTCACAAGGGCTTCAGGGTTACCAGCCCCGGCCGCAACAAACAACGGCAGGCAGACCGGATTCATCGGCACGTAGTCTGGATCCCCGGTCTATTACTCCTTGTATCCATGCTAGTCATAACCAATTATGCATACACAAGCGTCCACGAGTCGGATGAAACTGAAGGAACGGGACCAAAGTTATACAGAGCTGCTATGTGTCCAGAAAGTGCAACAACAATCGAGGGTTACTGGGGTTACCTCGCCCCAGGCCGATCACATCGACATGCGGGCTCGGACATGGATCATCGGCTCCACAACCCCTCGACTGCGACAACTATGCAGGCATAGCCAAAACTGTATAACAATGAGCTCGAAACCAACAACCGATCAAAGCAGTACTCTAAACATGAAGCTTTATTAAACATGTGTTACTAGAGTAAATCTTACAAACAGAGGTCACACGACCCAACATTACATCAGACAACGGAAGGCAAATTATGTTGCTAACCAACAAGAACCAAAAAGGCCTAAGAGGCCGCAACATAAGGCGACGTCCCAGCCCATAGATTCCAGGCTGCTACCTGGGAACCCCAAACTACTCGTCGATGTCCACGGCGAAACACCATCGAACTGAGGAACTCCACCTGAACCAAGTTTAAGCAAACATGAGTACGGGAGGTACTCAACAAGACTTAGTTAACCTATTATATATCTGCTTCTTTTAGAAAGAGTTATGAAGGTGATTTTGCGTAAAGCCATCTTTGTTTTTCAAATTGAGGAAGGAGTAGCACGTATCATGGAGTATTTTGAAAACAGATGAGAAAGCTATTCAACTACTGAGATCATCATCTTTTTAAACCACCAAGTCATATCAGCACCTCGTGCTTCAAAGATCACCACCGCAAGTTGTTCCGGTAACTCCTGCTACAAGGTAACTCCTCTCGGCATCTCCGAGGAGGCATCCTTCATTCGTTATGAGCAAGTTTTAATCATTCCGTTTAAGTTACCTATGATCACAGAATCCGTCACCAAGTCGTCCTTAACCGCGGACACAGCTTTTCGAAAAGATTAAACCCTGCAGGGGTGTACAACTTTAACCACACGTATCAACCAACTCTTAATGCCAGAACGTTGGCACTATTCCGGGAAGTGCCGACAGATGGAGGTCGACCACGACCTTTCCCTTGCTTCGCCTATTCCATGAGTCGCTCCGAGTAGAGATGGACCGCCAATAGGGAGTGGCCATCTCCTGCCGGGTCTCTATCGTTGTGCGCAATGCTCGATGGTTACCTACCCACAGAGCGCCGATACATCGCCACGTCCTAGTTTTGAAAAAGGTTTTAATATCCCCGCAAATCCAAATGGAAATCCCGAACTAGGCAACTCATGGAACAAGCTAGGCAAGTTGAGACCGAGGGGAATCCAATCCCCGTGTGGATGCACGCTCAGTCTTGGCTCGAAGACGAGAACTCGCTCCTAGGGGCATGAACGAGACAACCACCACAGACCCTCTGTGGTCTCGTCATCCACACCTTTAAATCATATTAAACAAGTATCTCTTAACTTACTACTACTTCCTGACATACTAGATTATTTCGTAACTCTGATTCATCAACCGGATGGAGCAGAGATAACAGGCATGTATGACTAAGCATGGCATATTTGAGGCTCTGGCGATACACAAAAACAACTCCTATGTCTGCTAGGAGCATTGAATCATGATATCTGGGTTATGCAAATAAATAGGATAACTCTATCTATTGACTCAATATACATTGGAATCGAATGCATTTGTACGAGAATCAAAAGTCTTTCGAAATCATATATGGGCAGATAAGAGGTTATGCTTGCCTTGCTTCAAGAAAACCAGAGAAAGTCTTCAGGATCCTGTAGATGGCGCCGGTTGGCTGAATGGCCACCGGAGTACTCGCCGGCGGCGACATCCGTGGCGGCGGAGCTCGGACAGCGGCGGCAACGAGCTGGGGTGCGCGGGGAGACGAGATAAAAGGATGGGGAGGCGAACCACGGCACGCTGGAGCTCGCAGGGTGGTCGTTGAAGGCCGGGGCGACCGAAATCCGCCGGAATCATCCGTGGCGGCCGGCAGCCATGGTGGACGGCGAGCGAAATTGGGGTCCTCCCCGGGCTTCCTAGCTTCCGCGCAAGCTCGAGGGGGTAGAGGGAGGCGAGGTGGTTCTTATGGTAGCCCCGGCTCGTCGCGGCGTGGCCGGAGATGGAGGCGCCATGGAGACCGGCCCTAGCTAGGGTTTCGGTTTGGGAGGGAAATACAGAGGAGAGGAGGGAGTGAGGGAGGGCGACCTAGGGGTTCTGCGAGCTCGGATTGATCCGGACGTCTCCTCGTCGACCTCATCCCCCCGAGGCGCTGAAAGCAGGAGGTGGCAGCGTGCCCACGTCGACATCCATCCTTCTGTCAAGAGGTTGAAGAAAACCATCTTTCGAAAACCCCCCTCAAGCTTCAGAGAATTAGCAAAAAGGTCCTTCTCTCTTTGAAAACAGAACCAAAAACAAACTTTTGAGGGCCTTTTTGGAAGAATAAAATTTGGGAAAAATTATCTTTGGAAAGCTCACAAAATTTCCAACCAAACCATGACTTGGGTTGGTGCACTTGAATTATTTTTCAATACAAAATTTTGGGACCCATTTTAAGTACTTTTTGTGGGATTTTCTGAAACCATTTAAATTCATATCTTAAATTGGTTTAAGTTGGTTTCAATTTTTTGTTTCCATGCATGTATGAGATGAACACAACACCACACACTTTTGTTAGCAAAATTGGGATGTTACAAATATACCCCCCTTACAAGAATCTCGTCCCGAGATTCCCGAAGGAGAAGAAAGAAGGAACACCGGTTTTGAACGACCTTCTTGAACCTTACGGTTCTCTTGTTGAAGAGGTTGATCCGTAGCATCTTGAAGTATTGAACGGATACACCTTAGGTAAGAGGGAAACTCTTAGGAAATGATCTTCACGAAGATCGAGTATCTCATGGATAACTCAGGACAAGAATGTTCGTAACGAACTTTTGAGTTAACGTACATGAAACACATCAAGATAACGGAGGGAATAGAAGATGGTTTCAAGTTTATGGACGATGGTTCTTGAAAGGATTTAGAATATGAGCTTTGCACAAGACTTTAAATCCTTTTGCAAAAGAAAGGTTGGACAACTTGTGACATCGAGGTTTCTTAGAAGCAGAATACCAAGATGAAAAGGATTGTGTTGGATACCACAAAGTAATATCCGTAGACGAGGGAAACACGAGAAAACACTGTAATTCGTGCGTCAGAGAGAATTTTGATACAGGATCATGTTCACTCTTCGGAGCGGACACGAAAGATATCGAAACTTCCATTCCGTTAAAGTTTGTCGAAAAATTTATCAAAGATCGGGATGTTACTTCACAACGGAGGATGAGTAACCAAAGGACGTTGGAACACCATAACGGAGGAGGTATTATTGGTCACACCATAAGAATGGATAACCAGCGGGGATTGGAACACCAGAAGGGGATAAGGAATCTCTTTCCTATTGTGGTTTTGACGTAGCAATACATATACCACATGGTTAAGATCCCATGGCTGAAGTGACTGACAAATTCACACAATGTGTGAGATGAACAGAACTTCAAGTACATACCACTTGAGGAGGGAACTGATCAATGGCGGTTACAAAACACCATGAGATGTTTTTCACGATGAACTTGTTTCCATTAAGACAAAGGTTTTGGAGGTTCCACAGAGAGATATTGGAAATATCAACTTCCAAGTTCTCCTGGATGTTCTAGATACCGATATCAGGCTTATGAAAAGCCTTCTATAGGTCATCAAGTCAATGTAAAACTCAGGTTTGGGAGAACGGTGAGGAAAACTTGTTAAGATGAGCCACACAAGAATTCTCACGGAGGGTGGCTGTTCTTACAGATTCAAAGGATTACAAAGTTAGGCCTTCCGTCTAATTGTGTCAACCACAACATCAACCATGCCGGATTCTGAAAAGACCTAATTTGATACACTTGAAGAAACACCAACCATCGTTGCTGCTTGAGATTGAGCTCTAGTTAGTGGATTTATATCTCAGACTCAACATGTTTGATCAGCGGGATTGCACCGGTTACCAACAAGATACGTATGCCAGATTCTCAAGACATGGACTATGATATCAAGCTCGAAAAGATGAGCAGGATTGCAGAACTCAGGTATTAGCAACTTATGAAATACGGTTGCACCTACATGAATTACTTTCCATGGAACACATCGGAGTCCTTGTTGGGAAGATGATACAAAGATAACGAAGTTTTTAGACTTCTTCTCTTTCACGGATAATCAGTCAGTGGCTTAGTGTGGATACAAACTTCTTCCAGGAATGGAAGTAACAACCTACCATATCAAGAATAGCCACACGTGCATGACCGAGAGATTATTCCCGAGGGAACAAGAAAACTTTACTCGGATCCATGGCGACAACTTTCACCATAAGCACATGGACAGGGGTAAGTCACTTCGAACATCCAGAACTCAACTTCATGAGGACACAAAGATGGTTCTCGAAAGCTTCCAACGTTGTTGCCATTTGTTCAGCATGACCCTCTTGCAACTTGGAGAAACAAGAATGTCGTAGATGGGCTCAACAACATTTTTATCAAGACACTCCAAGAAGAGGGGTTCATATGATATATGAACAAGGCAAAACATTGGTTAGAACAAAGGACATGAAGGTGTACTCAGCAAAACACCATGAGTAGAAGCACCATCAAGATAATCCTTGTATCTTTTCTCGATTTGACGATAGCCCAAATCAAATCAAGAGGTAGAGTGATAGCTTTTCCACAAAGTATGTACTATCCTGCTTCAACACGAGGAAAACTAGATATCCCTTATCAAAGGAACAATTTGGGAAGAGTTCGTGTCTTTCAACTCTCCAAGTTGTTGTTTAAACTCAACCAACTAGTCCAGGGTATCCAGCAAGGCTTCTAGGAGAAAGGAGGGGTTCAAAGTACCCCTTGTTTAGACATCACAGTCAGGTGACAAACCTGGTGATACTTCTAGAAAGACAACCAAGATATCACAACCTACCGGTATGTCTTGGAGATCTAAAGGAGGCTTGCTTTTCAAAGCAACTGATATGATCTTAAGAGCATCGGTATTAACCTAACTCTTTGACCAAGAATGTGCACCGGCATGAACGGATTTGGTAACTCAGTCAACTTTTAACACAGGCTGGGTGACCAGTAGTGCTAAGAAGGATACAAATGTTCCTTAGATTTTTCAAAGCAATAAGAATTGCTAAGAATAACTGATACACATGTCAATGCACAGACCCATCATTCTCAAGCATTAAAACTTGGAGGAAGGTAAGTGAAGGCGTGTATGAGCATCACTTCATCAATAAGGCCATGAAACTAGGCACAACCTCTTGATATATAAGAGTGTGATACTCTAAGGTGGAACATAACAGAAGCTAATGAAACTTCTTTATTCCGTGGATTACAAAACTTTGACCTGGTTTAGAGATGAACGAGGTACTGGAGTTTGTTTCTCCTTACATTCCAAGGAGGAATGTGTTAACGGAACAAAAGAGCACATGCGTTGGAAGAATCCAACACACACATGCCACTTGGTTTCAAAACAACGGATGGAGATTTGAGAGCAACTGGAGAGTAGGAACATGCTCCGGGGAATCCAGAGATCATGGGGAATGCACAGGGTGATACTCGTTTGTAAAACCCATGCTAAAAGATCGATATAGCTTAATTGAGAACGAAGATGTGGATTTCATGATGACCACTCTTGTTGTGATCCCTTCTTGATTACAAGAGAAAACCTGCGGCTATTGGAGTTGAAACTACCTAGCCAACCCGAGGTAGAAGAAATTCTTCAGGATCCAAAGAAACCGAACTTGGGTTCAAGGTCAGCATCATGTACTGGTAGAGTGAGCTTCACATGGTTATAAACCACATGATTCAACCCACCACCATTCAGCACATTCCGGGACCTTCGGTTCAAGTCCAAGAATTAAAATCACAACGGAAGGAGTAACTACTATATGAGTGCCACAAAGGACACTACCATTATCAATCACGAGGTATCTTCCAAAAGACAACGATAGCTCCAGAAGAACTTTGAGCAGAGGATAACGGATACATTCGAGATGAAAAGGAAATCTCGAGGTTCAGGATTTTGAGACTTTAGAACAGGAGTATGTGGAACCCACACAACTCTGAGAGATTATGATGGAAATGAAATCTCCCGAGAGATAACGGAATATGGAACACACACGACTCTAGAAACTGAACACTAGGTCAACTTGGGTAACAGACGTCCTTGCCGAAGAAGGCACCTAGGTTTTGAATGACTAGAAGAGATAGAAAAACCTTTTCAAATCAAAACAGTAAGGTGACCCAGAGTTAGAGCGATACCAGATAAGGAGTAAAAAGAATCCTAAGAAGGTTTTTCACAATCATTTGAAGTTTCGAAGTAGTTTTCACAAACACTAGACTCGACATCGACCAAGCAATAAGGTTTTCCTACATGCAGTCCTGCTCTGATACCATGACTTGTCAGACCCGGACCCAGAGATATACATATTGTTATGTGCTCCTAGCCATGGACTCACAAGGGCTTCAGGGTTACCAGCCCCGGCCGCAACAAACAACGGCAGGCAGACCGGATTCATCGGCACGTAGTCTGGATCCCCGGTCTATTACTCCTTGTATCCATGCTAGTCATAACCAATTATGCATACACAAGCGTCCACGAGTCGGATGAAACTGAAGGAACGGGACCAAAGTTATACAGAGCTGCTATGTGTCCAGAAAGTGCAACAACAATCGAGGGTTACTGGGGTTACCTCGCCCCAGGCCGATCACATCGACATGCGGGCTCGGACATGGATCATCGGCTCCACAACCCCTCGACTGCGACAACTATGCAGGCATAGCCAAAACTGTATAACAATGAGCTCGAAACCAACAACCGATCAAAGCAGTACTCTAAACATGAAGCTTTATTAAACATGTGTTACTAGAGTAAATCTTACAAACAGAGGTCACACGACCCAACATTACATCAGACAACGGAAGGCAAATTATGTTGCTAACCAACAAGAACCAAAAAGGCCTAAGAGGCCGCAACATAAGGCGACGTCCCAGCCCATAGATTCCAGGCTGCTACCTCGGAACCCCAAACTACTCGTCGATGTCCACGGCGAAACACCATCGAACTGAGGAACTCCACCTGAACCAAGTTTAAGCAAACATGAGTATGGGAGGTACTCAATAAGACTTAGTTAACCTATTATATATCTGCTTCTTTTAGAAAGATTTATGACGGTGATTTTGCGTAAAACCATTTTTGTTTTTCAAATTGAGGAAGGAGTAGCACGTCTCATGGAGTATTTTGAAAACAGATGAGAAACCTATTCAACTACTGAGATCGTCATCTTTTTAAACCACCAAGTCATATCAGCACCTCGTGCTTCAAATATCACCACCGCAAGTTGTTCCGGTAACTCCTGCTACAAGGTAACCCCTCTCGGCATCTCCGAGGAGGCATCCTTCATTCGTTATCAGCAAGTTTTAATCATTCCGTTTAAGTTGCCTCTGATCACAGAATCCGTCACCAAGTCGTCCTTAACCGCGGACACGGCTTTTCGAAAAGATTAAACCCTGCAGGGGTGTACAACTTTAACCACACGTATCAACCAACTCTTAATGCCAGAACGTTGGCACTATTCTGGGAAGTGCCGGCAGATGGAGGTCGACCACGACCTTTCCCTTGCTTCACCTATTCCATGAGTCGCTCCGAGTAGAGATGGACCGCCAATAGGGAGTGGCCATCTCCTGCCGGGTCTCTATCGTTGTGCGCAATGCTCGACGGTTACCTACCCGCAGAGCGCCGATACATCGCCACGTCCTAGTTTTGAAAAAGGTTTTAATATCCCAGGAAATCCAAATGGAAAGCCCGAACTAGGCAACTCATGGAACAAGCTAGGAAAGTTGAGACCGAGGGGAATCCAATCCCCGTGTGGATGCACGCTCAGTCTTGGCTCGAAGACGAGAACTCGCTCCTAGGGGCATGAACGAGACAACCACCACAGACCCTCTGTGGTCTCTTCATCCACACCTTTAAATCATATTAAACAAGTATCTCTTAACTTACTACTACTTCCTGACATACTAGATTATTTCGTAACTCTGATTCATCAACCGGATGGAGCAGAGATAACAGGCATGTATGACTAAGCATGGCATATTTGAGGCTCTGGCGATACACACAAACAACTCCTATGACTGCTAGGAGCATTGAATCATGATATCTGGGTTATGCAAATAAATAGGATAACTCTATCTATTGACTCAAGATACATTGGAATCGAATGCATTTGTACGATAATCAAAAGTCTTTCGAAATCATATATGGGCAGATAAGAGGTTATGCTTGCCTTGCTTCAAGAAAACCAGAGAAAGTCTTCAGGAATAAGTGCTTGACTTGTCGGTTAGGATCAAGTATTCGTCATTGGATTGCTGGCCTTCTCTTCGGAGTCACGTTCTACCGAGGGGGAACAACACCGAAACAAAAAGAACAACAATCAACATGTGGCATCGATGCAATGCGCAATATGTATGCATGAGCAATTTAATGCACTGAAATAAAGCCCTAGGCATGATCATTGGGTTGCTAGGGTTCATATGGCAGATATGCAATTTTACTGAAATTAACCCGAAATAGACCCCGGAGGGGGTTTCGGGCGGTTATGAAAGTGAGTATAATTTTTATTGCTCAAATGGGTTTGAAAACATCACGAATAGGTTGCATTTGTCATTTTGAGCAAAATGGTATATAACTTTTAATTTTCTAATTTTATTGAATAAAAACTTATTTTTCTATTTTTAAATGAATTAAACAAATTAAATAAATACTCATTTTTGGACTTTGTCAAACAGGTGTTAAAATGACATAATCAGATAGAGTTTATTTTTCCAAACATTTTGGTACCTCACTTATATTTTTCTGAATAACGGATTAAAAGATATTAATTATTCAATTTAATTCATATTCTGTAATTATAAAACATTTTCTGAGAAAAAGACAAAACACAATTATGAGGTCAACATGACGTCATCATGGCGTCATCATGCTCTCATCTTCACATCTGAATTCAAATTCGATGATATGGGTTCAAAATCGATGAAACAAACTATACCACGATGGAGAGGAGATCCAGGAGATCCTGTAGATGGCGCCGGTTGGCCGAATGGCCACCGGAGTACTCGCCGGCGGCGACATCCGTGGTGGCGGAGCTCGGACAGCGGCGGCAACGAGCTGGGGTGCGCGGGGAGACGAGATAAAAGGATGGGGAGGCGAACCACGGCATGCTGGAGCTCGCAGGGTGGTCGGGGAAGGCCGGGGCGACCGGAATCTGCCGGAATCATCCGTGGCGGCCGACGACCATGGTGGACGGCGACGCGAAATTGGGGTCCTCCCCGGGCTTCGTATCTTCCGCGCAAGCTCGAGGGGGTAGAGGGAGGCGAGGTGGTTCTTATGGTAGCCTCGGCTCGTCGCGGCGTGGCCGGAGATGGAGGCGCCATGGAGACCGGCCCTAGCTAGGGTTTCGGTTTGGGAGGGAAATACAGAGGAGAGGAGGGAGTGAGGGAGGGCGACCTGGGGGTTCTGCGAGCTCGGACTGATCCAGACGTCTCCTCGTCGACCTCATCCCCCCGAGGCGCTGAAAGCAGGAGGTGGCAGCGTGCCCACGTCGACATCCATCCTTCTGTCAAGAGGTTGAAGAAAACCATCTTTCGAAAACCCCCTCAAGCTTCAGAGAATTAGCAAAAAGGTCCTTCTCTCTTTGAAAACAGAACCAAAAACAAACTTTGGAGGGCCTTTTTGGAAGAATAAAATTTGGCAAAAATTATCTTTGGAAAGCTCACAAAATTTCCAACCAAACCATGACTTGGGTTGGTGCACTTGAATTATTTTTCAATACAAAATTTTGGGACCCATTTTAAGTACTTTTTGTGGGATTTTCTGAAACCATTTAAATTCATAACTTAAATTGGTTTAAGTTGGTTTCAATTTTTTGTTTCCATGCATGTATGAGATGAACACAAGACCACACACTTTTGTTAGCAAAATTGGGATGTTACATCCAGTCTCTGCCTCCATCCAGTAACATTAGGGGAAGAAACTTTACAGCTTCCAAGTCTGTCCCGTTGTTGATCTGGACGGCTGTATAGTAGTCTGAGAGCCAGGTATCCGGGTTTGTACTACCGGTATATTTTTGCTACGTTGGACCAACTTTGGCAAATCCAGAGTGCAGGGTTATCCTTCGGATCCTATCTGTGAAGCACTTAGGTCCAAAGTATAAATCATCTCTTTCCACTCTATCCATGTGCGCGGAGTACCTGCTGGCTGAATGGACAGAAAGGGATCTGCTCCTTTCTTTTCCAATGTGGCGCGAACGCGCTTTTCCGGGATCCTCTCTATTTCTTCCGAGATCATGCACCTTTGGATAAGGTGGAGTTCTACTCCTGTGTCTTTCCTTATTCCCGGGGGTGTCCGGGATCTCTCACGCCTGTGAGGTATATCCTGTCTTTCAGCTTTTTCAGCTGGGCGTCTCGGAGGCGGCATTGCTTTGCCGTCATTCCGGTGCTTTTCTTCCCGATCGCGAGGATTAAGTCCATCTTTCGGGAGATGAGATCCGGTTCTAGACGCTTCATCCTTGTTGTCGGGATTTTTCTTGTCTTTTCTCGGATCCGCTTTCTTCTCTTTTGAATTGCTTGAATCTCCAGGTTCTTCCGGTCCAGGTGCTCCAGCGGCGCATGTAGCTGTTTTACATAGGGCTGAGTCGTCGTGCAACTTCCCTGATCGATGCTGCCCCCGCTGTTGTTGTTGCAATGCTTTTCCTAAGAAAGCATACACCCCTTGAAGTTTTTCACCATTGGAGTACATATCATTGTTGAGGATGGCGAACGTTGCTTCTGCATTTTCTGCTGCGGTTTGGTATATTGGTTCGCCTCTGGCATCTTTGACGTTTACTTGCTTTTGCCAAGATGGGTTGTGAAACCTTTCTTTTGGCGGCAGTACTTCCGGTCTTACGATTCCGGGTAACCTTGTAGGTTTAATGCCAGATCTATTCTTTTTCTCGTATTCCTCGATTTCTTCCTTCATGAGCTTGATGTCATCCTGGGTTTTTTGAAGGTGTTCATGAGTTCTGAATAGATGTTGCTGCTGCCTCTGGAGAGCTTGTCTCCTGGCTTCTAGCACTTCAGGGGGTTCGTGCAATCCCACTGGTGTTTGCAGTAACTCCTGTTCTTCTTGTTCTGTCATTGGCGGAACAAGGATTTCTTTTGTTTTCTTCTCCGCGGGCTTTATTCCGCTTGCATCTCCTACTTCCGGGCTTTCATTGGCTGGATCAGCCGATTTTTTCTTTCGGAGTTTGTACTGGAGCTTTTTAGCGGTCTTGTGCTTTTTCTTGGAAGAGGGAGGTTTTTTGGTTGGTTCTTCCTCTGTCAATTCTTTGACATCGGGATATCTTGGAGAGGTTTCTCCGTCTTCTCTCTCTTCCTCGCGGAGGAGTTCTAGGGCTTTCCCGGCTATCGGCATCTGTGATTTCATCCGATTTTGCCATCAACACTTCATGGAATCCCTCTTGAAGAGATTTAACCTTTCTTTCGAAGGTGTCCTCGTCTTCGTCTTCAGAATCAAAGTTGTTTGATCCGGTTTTTGACTCTAATCTCGCCTCAATGGCGGCTAACACGGAGTCAGCTTCCGAGTTCGTCGTCGTGTTGACGGGTGTCGGATCTTCCACCTCAGTTGTGGGTTTGTTGCTTCCTGCCTCTTGCACGGGATCGCCTTCGTCCGTGTTTTCGGCGATCTCGGATTGCACCATACCGATAAAGTGTGATTCACTTGTATGTCGGCGATCTGAGCAAAACCCGGTATCGTAATCATCTTCGACTGGGTATAGGGTGGGTGGGATAAATCTACTTCCACCACAAAACCCCATGGCCTCTGCAGTTAATCCGATAAAGATGTTTGCAGACCCAATCGGTAACACGCAGGCACTTACCAGATGATTTTGCGCCGGTATGTAAGATCCATTGTCGAAGAAGCGTCCAACGTCGTTGTCGAATTCCAACCTTCCGACAGTTTTGGAACTGCCGATTCCGCCGAGTATCCCAGATCGAAACTAAACGCCTGACGTCGCCGGCCCCACGGTGGGCGCCAACTGTCGAGACATCGTAGTAGAATTCATAGACGGGGGTGCCATGAAACTACTGATAGAGATGTGGGGGACGTGATTGTGCGAAGGACAATGACACAGGGTTTTTACCCAGGTTCGGAACGACGCAGTAATGTGGCGTTCCTACTCCTGCAATCTCACTATTCAGGACTAAAGCCTGTGAATACAGAGTATAATGTGAGGTTCTATTAGTTGCTCGTCAAGGATCAACCTCTCGACGAGTTAGCCTATAGCTTCTTGTCTATCTATCATATCTCCCGTCCGGCTTTATATAATTGCCGGATTAGGGCATACAGAATAGGAAACCTAGAAGACTACGGTAACTATTAACTTGGAAAGTAAGGAACCCGCCTTCTATTCCAAGCGAGATCACGTGGGCCGCGATCCGGGTTCTTCTAGAATCCGGCTTCTGTGCGTCAGCTTACTGGGCCGCCCAATGGACCGTAGTACACTACCACTTGGGCCACCCGGGTAATCCGGCACTTTGGACTGCCACCTGATATGCCCCTATTCGGTATATATCCGACAGTATGAATAGGGTAAATCTGAGGAGAATTCGACATTGAAGCCTTCATGTATTGGGGATAGGGAGGGTGGGATAAAATTACTTCCACCACGGAATTCCATTGCTTCCGCTGTTAAAACGAGAAAAACATTAGCAGATCCAATCGGTAAAACGCAGACACTTACCAGATGATTCCGTACCGGCATATATGATCCGTTGTCGAGGAGGCGTCCGACGTTTTCTTTGAATTTCAGGCTTGCAATAGTGTTTGTGCTACCAATTCCGCCGAGTATTCCTTCTCGGAACATGACTCCCGACGCCGCTAACCCCACGGTGGGCGCCAACTGTCAAGACTTCGTAATAAGGTTCATTGACGCGGGTATCATAAGCCTACTGGTAGAATCGCGGGGGGACGCGGAAGAACTGTAAACGAGAACACATGTTTTACCCAGGTTCGGTGCGTCGGAATTGGGCGGCGTTCCTACTCCTGCAATTCACTAAATCAGGGATGAAGGCTGAAATATACATAGTACAATCGTGCGTATGGTTTCGCTAACTCAGCGAGGATGGACTTCCCGACGAGTTGGCTTCTAGCTAAGTTGTGATCTTGTGTTTTCTTTCGATCCCGTACGACTTTATATAGATAGCTAGACTAGGGCTTACAGGAAGAAAACATAGAAGACTACGGAAAGTATCTAACTTGGAAAGTAAGGAATCCGGCTTCTCCACCAAGTCACACCACATTGGGCTGTGGTCCGTGTTCTTCTAAAATCCGGCTTCCTGCGCGTCAGCTTACTGGGCCGCCCAATGGACTCTGTTCCTGTCGAATCTCAGACTCTACAAATCCCTTAGATGAACCTAATAGGAGAACCCATGAGCGCTGGTGGAATCGTCGGCTAGACAGGGGGCGAGATTTACCCAGGTTCGGGGCCCTCGTAGAGGTAAAACCCTTACTCCTGCCTCTTGTCGATCTGTATTGATGAGAAGATCGGTTACAATGGTGGCACTCGAATCGAGAGTAAGATCTCGAGTTCAAGGTTTCAATGGTGTGGTGTTGCCTGCCCCTCTTCCGGTGGCTCTCCTGGCCTTATATAGATGGCCAGGTCTCGAACCCTACCCGGAGGGGACTCGAATTCTAACCTTAGGTCGGTTACATATTCCTAACTTAGCCCGCAAGATAGTGCGGGTGGGCTTCACGTGGACCTTCCAGAATACTCCAAGGGCTCCTCGTCTTGGGCCTTAACCTTGGGCCTGAGATGGGGTGTCCTTTCCCGCAGGGTCCAGGATCCATATCTTTGTCAGTTCCATTATCCGTGGGACACCCTAGTAATTCGGCATTCGACCAATGCCGGATATACCCCTATTTGGCATATATCCGACAAGGTGTGAGTGGGATAGGAGAGGGAAATGCGACATGTGAGGGAGAGGCAGAGCACGCCGGCGACGCCATGGAGACACGATTAGTGCAAAGAGGTGTAGAGAGGGAGAAGCGAGAGGGGAGCGGGAAAGTGAGCGAGTGGGAGAGAAACGCTCGTGTGAGAGTGATTCCGACCGGGTGTATTTTCAAAAGTTGATCTCTCGATATAGTATGCGCAAAGTTGAACTGAATTAGCCAAAACACCCTACTTTCCGGAACAGAGGGAGTACTATACTATGAATCAAAGGAGCCCAACACGTACAAATATGACATGTGATGGATGTTTAGGAATAAATCATCTAATAATTTTGTTGCAAAGTCATATATAATCCTGATAGGTTGGCTTATAAGCCCTTGCATGGTCACACATAAATCAGCAAAATTGTTTGGGTTCCAACCGTAGGATAGAAGTCCTTAAATGTTGTTCAATAAAAATCTTTCCAAGGGGCACACGAAGAAGATGTGAGTGGTATCTAGATCACCATACAAAAGCACATAACCATGTGCTTGCCAGTTGGCGCTCGGCAATCTTGAGAGGAAGGGACACACGCCAAACTTCTGTAAAATGTAAAATCGACACCCATGATACATTTTTCCTAGTTACTATGTTTGAAGATGGTAGTGAGCTCAGGCTGCCATCACGATAAATTATATAACATATCTTACAGAAGAAACCTACAAATAAACCGAGTAAACAACTAAAATCATCCAAAAGCGGTTATGCCACCATTCATGCAAAATACTTCCAATAAACAAGTCTCACTGCTATATCATAAATACATTTTTACTCGGAGCACACACCCATCTTTATGCCCTAAACCGGCTCGCATACCGCATCTCATGTTTATCGTCTAACGTCATAAGTTTCAAAATTGAAATTGTATCTCACTTCGATTGTCTTTCATCAACTATTTTTTACCAAAACCACAAAATGGTTCAATGACATAACGTCCCTTCCGAGAATCCCCATTTATTTAGATATACGTGGATTCCTTCCCGAAACCATGGAGAACTAAACTACAACTAATTGTTCGACCACCAATAAAGCTACTATTTTGAATCCGAAAATCCTCTTTGATAGCATTTTGCCTTTTTGTGTGTGTGTTTTCACGGGAAAGCGCACGTATAACCAACACTACTAAGTACTCCCTCCGTTCGACAATGTAGCTTGTTAAAAGGCTTACATTTGTGGAACGGATCTTGATACAAGGGGTCATATATCATGGAACGGATGAAATGCTTACTCTGTTTTGTTATGTAATCCGTTTTAACGAACTAGTTTAGCTCGCTAAAAGGTAAACATATAGGATATAGCAACAACGTGTTCATCAGTCCAAGAAGCTGACGACGAGCAGTTCAGCACGCCGTCCGCGTACAAAAAAGATGGGGGAATTCCACAAGGATCGTCAGTGCAATAAATATACGAGCTGCTTCTAGTACACAGAGCATTTATCGTCTAACGTCATAAGTTTCAAAATTGAAATTGTATCTCACTTCGATTGTCTTTCATCAACTATTTTTTACCAAAACCACAAAATGGTTCAATGACATAACGTCCCTTCCGAGAATCCCCATTTATTTAGATATACGTGGATTCCTTCCCGAAACCATGGAGAACTAAACTACAACTAATTGTTCGACCACCAATAAAGCTACTATTTTGAATCCGAAAATCCTCTTTGATAGCATTTTGCCTTTTTGTGTGTGTGTTTTCACGGGAAAGCGTATGTATAACCAACACTACTAAGTACTCCCTCTGTTCGACAATGTAGCTTGTTAAAAGGCTTACATTTGTGGAACGGATCTTGATACAAGGGGTTACATATCATGGAACGGATGAAATACTTGCTCTGTTTTGTTACGTTTTCCATTTTAACAAACTAATTTAGCTAGCTAAAAGGTAAACATATAGCAACAACGTGTTCATCAGTACAAGGAGCTGACGACGAGCATTTTAGCACGCCGTCCGCCTACAAAAAGATGCTAAATTCCACAAGGATCGTCAGTGCAATAAATATACGAGCTGCTTCTAGTACACACCGTACCGTCGAGACAAAACTGGATTCCGTCTACTCCACGTCAGCTTCCAACTCTAAACCGCGGGCCCACCTGCCAGGTGGCTACCGACCGGCACCGAACTCACTGGAACGATCCACGAGACGCGAGCCAATCCCATTCCTCCGCGTCGAGCGACGGCATCGCAGCCGTCCGATCGGCGCCACGGACGGCCGCGGCGACCCCAGCACAGAGACCACCCCGATTGGCCCGGCCCGCCACGTGGCCGCCCCCGATTCGTCCACCTCGGACGCATGACGTTCCGGCCAACGCGACGGGGGAGCGCTCATACATACAGATCTCGCCACCTCCGGCCCGCCGTCGCCGTATATAAATCTCTCACACACACCCACGCTCCATAAAACTCAAAACCCACTTCCGCAGACTTGAGAGAGAGATCAACAACGCCGGAGAAGAAAGGAGGAGAAGCGTCGAGTTGCGAACGGTCGTGGCGGCGATGGATCGGGTCCGCGGGTCCGCGCTCCTGCTCGGCGTCCTGCTCGCAGGTGCGATCTCGATCTCCCGCTCCTCCTTTTCGTCTTGTTTCGTTTCTTCTCTCGCGTCAGATCTGCGCGACGCGACGAGCTCGATCTGGCGGGGCTCGCCTTCGAGGATGATTCCGTGCGCGGGCTCGGAGGATCTTAGTGCTTAGCAGCCGTAGCCGCTGGGCCGGGTAGCGGTTTAACTGGATCGCCACTCGTAGCTCTAGTTCTGTTCATGCGATCTGGGGTTCACCGTCTACTGTAGAGCCGCTTTAATCCAATGTTAGCTCTTAGGCTTAGTGTCGCGGAGAATTGAGGCTTTAGTTTCTACTAGTGCTCCTGCGCCGGATTTGATTTGGTTCCGTTACATTGCTGCCGCGATCTGGCCCTTAGCGCTGGTATAGGCTCGCAATTCCCTATGGTAGCGATGTTTCTAGCAAGGATTCTTGTGTTGTAAGACAATTGTATGATCCAATTGTGTCAAACAATAGCGCCTTAGAAGCTGGCTCAGTTGACATATTGATGTGAGCTGAATTGTGCTTAGGATTAAGCAGCCGTGTGCATTCTAGTACTACCTGAGATCGGATTAATGGGCAGAGAATGTTTGCTAATCTTCTGGTGCCTCTGTATGCAGGATCGCTGTTTGCACTCTGTGCTGCCAAGGAGGAAGCCAAGAAGCTCGGCACCGTGATCGGTATCGATCTCGGTACCACCTACTCGTGTGTCGGTGTGTACAAAAATGGTCATGTCGAGATTATCGCCAATGATCAGGGTAACCGTATCACGCCCTCGTGGGTTGGGTTCACCGATGGGGAGAGGCTCATCGGTGAGGCTGCCAAGAACCAGGCGGCTGTCAACCCCGAGAGGACCATCTTTGACGTCAAGCGTCTCATTGGGAGAAAGTAAGACTGCTTTTCCCTGTTCATCTGCTCTTGTTTGGTGTTGCTGATGTGTCATATGGTGGTGACTGACATGTAAAATTTATTTTCATCAGGTTTGATGACAAGGAGGTGCAGAAGGACATGAAACTTGTGCCCTACAAGATTGTCAACAGGGAGGGGAAGCCTTACATTCAGGTCAAGATCAAGGATGGAGAGACCAAGGTCTTCAGCCCTGAGGAAATCAGTGCCATGATCCTTGGAAAGATGAAGGAGACTGCTGAGGCCTACCTTGGCAAGAAGATCAACGACGCTGTCGTCACTGTTCCTGGTTAGTAATGGCGCCATCCAGTTGCTGACTCAGAAGTTTCAGACTCTATGAATGTCATTGCTCACTTCTGTCTGTCCCTGTTCGCAGCGTACTTCAATGATGCCCAGAGACAGGCGACCAAGGATGCTGGTGTGATTGCTGGCCTTAATGTTGCTAGGATCATCAATGAGCCAACTGCTGCTGCTATTGCCTACGGTCTGGACAAGAAGGGCAGTGAGAAGAACATCCTTGTCTTTGACCTGGGTGGTGGTACTTTCGATGTCAGCATCCTGACCATTGACAACGGTGTGTTTGAAGTGTTGGCCACCAACGGTGACACCCATCTTGGAGGTATAAAATCACTTCTGGCTTTCACTAGTATACTTTTATGCTTATACTATCCTTAGACCTTAGCTACCAATTGACAAAATCATATAGACAGTAGGATGCTGCTTTTTAGGGTACTGTCGTCTGGTATATTGGCATTGATAAAAAACATGACTATTCTGTAAAGATGTCTTTATAAGTACAAAATGATTTGTTGACACATGTTGCAATTGCAAAAAAAATAAAAATTTGTAGTACACTGCTGTCTTTTGCTATATTTATTGGTCCCACAACAAGCTCTTATATTCCTTTTGTTGATGTCCTGCTTCTTTTACTAGACCAAGGACCTAAAATGATCCAATCATGTTTAGTCTGACATGTAATGAGCTGTGAATTTTGCATGTATAACTGAGCTGTGAATTTTGCATGTATAACTGAGTTGTGAGTCGTGCATATATAACTGAGCTGTGTAATCTCTCCAGGTGAGGACTTTGACCACAGAATCATGGACTACTTCATCAAGTTGATCAAGAAGAAGTACAGCAAGGACATCAGCAAGGACAACCGTGCTCTTGGAAAGCTGAGGAGGGAAGCTGAGCGTGCCAAGAGAGCCCTCAGCAACCAGCACCAGGTCCGGGTTGAGATTGAGTCCCTCTTCGACGGGACTGATTTCTCTGAGCCACTGACCCGGGCCAGGTTCGAGGAGCTGAACAACGACCTGTTCCGCAAGACCATGGGACCTGTGAAGAAGGCCATGGATGATGCTGGCCTTGAGAAGAGCCAGATCCACGAGATTGTTCTTGTTGGTGGAAGCACCAGGATTCCCAAGGTCCAGCAGCTTCTCAGGGACTACTTTGACGGCAAGGAGCCAAGCAAGGGTGTGAACCCTGATGAGGCTGTTGCCTTCGGTGCTGCGGTCCAGGGAAGCATCTTGAGCGGCGAGGGTGGTGATGAAACCAAAGGTACAATGAATCTTCTTACTGCCCTGTTCCTTTTCCTGCTTCCTGGAACTTTGAAGCATTCTAGTTACACATCTATGATAAACTTGGGAGTTGGAAGCATCCTTCTTACACAACTATGATCTTATCTTGGTACAGATATCCTCCTTCTGGATGTGGCACCCCTTACCCTCGGTATCGAGACTGTCGGCGGAGTCATGACCAAGCTGATCCCCAGGAACACTGTCATCCCCACCAAGAAGTCACAGGTTTTCACCACCTACCAGGACCAGCAGACCACCGTCTCTATCCAGGTAACAGACACACCCTTCTTTCCTCTCTGAAACTCTTAGTATCAGCTGGCTGGGGCCTTAACCTTGCATAACATCTGCAGGTCTTTGAGGGTGAGCGCAGCATGACCAAGGACTGCCGTCTTCTCGGCAAGTTTGACCTTAACGGCATTCCTGCAGCTCCCAGGTTTGTTATATTCGAAATCAGAGACAAAGAATCTAAATGTTCGATGCAATATGACACGTAGACTGACTATGTGTTGATGTATTGAACTAAACTTTCAGGGGCACTCCTCAGATTGAGGTCACCTTCGAGGTGGATGCCAACGGTATCCTGAACGTGAAGGCGGAGGACAAGGGCACCGGCAAGTCTGAGAAGATCACCATCACCAACGAGAAGGGTCGTCTGAGCCAGGAGGAGATTGACCGGATGGTCAAGGAGGCGGAGGAGTTCGCCGAGGAGGACAAGAAGGTGAAGGAGCGCATCGACGCCCGGAACAGCCTCGAGACCTACGTGTACAACATGAAGAACACTGTCGGCGACAAGGACAAGCTGGCTGACAAACTGGAGAGCGAGGAGAAGGAGAAGGTGGAGGAGGCCCTCAAGGAGGCCCTGGAGTGGCTGGACGAGAACCAGACTGCCGAGAAGGAGGACTACGACGAGAAGCTCAAGGAGGTGGAGGCCGTCTGCAACCCTATCGTGACCGCTGTCTACCAGAGGTCTGGTGGTGCCCCCGGTGGAGAGGGCGCCGACGGCGGTCTTGACGACGAGGAGCACGATGAGCTGTAGATGTGTTCTCTGTGGAACAAATTTTTGTAATGGTTAGTAGGGGGAGAGGGAGACATGGATAATTACTTACTTTGGTTGGTCGGGTTCAGGGTGGTCGGGTTTATTTGCAGATACTGCCAGAGACCGTCTGTTGTTGATGGAGCTGTAGAAACTCTTGCTACTTCCTTCTGATGTTTTTTTCGTTTTGTTATTAATAGCGGATTCGCATCGGAATTTATGTGAAGAAAAGCTGGTGCAGTTTATCTTTATGTGTTTTGTTTCTGTTTATGTGTTTTGACGCAGTTGGTGCATCAAGCTTTTGATAATTAGAGTAAAATCTAGCTTTGTCTGTTGAACGTGCAAAATGAGTTAACAATCTTGTTCAGAATGAGCTAAGTTGCAATCTGGATCACAAGTTGGTGCACCGAGCTTTTCTGTTGAGCGTGCAGAAGGACTTGTCAGCTCAAGTGAGAAGAAAACTGTCCAGAACGGAGAAAGATGAACCCTTCCTTCCCCTTTCTCCCGTCTTCCTCTCTCGCTGCTCTGCAGTAATTCAAATTCCCCAGACCTTGTATTCCTGTCGAGAGAAATTGATACAAACGGATCGGAAGCTGGACGGCATCGCCAACGACATCAGCGCATGGCGACCCTAACTCGAGTCGTGAGTCGACGAGCTTCATCAGGCGGTTGGGTTGCTGCGCTGCAAGTTCACGCAGTGAGCAAGGCGATTGTGCCGGCTATACTGGCCAACGTCGAAGGAGGTCAGGCATGACTCACCTCGCTGGCGCCCAGAAGCCGGCGGCACCGGCCCCCACCGCCAGGGACCGACCTCGGGCAAGGCCAGGACGCTTCACTACTTCACGGGGATTGATTGACGTTGTTCATGTGACTCCATCATCTATACCGATCACTGGTACGGTCAATTTCCGAACCCTGATTCACCTTCGCAACTCCCTTCAGACACCGAATTCTCTGCGCACCAGTTATTCGCGCAATTGGGTCAAGCAAATGCATCTCTGCAGTACCCAATGTTTGATGGTGAAACTCTAGCTTCATAGTGGGGACCGAATTCCACCGAGTCCCCCATGAAGGCAGCAATCGAGCAACGACATTGAAATCGAAGGAGGGATGCCAAGCCCGCATAGAAGCTAAGGCAATCTCAGCACCACCGATCAGCTGCTGGAGCACGCACTCTTTGACGTCTTCAACACGGCGAAACTTCCGCAACAAGGCACTCAAACCTTCGGGATTAGCATCCAACGGGTACATAGTCATGTAAACGGAAGAAAGAGCCTCACGATAGGACTCGACAAAGCCTTGAACTTGTCGAACTCGATATTGCAAAGTCGCCATAACAAAGCCTCTCCCTCTATCGCACCAGAAGTTACAAGCGTGGATATTGGAACTCCCGGACTAAAAAATGTTCAGATTGTTCACCCACTGTCTTTCTGGATTCATGTCAGGCTCAATACCTATAGCAGAACCAAAATCGTCACACGAATTCGAAGAAAAGAAGAAGCAAAAACACTCGGGGGCTCCAAGCACACTTATACAGCAGGTCCTTGCGGTATTCGCCAATTCCTCCATAAAGAACGGCTCGCGTACAACCGCAAGTTTTTGCTTCGAATTAGCCACGTCTGCAACACCTTGTAAAATCTCAGCTTCAGCTCGCCGTCAGCAATTCGACGACGCAAGACAGCAGTAGCACTCGCGTCAAACAGAGCAGTCACACGGGAAGAAGAAGGAGCACCTGCGATTGCCTACCAAAGAAAAACGTGCATCTACGAGTTATGCGGCTCAAGCACTCGACAACATTCTTTGCACAAAACTTCGACTCGTGCTCGGGGGCTACTCCCATCGGGAGAGTGCAAAGCAAACAACACAAGATCTAAAAGAAAAACGACATTCAACTTCAGAAGCAAAACAAGTACACAGCCGAACGGCAGGTTCATTACAAACATCTCGAAAGAAATAAAAAACCCTTATCCAGTGGACTTGTCAGACACATCCTCACTAGCAGCGGGCTTGGCGTGCTGGAGGCGACTAATTAGCTCGGACAATATCCTAGCCAGCTTCTCAGCGAGAGGCAAAAGGTTTTAGAGCTACCTTTTTGCCCTCGCGGTCCTTGAGGACGTCCAAGCACGTCGTTTCCTGTTCTCCGTGGATGCCACTCTCCAATGCCATCTGGATAGCCTCTTTCGCTCCACACTCCGTCTGGGCCAGTGAGTACTCGCGAAGAGGATCTGGCTCGCCAAAGAAAGCCTTCACGAGGCCATCCGCAGTCGCGGGTACCTCTTGCCCTGCGAAGAGCTTCTGGTAGCGGAGTCAGGACCCGAACGGTTTCCTCGATGATGGATTTTGCCTTCTCGCCATGTTCTTTAAGCTGGTTGATGGCGTCCCTCAAAGCGTCGAGGCGAACCTGTCGGGGAATCGCCAGAGGAACTCCGAGTGCGCCTGCAATATTCAAGATTAAAGAAATTAGAAACAAATCACCTACAACGTCAAAGTCCCGAGTGCAAAACTCTTGGAGTTAGTTACCTGAAAGAGCTTACGCTAAAGGAAGGAGCAGGCTTGTCAGTTCATCATCATGAATTTGTGCTTCCTCCTCAACCTTCTTCAGCACGGCCTTGGTGTCACACCCCAGTTTTTGGATTCTTGTACTGTTGTTCAAGAAGACAAAAATTATGGCCAACAATTTTTTTTCTAACAACATTCTTGTTTGAACCAACATGTGTTTATGATCTTAATCCTATTTGCAATGCAAGTTTTGTTTCTTTATAAACCAATATCAAATTTTCCTGAAAACAATTCTATAACTTTCCCTGTTGTTTTCCCTGATGTTACTTGAGTAGATTTTTATTCCAAGACTTGGATCATTCTTGTTTGCATCTTAAAATGAACTTTTAACTTTTTTGGATCCAAAAAAACAAAATTTCAAAATGATTTATGGAAGTTTTCTATAAAAACTATTCCCTGAAAATATAGCCAAGTACCCGTTTTCCACTTTTGTTTTCACTAGGCTATAAAATGTTATTGACTTTTATTTGTTCCTTGATAAATGTACTACAAATACATAAGCTTGGTTTGATTTTTGGATTAATAAAAATGATCTTTTGCTTGTTGACTTTGTGGAATAAAAATAAGGCAGCAAAAGGCATTTTTGGAAAACAGAAAGTACACCTTTTCCCACATTGTTTTCATAGCCTTTAACTATTTTAAATTTGTTTTCAAAAGATGTTTCTTAAAGTTTATAACATGTTTAACAAACTCCAACCTTGAAAACAAATTTTGGAACCCATTTGGTCTCTGAAAACAATCCAAACTTTTTTGCTCTTTTCACTGTTTCCAACACTTAGAAAAATTCCTAAGTGTTAACTGAATTTTCTAAATTTTTGAACAATGCTAGATACAATTTGGGCAGATGTTTTCTTTGATTTTCATTGCAAGTTTTGAAGTGAGGTGTTGTCTAGTGTGTTGACTAGGGTGTGCACTCGACCTAGGAGGCTTTTGTTTTCTTCTAGAAGCCTTGTGGAGGAAGATATCATGTGAGAGAAGAGAGTGGAGACAAGATGGGGTGGCTAGGTATGGGTCTCCATACCTTGACCTCTCTGGTCTTGGTTTTGGCTCATCTAGCTCCCAAAGGTCACCTTTGACTTGCCCCGTAGTTGGTCTTGTCCCTTGGCCACAATGCCATGTGTGGCAATGACCTAAAACCCCTTGGAGCACCCCAATGCCATCCAATGGCATGAACCCGAGCCCACCTTGCCCTTTTTCCCTCACCCCATGGCTATAATCTGTATCCTTCGAGTCCCTCTCTCCCTTGACCTCCCACACACCCCCACACCCTCCCCAGAGCAAAGTGGAGCCAAGCATTGGCACCTAGGAGCTCCACGGGCTCCATAGTCACCGCCGGCACCTAAGCTCGGGCTCGAGGTGGTCCCCTTGTGCACTCCCTCCCATCCTGCATCGCCTTGGTTGAGTTCCCCGCACTCCCACGACCCTACCTGACCCACTCCCTGTTCCTCATCCTTGCAGGATCGCCACCGCCGTCGAGCTCGCCGCCGCGGGCGCTCGGCTGTGCGCTGCCACCTGGAGCCACGCCCGCGCCCGAACCCTGCACCCCTCGACTCCCCGGTGACCCTGCAGACCTCCCGAGCCCGCGCCGCCCCTTCCTGTCACTCACGGTGAGCGCCCTGGCCCCACCGTCGTCGTGCCTGTCGGGGTGAGAGAGAGAAGAGAGGAGAGGAAGAAGAGAGCGTCGGGAGCGTCGATCCGGAGATCGACGGCTCCCATTGAATCGACCGTTCTCCCACCGCACGCACGTGCCCCCTCTTGCGCTGGGCTGCGTTGCCTGCCGTGTTGGGCCGCGCCGCGCGAAGTGAGCCCGTTGCCTGTTATTTCTTTTTTCTTTTAAATCTGTGCAAATTGTACCTGTTTACTTTGAGCTTGTAAAAATACTTTTAGTGCAAATTAAAATCAACCAAAATTCATGGCACTAGTGATATATTTTCTTAACCATTTAAAATTGGTAGATCTAAGTTTTGACTTTTATTTTTGTCACAATATCTGTTTTGCCACAGAATGTCTGTAAAAATGTTTTTGGCATAACTTTTTTTGATCTGTATCCATGTTGGTCAAATAAACTTTTTATGGATAGATAGTGAGTAGATATATCATTAGGACTTGGTCTCACATCAAGGTGAATTACGAAATGGAAATGCCATCCATTTTGGTAAAAGACCAGTAGGCTTTTCTAGGATTTTTAGAATGAGTTTAAAAATGATTTTTGAGGTAAATCCAATTGGATGAGTTTTCATATGACTAGATCTATATAATACTAGCTTGTATTAATTTGTAGATCTCTATATTGGTTTTTGTGATCATTCTTAGAAACAACAGTTTTTCAGTTTTCTTTTTTACGTGTGCACCTGTTTGAAATTAAAATGCTTGATTGTGTGAGACTTGTTTCCTAGCATGTATAGAAGTGTCACCCCTTGTTATTAGGTTTTTTATTACAATATATATACCTTAGAAAGTGTGTGCATGTTTCGAAAGTAAAATAAAAATAGAAATAGCAATTGTTATATTTCTAGTTTTATTATTTGGATATGGCGCTGAACCAAACCTTTGTATGTTTGTTTTTACCTAAGTTGTGCTATGCTTGAGTTGAGTCCAGAACCATTTTAGTACTGTTATTTTGATGCTATTATCTCTGTTAACTTGCATGTTATCTTATAGCAAAGCATGTGTAACATTTGTTGTTTGTTTTCACTGGTATTGGTTTCACTAGTCTGAGTAGCCTTGTATTGATTGCCTTGTTATATTAATTTTGTCATGTGTGACCAGAGGCCTTGTTACTTATTTTTCTTTGGTATTAGTGGGCCCATAACCCAATGGTCCCATTGCATTCTTGCCTTCTTGGTTAGTGATGCAAATCCCCAACCATACACTTGTGTGAATATAACATACATTACTATATGTTTATCTAGTATTTTCCACCTAGGAAAATGGTTGTTTGTTTCACTTATGTGAGTGAAGTGTTTACTATTTATTTGTGAATACTAGTATGTTTAGTTGTGGTTCATTTGTTAACATAATATTCCCTTAAGGGTATCATGTTAAGAAGTGTTTCATTTTTTGCTTGGTTTAAATTGAATATTGTTTGCAAATAGAATGTTCCTTGTGGTTGGATTTTTTCAAGTGTTTAGATAATCTTGTGTTGAGTGCATAACTACTGGTTGTATAGTTCATACTTGGATTGCTTGCTAATTATTAATTAGAAAAACATGTATTATTATATTGGAGTGATGTTTTCTTGGTAGATGTGTTCATGAAATTATTTCAGTATTTTTGCTTACTAGCATGTGTAAGGTGTATGTGCTGTTAGTAGGTATTTATATTCATGAGTTTCCTGTTTAGGATCATGCATCCTTGTAGCATTGTTTGCTTCTCTAGTGATGAACTAGTGTCACCACTAGAAATTATGGGTTTGCTCGAGTATTGTTATCTTTTATTTTATGAGTGTCTGCTTTATTCTAGCATGGTTAGAATATGGTTACTTATGTTATTGTGAAATGACTTGTGGAGTGCTTTTTTCTATAGTTGTAGAATACAATTATTCTTATAGCATGCTTGTGAAGAATTCCATACTAGTATACTATTAGTGCACTCCTATTTTTATGTTATTTGTTAGGAGCATTATCTTTTGTGATGATTGTGTTTTAGATTATGTTTTATGAATTGTTACCATTGGTTGAGCTACTGATTTGTGTAGTTATTTTCATGATTGATGGATTCCATAACTTTTAGTAGACTTAAGCATAGTCTTCATCTAGCCTATTCATCTGTGGTGTGTTGTTTGTTGTTTGGGAATTGTTTGAATAATTACCTTAGCATGAGTATTGTACTTATGTTATTGTTGTGCTAGTGTTGTTGTTGTTGTTGTTGTTGTTGTGCTTAGTAGTATCTTGTTATCTAGGCATTAGTTTAGTAGTGAACTTGTTTGGTGATGCTTGCTTGTGATTGTTGTTAATACCCACTATCATGGGTATTGCTTTGACTGATTGTTGTTATTTTAGTAGCCTCACCTTTTGTGCCCTCAAGCTATGTTTTTAGCTTCTTGAATATCTTATTATGGGAGTGGTACACCCACTCCATATATGGTATGTAAGATGTGGGATATGGTTTCTCAACCATATATTTGTTTGACGACAATTTTGTACCATGCGAGTTTTTGGGATAGTTTTTCTCGATAACGTTTGAGTGTTTGCGCTAACATAAGTTTTCTTGCTGTATGTGTTGTTTTGTTTAGTTGTTTGGCCTTTTGTTCTGAGTGTGTGTCTTTATTCTTTTAGGGCGTTAGAAAACGAAGGGGGAGAAGAAGCAGTTGTGGAGCTGTTCGTCAAGTTCAAGCTACATCAAGGCCAGGGACACTAAGAGTTTCAAGGCAAGCCATCATGATGCTTGCTACTACACTTATCATTATCTATCATGCATGTTTTACTTCTGAAAAGTTTTACAAAACCTTGATTACCAAAAACTAATTTTGAGTGACTATTACTACTATTAATATTATATATACTATTATTATGCCAGTAGTTGATACTTGGTGTTACCAAGCCCATAGCCACCATATGGTATTTATTACCAACAAAAGTATAAGTCCTTAAGTGGCACTTTAAAAATATGTTTTTGCAAAACGAAGGCTTTTATGGAAAACCCGGTGGAAAGAAGAAGTCTTATCCACTAGAGGAATGTTGGAGTGGTCATTTTTTGGAAAAATGGTGTTTTACAAAAATAACACATAACCTAGTCTTCGCCGGACAACCTTTATCGTACTGCCACTTTACCCCAACATGGGCACGGGGCTTAACTTGAAGTTTGTTCTTGTTAGTGTGTGTTCTATCTCAATTTGCTATAAGGGACACGACTTCCCTCGAACCGAAATACCGCCAATCATGAATCAAATAGGCATACAAAGTGAGGAATTAAGTTCTTAAAGAAATATTCTTGAAAAGGGATGAAAATCCACGGAGATCGGTTTTACCAAAGGCGGAGTTTAAAGAGAGCCAGAGGGGAGCCAGGTGGCTCCCAGAGGGGTTCCATGCGTGTCCCCACCTTAGGTCACGCCTGTTGGGCCCCTAGGCGCTCCGGCCATCGCCTCTCGTCGCCTCTTTCCCTATAAATTACCCTAAACCCTAATTTTTTTTGGGACGGCGTTATTTTCCACGAAACATATAGAGAGGCACCGCCACCTCAAAATTCCAATCTAGGGCTTCTGCATCCTTGTTCTGGCACCTTGCCAGAGGGGAGAATCACCACTGGAGACTTCTACATCTCCATGATCACCTCTAGATAGATGCGTGAGCAGTTCATCTCAGGACTACTTGTCCATAACAGTAGCTAGATGGTTGTTCTCTCCCCTATGCCTCCATGTTTAGAGTCTCATGAGCTGCCTCATGTCTACGCACGCTTCTATTCTTGTAGATAGTGTTAGGCCTCCAAGTGCAGAGGTTTGTAAAATAGCAGCAAGTTTCCCTTAAGTGGATCACCCAAGGTATATCGAACTCGGGGAGGTAGAGGTCAAAGATATCCCTCTCAAGCAATCATGCAATCGGGATACAAGAAGTCTCTTATGTCCCCAACACACCTAATACAATTGCCAGTTGTATAGGTGCACTAGCTCGGCGAAGAGAGAGTAAAATGCAAGTAATATAGATGTATTTTGCGGAAAAGGTCAATTCTCCTAGGGTTTATGCATCGGGGAGTATATATGGGCGAAAGGGCGATGCCGGGAGGTGGCTAGGGGGCCCACACCACTAGGTGGCGCGGCCGGGGGCCGCGCCACCCCATGGTGTGGCCACCCTGTGGCCCCCTCCTGGGCTCTTCGGGACTTCTGGAAGCTCCCGGGACTTTTAGAACTTCCGGCTTTCGAATTTTCCAATTCCGAGAATATTTCCCGAACAACTTTTCTGAAACAAAAAATAGCAGAAAACAGGGAACTGGCTCTACGACATATTGTTAATAGGTTAGTCCCGGAAAACGTGTAAAAATTACATAAAGTGTAAGGAAAACAAGTGAGAAACAACATGGAAACAATATGGAACATCAGAAATTAGGGATACGTTTATGACGTATCAAGCATCCCCAAGCTTAGGTCCTACTTGTCCTCGAGTAGGTAAACGATAAAACAAAATAATTTCTGAGGTGACATGGTACTATTACAAACTTGATCATTATAATGTAAAAGCATATGCACGATGAGATCATAAAACTTTAAACACAGGTATGATAAATAAAAATTTAATAATAAAGCATAGCAATTACTTTGCATCACGAAGAGTAACTCAAATAAAGGATCATGAACAATAATGCAAAGAAAGGTAGACGTTTGTTTCAGGTATAGAGAAATCATGGCAAAGTGATATTTCGATAGTCCTTAAGAGTGGTGCAAAACATAAATGCCAGGACACCTTCAAAGTTCATGAGGAAGATCGGAACAAAAAATTTAAGAACAAATGATATAACATCATGAAGTAATTATTGATGCTTATGGGACAAATGCACATAGAACTCAGAATGGCAAAAATACTCTCTCAACCGTGCATAAAGTTAGAAGATGGAGACTCAACATAAAAGTAAAAGAAAGACCCTTCGCGGAGGGAAGCAGGGATCACTCATGTGCTAGAGCTTTTTATTTTTATTAAACAGAGGTATTAAAAGTTTGACACTCCTCCCATCCATCTTTCATAAACCATGGCTAACCAAATCCTCGGGTCCGTACCAACAATCACATACCGTGGAGGAGTGTCTATATTTTAGGAGAGGTGTATGTTAATGTCAACAAATGGTAAACAGACAATACAGTACGTCAAAAGCCTACTGGATTCACAAGACCGGCTCCCATTGTGAAGGACGCAACTGGTGTAGAAGGTCATCCCTGTTTCTGTTTTGCTTACACAATTATGCTTCGACTGACAAATCATGGGCAAAAATAGTGAAGATAATTTGTTTGTTTTAATTTGGGGTTGGGCACACCGCTGCCAGCTCTTCTATCATTTGGATAGCGAATGAAGCCACTAGTCCAGGGTGTGAAATCCAATCAACAGGTGAGACAAAGATTCTCTATTGACGTCCTCATGAGAAAAAACAAGAACACAAAACAGAAGTAATTTTGAAAGTTTTAAAGGTAACACATGAGCAATTTACTTGGAGTGGTAGTGAAATACCACATGTAGGTAGGTATGGTGTACACAATGGTAAAAACTTGTTTTTAGGGAGTTGGATGCACGAGTAGAGCTCATACTCAGTACAGGTGGAGGCTAGCAAAAGACTGGGAGCGACAAATCAAGAGAGCATAAGAGCCATAATCATGCATAGTGACATAAACATCATTAATTAAAGCATAAGCGGTATCACAAGTTCAAAAACTAAATTTTCATGGAGGCTATTCGTGACTGGTTCATAATCATAAACATGGTGTGAGCATGCGCCAAGTCAACCAAATAAAACATTCGAAAGAGAATACCATAAATTTATGCTTTACTATGACAAGAACAACTCATGAATCTTTCAAGACATATTAAACACTCTCAGATATTTGAGGCTATTCATTCTACTCAATAACCACAAGGCTTTAAAACTAAAATAACATTTAGCATGGCATGAAAAATTTCTAGCCACGGTCTATACAAGCTTCTACTTGCACTGTTATAAATTCTACATCAAGCAACAATTTCTTTTCCCGACAAGCACCATACAAGATATGTTTTAACAAAAACTCTCTAAATGATACAGCAAGAAAACATGAGAGTAATCACATAACACTACTAAAACTAACAGCTCTGAATAAGATATGCATGAAAACAAAGGCTAAACGCAGTACTAGCAAAAAGTGAACACTCACAAAACAATAAGAATGAAAGCTAGAGTGTTCTAAGCAATGAAAAAGGAGCGTGTCTCTCTCCCACACAAGTATGATAAGATACAAACATAAACTACATCAAAGAAAACCAAACAAACTTAAAACAAAAATAAAATACGCTGCAAGTAAAGCACATAAGATGTGACTGAATAAAAATATAGTTTCAATAGAAGTGACCTCATAATTTATCGATGAAGAAGGGGATGCCTTGGGCATCCCCAAGCTTAGACGCTTGAGTATTCTTGGAATTTGATGGGATGTACCTCCGGGGCATCCCCAAGCTTAGGCTCTTCACTCTTCTTGATCACGTCATAGCATCCTCTTCTCTTGACCCTTGAAAACTTCCTTCACACCAAACTTCTCACAATCTTCATTAGCAACGTTAGTGCAATCGAAATAATAAATTCACATGGTTCAGTTTCAACATAATACTAGAACTCAAAAACACATTATCTACTGTCAGAAATTCTTTTAAAACTCTTTTTTATCAAAAGAACACCAAAAGAAAGAGATTAAGATGCAAATGCAATAATTGGCAGGAATCTGTCAAAACAGAACAGTAGACAGAGATCGATTTTTTCGAAACTCTTCTGTTGCTCAAATAAAAAAGTGGTAAACTAATAAAATTTGCGTATATATCCCAGGATTAAGCACAAAAATATCAGGTCATTTTGATTGTTCTGTGATTTTATACGTATTTAACAGTGGACAGCAGAAATCTGTTTCCTGCGCAGAAATCCGAAATATAGTCTCAACTTTCCACTAGAGCCTTTACTTGGCTCAACAAAAGCACAAAACAAAAGATACAGAGGGGTTTCTAAGGAAATAGAAAACACCCAGGTGAAAAGAACACAAAATAAAACAAAGTAAAACTGAATGAAAATAGAGAAATAAAATGGGTTGTCTCCTGGTAGCGCTTTTCTTTAATGCCTTTTAGCTAGGCATGATAATTTGAGAAGATGCTCACATGATAAATATGAATTGAAGCAAAAGAGAGCATCAAGAAGCAAATGTAAAACACATTTAAGACTAACCCACTTTCTATGAAAAATAATCTTGTAGAAAAACAAGTCATGAAAACACAAAGCAACAAGCATAGGAAAGAAAAATAAGTGCAACTTAAAAAAATTCAACATAAAGAGGGGAAACTTTTATATTGTCGAGATACATAAAACCATATTTCCCTCTCTCATAATAACTTTCAGTAGCATAAGGAACAAAATATAACTTTCACAAGAAACATTCTTATCATGAGCCACATGTATAAAAAAATTAATACTCTCCACATAAGCAAAGTCATTCTCATTAATAGTAGTGGGAGAAAATTCAACGAAATAGTTATCATTATTATTCTCATCGCCATAATCATTAAATATCGGAGGCATATTATAATCATAATTAATATTTTCCTCTATTGTAGGTGGACTGAAAATATCATATTCATCATTGTAAATAGGTGGAACTAGAATACCACAATCATTATAATCATCATATATTGGAGGCAAAGTATCGTCAAAGAAAATTTCCTCCTCAAAACTTGGCGGACTAAAAATATCATTTTGATCAAAACTAGCTTCCCTAGTCTTAAACTCTTCCATAGCATTAGAAATAATAGTGTTCAAAGCATTCATACTAATAACATTGCTATTAGCATGCAAATAAAGTTCCATATGTTTTTTAAATTTTCTCTTCGAACACTTCATGTCCTAACTCAAGATAAAGATTATAAAGCTCTCTCATATTTTTGTTATTTTCCATTAAGCCTAACTAGTGAAAATAAAAACAAGAAACAAAAAGATATAATTACAGGATCTAAAGGAAATAACTTTGAGCACTCACACCCGAGGATGTGAGTACCTTTTACCTTACCTCTCCGGCAACGGCGCCAGAAAATAGCTTGATGTCTACGCACGCTTCTATTCTTGTAGACAGTGTTGGGCCTCCAAGTGCAGAGGTTTGTAGAACAACAACAGAACAGGCGGAAAACGGTGTCTCAGTGCATAAATATCATCTCTTCACTATTCTACTCCGAACCACTCTCTGGTCGAATAACGAACACTAATCATTGCGTAGGGCTTTAACAACACTCCTCAAGTCTATATTACCTCTCTAGGGCATCCCAATGTCACTACGAGCGCCATAAATTAGTACTAAACAAACGCCACAATTTCATAGGTTCATCTTCCAACACAAGATATAAATATCATGCTAAACCACACAGATCACACACTATCACATTTACCCCGTGATCAAAGTGTTTACGGAGATAACAAAACCACTTGAATAGCATAACATATGAAGATCAATCTACATATTCAACTAGATTACAAAGCTCATGATCACATAAAGATCACACGATGGGAGAGAGAGATGAACCACGATGGGGGAGAACTACTTCCTCCTCATCATAGGAGACAACAACGACGATGGAGATGGCGGTGGAGTCGAAGGAGATGCCTTCCGGGGGCACTTCCCCGTCCCGGCAGAGTGCCAGAACAGATATCTGTCCTCGAAACTTGTCGGTGGCGGCGGCGGAGCTACAGATGTATTTTGCGGAAAAGGTCGATTCTCCTAGGGTTTATGCATCGAGGAGTATATATGGATGAAAGGACGATGCCGGGAGGTGGCCAGGGGGCCCACACCACTAGGTGGCGCGGCGGCGGGGGGGGGGGGGGGGGGCGCCACCCCATGGTGTGGCCACCCTGTGGCTCCCTCCGGGGCTCTTCGGGACTTCTGGAAGCTCCCAGGACTTTTAGGACATCTGGCTTTTGAATTTTCCAATTCCGAGAATATTTCCAAACTTTTCTGAAACTAAAAACAGCAGAAAACATGGAACTGGCTCTATGGCATCTTGTTAATAGGTTAGTCCCGGAAAACGTGTAAAAATGACATAAAGTGTGAGTAAAACATGTGGGAAACAACATGAAAACAATATGGAACATCAGAAATTAGGTATACGTTTATGACGTATCACCTCACATGATCGAGATCACCGTTATGTAATTGTGCATGTTGTGTTTGCTGGGATCCGATGAATAATGAGATTATGATTATTTTGTTCATGTCAATCTGAGATGCTTCACTTATATCTGTAGAGAGTTTTAATGTTGTCTTGCAATGCTCTATGGTGTTTATTATTACCTTGTCCACATATTTGTTTTCACCTCCAAAAGAGGGTTTATATGCTAGATAGCGAGTTCATGTCTCCCTTACATCTATGCTTGAGTGACAGAAGCGTGACGGATGGGGGATGTGTTGTTTCTACTAGGGAGAAAACAGCGGTGCTCTTGTCTACGGACGAGGACCACTGCTTACATTGCGTATTATTCTTAATGCATTTGTCTGTTCCACACAGAGCAATCACTTCTTGCTGCAACTTAATAACAGAAAGATTTGCTGGATAGCTTTCTCGAGGTGGACTTTTAGATATGGATGCATGCTAGATAGCGGTCCATATGCCTTGACGTAATGCCTACAATTTTAGAACCCGTGAACTATATCGGCATAATAATATTGTAATAGGTTCATGATTTGTAAATTACCCATCTGTAATTTGTTCACCCAGCATGTTTCTTTTTCTTTGGAGAGACACCACTAGTGAAACTATGGCCCCCGGTCCTATTTTTCTCATAATCGCAACCTTCTTTCAAGCACTTTCATTATTTTTTACTTGCTATACCGTTGTTACTTTTTTTACTTTTCATTACTATATACGTTTAATTCTCTAGTTTTCAGCAAGACCGGAAGATTGACAACATTCTCGGAAAGTTGGGGACAAGAGAGAGTTTGTGTGTTGTGTGTAGGTTCCACGCTTGTTGACGCTCCAGACAACAAGCAAGCTTCTCCAAGACTTCGAAGTCCTACTGTATTGATAACTCTGGTTCCACAACTAGGAGAAAATTTCCGCTAGACTGTAACATCCCAAGTATGAAAATCATCCATTTCGAATGTTTGTTGCATGCTTATTAAAGTTTTGCACCATGTCATCATATTGATTCCATGTTGTTTGCATTTGTTTCTTATTTATTGCAATTGTTTTCCACTGTTTTCACAACTCAAACTCAAACCTTTTTCAAACAATGGTTTCATACTTGCTCTGTTACAACATTTTGAATAAAAATCACAAATAATAACAATCAATTGGTTCCATGTTTTTCAATAGTGATCACTTGGGAAAATAATGGTTTTAAATCAATTATTCATTTTCCAAACACAATTAAAAATTCAAATCTAAGCACCCAAAACAGAACCATTTTGAATTTATGTTGTTACCAAATCAAACCAACTCAATTTGTCTATTTTACCATAGGGGTTACCCTATTTAAATGGTTGATTTTATTAATGTTTATTAATATTAACAATTTCACTCAAATTTGGTTCAAATTTCAACAAGCAATCAAATGTTTAAACTTTTGAAAATAAAAGTTGCCAAGTGTTTGCTTTTGGCCTAAGGAGTCTCCCTAAATTTTTCTCAAATTTTTCACTACCCAAAACCCCATCTTTTCTTCCCAATTCTTTTTCAGCAAAAAAAAACAGGGAGACAGAAAAAATAAAAATTCTTTTGGCGCCAGGGAGAAACGGGCTGCGCCCAGCCCACCTACTCCCTTTCTCTCCCTCAGCGCGCAAGGCCCAGCCCACACTCACTTATTCCCCGTACCGATTCGTTCTGTCCGTCGTCATTAACAGTACGGCAGCGCATCGGAGGCCTCCACGGCAGCACGGCGGCCCTCCGACGGCAATCTGAGCATCCCGCAGGCTATAAGACGTGCCCTAGGGCTCAGCGTCGAACCCTAGCCCTAGGTTTGCCTGTTCCATCGCTCCGCCGCCGCCAATCGCCTCCTCCCCGACGGATTCCTCCTCTGCTGCCACCTCGCCGGAGTCCCCTCCTCTGAACCTCCCGAAGGCGCCGCCACCTCCCACTCCTATCTAGCTACCTACCACCGGGAACCAAAAGCCCACTGCTTCCTCTACGTTTCGGACACACGAGCTCAACCGGAGATCAACCACCCCTTCCCCGCCGTCCACGACAACGCCGCCGTCGAGCTCGCTGTTCTCCTCTGCAACCCGACACCTCCCGGTGAGCCGCCGTTCTTCTTCCCCTCTCGTCCCCTCTGTTGCACCACCACTGTATCATTCACGTTATGCACACGTCCACGCACACACCCCCTTGCAGCGAGCACGGCCACGATCATCTTCCCGCCGGCGAGCTGCGCTGCTAGCTGACAGACGCGGAAGATTTTCGTCGTCAGTTAAAATTCAGTAAACCTGGCGACTGAACGATAACCTCCCCGCGTCTGTATCTCTGTCAACTGACGGAACACAGCGCAGTGGTAGGCACCCATTTGAATATCGCGCGAGGTGCGCGGTTCGAACCCCGCGGCGCGCAAACCTTTTTGGCTATTTTCGCCTCCGCGCGCAGGCCCACCCGTCGGCGACTGCCACTGCCACGCGGGCGCGCAGCGCCACGCTGGCCCCCCAGGCCCACACTGCAGTGGCTGGGGCTGGCTAGCTGTGCGGTGAGAAAAGTTTTTGCGAATTCCTGTTATTTCCAAAATCCATTTAAATAACAGATTTGAATCAAAAATTTCAATCTTTAATAACTTCCATTCTGTAAATCCAATAAATAAAAAGTTTACATGTTTTCTGTTCCAAATTTCCTAATCTTTCCAAATAACCTATTTGTGTACTGTTTTGACAGTTACAAATGCATTTTAAAATTCAAACTTAAATAATTCAAATGCTAATTTCTAAAATCCATAACTAATTATTTATTAATCCGATAAATGCAAATAAAATATGTTTTCCATACCATTTCACCTAACCTATTCAAATATAATTTTTGTTTTCTGGTTTGAATAATTTAAATTGTCTAAATAATTTAATACTTGTTTAATTCATTTAAATTTGATAAAATCATAACTTGGTCAAAATAAAATATTTTTGAACATGCAAAATATGTTTTCAAACCATCAAAGTGTGAACTTTTCAAATGTGAGTTTGAATTCATGTTTTGAACAAATAAAAATTCATTTAATTTCAAACTTGTTTTAAATTCATTTAAAACTTGTTTAATATTGTTTAATTCATAATTAAATAATCCAAATTCCAATTTCAATATTTGAAACATGTAATCCAACTAAAATTTGATGTTCTTTTCAAATATAAACCTTGTCATTTGTTTTGAACAATTTAAATGGTTAAAAACAACAAATACTTGGGTGTCACCTTTAAAGCACCCAAAATTCCCTAAATTGATAATAAAATTCTAAATTGCTACACCCTATCTTAATTTGATTCTAATGTTGTTATTTTGCTGTTTTCCTTTTGCATGCATCATACTAAACCACTAGCACCTGTTGATTAGTTGGAAAACAAATAATCTAACCCAAATCCATGGGCTTTTCATATGCAACTCAAAATTGCATATGTGTCCATTTAAATTGTGTTATCATATCAATTAGTTTATTTTGATGCATCTATTAACTTGTCATGCATCATATTTGATTGTGCACTATGCCATGAGAATGATTGTTTATTTCTGCCTTGTTTGTTTGCTTCTTCTCGGATAGACGACGACGTTGATACCGACGACCTTTACGACACCCCTTCTGAGGATCTAGCTCAGTACCCGGCTACTGGGTTTGCAGGCAAGTTATCACTCACATGAACCATTGTGTTCCTTTCAACATTGGTTACCGATACTTTCCGTTGTTCTTTTCTGCTAGCCATAGTAGTAGTTGTTTCTGTTACGAACCTATCACATGATACCCTAAACCCTGATATTGCCATCACCTCCAGTCCTAAAACCCCGTTGCTTGGGCCCGTGTCTTACTAGCATGCTTAGGGTTGTTTTGCTCGAGTCTGCTATCAGTTACTTTCTGTTATTATATTCTGTTATATTCTGGGCTCGATGTTAAACAACACCTGTTAATTTGAGGTAATAATAATTTGCTGATAAGGCACCGGCAGGAGGCCCGGCGTGGTTTTGAGGCCTGCTAGTGTCGACCCTAATAGGAAAAGGGTCTTGTCTACTGATCCATGATGAGCGCACTATCCGCATGTGGGAAGCGTGTATGGGCGCCCCCCTCAATTTGACTCGATCCGCTTCTCGTCCAAATCACCACACTTAGTTCGGGCTTTCCATTTGATGCACGCATATGCAGGTACGAACCCGAGGCCAGGGTGGAACTTTTGTAGTCGGCATTTAGGGCGGCGTGGTCTTCCAGTGCTATGAGGGTCCTCCTTTTCTTCGGGGGGTTCGATTAGCCGCGCACGCACAGCACGTGGTGCTTTGGGCTTGATGCGAAGAAGAGTTGAGTTGTGTTGAGTGCCCCGCTTGGTGGGAAAGGCCTTCCCATCTGGCGGGTTATTCTTACGTGTACGGCCAAATTGGTGCACCCCTGCAGGGATACATCTTCTCGAGAAGCCGTGTTTTCCGCGGTTATGGTTGACTTGGTGAAAGTAATGGCTAACAAGTACTCAGAACAACTTACACCTAACTAATGATAACTTGACTAGTAATAGGCTTATTGACACAACAATTTGACCCATCATTAATCCAACCGTGTGAGTTATCCTCGGATTGCTTCTTTGGATAAGGGGCGAGATCCAGGATGGGTTTGATTGGTGGTTAGTTATAGTTGGTTACGATACGATATCTTATCTCTTTCTGATACACCGTAAGTTGTAGTATGTTCTGTAGTTGGTTAGTGCAGCCAGTTGCCGCATCTTTCATACCCTTTTCTTCCGTTGATCCCAAGGCATCTGTGCTTGGTGTTGACGGCCTACACTTTGGTGAACTGTGAGTCTTGCTTGCCAGTACGTTGTTGTACTGACCCCTTTGGGGCTGTGGTTTACGCAGACTACGACTACGGCTACGATGACCACCAGGATGGCTACTTCGTGGAGTTTGACGAGACTGCAGACGAGTAGATAGCTGGACCAGGGCTGGATCCAGGACCTACGTGGATGGGCTTCGTCTCCTTTATTTTCTCCGGCTTCTTAAGCCTGTTGGATTTGTCTGTACCCAGACACCTTTGATTGCTTCCGCTGATGTAATGAATGCTATGTTGGGACATGTGTCCTCTGGATGATTGTATTTGCTATTTCTGCCTTAGTGAAGGCCATTTGCAACCTTATTTCAATCTTTTGTGTCTTAGAGGCATGTTGTGTTATCCTTTTGTTCAAAACCGTTGACGTACCATGTGTGTATGGTATGAAGTACGTCAATGGTAGTATCCTGATTTCTACAGGATAGTTTACATCGACGATGAACAGTAACGGTTGGTTGTCGCACATAAGTGCTGGCCTACCCGTAAGGGGACGCGGGAGCCGTTAAGCCCCGTAATCCAACCAAAATACTGTTCAGTTCGTACGGTGAGTATCCTCTAGAAGTCCGGGTGCGACAAATGGTATCAGAGCCTGTCTGCCTGTAGGATCCCTTTTACTGGTCGCAGTTGAGTCTAGACAACTATTTTGTAGCTATATAGGAAAAATGAAACGTGAGAGTAGGAATTCTGCCATTTTTCTTCTTTCCCCACCCACCCACCCTTTTCTGGTAAGGAAGTGCAACGTTGTTTTCTGTTCTCACCTAAACTTTCAAGTTAGGATTTCACGTGTTTTGGGTTCTCCGTAGTACCTCAGGAGTTTTGGTCTCGAGTTTCCCGATGTTGCTTCAATACCCTGTTCTTTTCAACATCCTTTTCGTCCGTTGAACCTTGTTGTTACTTTCCACATCAGTTCTTCTACCGGAGTCTAATCAAAAACCTCCAAAATCATCTGCAGATGGATCTCAGGTTCTACCCGCAGGTGGTTTGGATGACTCGCTGTGAGAGCACCACCGGTTATCCGGAGATGCTGAGAGACATGGTTACCTATCTGGGGTTCCATTGGGCACCAGAGTACCAGGTCTACGAGCAGCAGCGAGAGTTTGACCAGACCTGCTACCGGGCTATCGTCTACATTCTGTCGGATGATGGCAGGAGCGTTGTCCACCGCTACGAGGCAGTAGGTTCAACAGTGGATATGGCTGTGCAGCAGGCCGCTTACGTGAGTCTCACCGTCCTCCGTGCTGACTACTGGGGGTTTGACGATTCTATCTATCGTCACATCCCCCGTGGTTACATCACGTCGGCAGGAGTTCACTTCACTCTCCACAGCAACCTGGATACCTACGAGTCTGATAGCTCCAGGCTGCACACCACTGCCCAGTTCGTGAGGCACATTGACGCAGTTGCTTCCACACTTTCTCAGGAGTTAGCCTCAGTCAGGGAGCAGCTCCACCTTGCTCTCACTCGTCTGGCAACGTACACCACAGACTTTGTTGGAGATGAGCGCTTTGCACGTTGCGTTCAGACAGCTGGGTTACCGCTGCCAGATGCTGGAGGTTACGAGCCGATCAGAGGTCCACTTCTCGACCTCGGAGCTGGTTACACAGGGATTCCCCGCTATGGAGCACAGGGAGACGACGCTTTCTACTTCACCACACCGAGAGTTGCTCTCAGAGCAGTCCCGCTCTACGTGGATCGTCGTCATACCTACTTCCGAGGGATTCCTCCGCACCGTATCACTCGTCGTACTACTCACCGCCGTCCTGCGTGATGAGCATGGGAGTACCGATGTATCCATTCCTAGCTATGTTTAGTTATCCTTTGTATTTCGAACCATGTATTGGTCTGTTGGATATTCTGATGTATTTGAACATGTGATGATGTACCTGTTGGTTATCTATTTCATGCGTCGGAATAATCTCTCTTTCGGTTACCAAGTCTATCCTTTGCTGTTATTGTGCTAAAATGCATTTCTGTTCAGGATGCCTCCAACCAGGAACACCATGCCTGAACCACCTCCGCTCACGGAGCTGTTGACTCAGATGACTCAGGTCGTGGCTCAGATGGCCCAGATCCAGGCTAACCAGAACAACAACCAGAATGCTCCGCGAGTCAGCATCAAGGAGTTTCTGAGCTTGGGGCCGAGAGCTTTCGTGGCAACACGTGAGCCTCTCGATGCTGATGAGTGGATCAGGGAGATGAACAGGGCTCTGGAGATTGCTCATGTTGCTGAGGAAGATAAGGTCAAGTATGCCACCTACCTACTGAAGGGTCAGGCAGCTACCTGGTGGGAGAACTACCAGACCATGAGAGCTGGCTATCCTATCACCTGGGGTTGTTTCAAGGATGCCTTCCTGAAGCACCACATCCCAGATGGTCTCATGGAAAGGATGCGTGAGGAATTCTGCTCTCTCAAACAGGGCAAGCTGGACGTCCTCGGCTACCAGAACGAGTTCAACCGTCTCGCTCGATACGCTGGTGACGAGGTGTCCACTGAAGCCAAGAAGATGGCAAGGTTCCGCCGAGGTTTTAACCCAGAACTGAAGTACGCTCTCACCAACATAAAGTGCAAGGACTTCGTGGAGCTCGTGAACACCGCGCTCAATGAGGAGAATGGGCGCAAGGCGTTCGAAGAGTCGCGCAAGCACTCGCGTGAGGGTGGTTCCTCCTCCAACATGACCACCCCTCCGCAGAAGCGCCGTATCTGGGTGCCAAACAGTGCTGTCACTAGGGCTCCAAATGCCCAAGCTTCTCCAGGCTTTGGTCCCCGCCCACCCAACCCATCTCAGATGCAGGGTCAGAGGTTTCCAATGGGGAAGCCAAGGCCAGCTCCTTCTCGTGTCGTCACTTGCTTCAAGTGCAAGGAGACCGGGCACTACGCTGATAAGTGCACTCAGAGGCAGCTACCTCCACCACCTCCTCGCCCCAACACCAACCAGGCAATGGTTCGTGCTCCCCCGGCTAAAGCCTTCAACTCCAACAACAGGCCTGTCGGGAGGACCGCGAGGGTGAATCATATCAAGGCCGACAAAGCTGAGGAAGCTGCTGACGTCGTTCTCGGTACATTCCCCGTAAACTCTAACCCAGCTAAAGTGTTGTTTGATACCGGAGCATCGCATTCGTTCGTGTCAAAGATCTTTGCAACAGCAGTTAAACTACCTTTTGTTGGTTTGGGTTCCCCGCTAGTAGTAAACTCCCCTGGAGCAACTATGCAAACTTCCAAGATCAGTCATGAGAATCAGATCTTAATTGGAGGTCACATATTCCTTGCTTCTCTCATTCTGCTTGGCAATTCTGACATTGATGTCATCCTTGGCATGGATTGGTTGAAGGCCAATAAAGCTACGATTGATTGTGCTAAGAAATCAATAACTCGGTTCCACCCTTCAGGCCAGATAGTCTATTCTCCAAGTGAATCAAGTTCTGTTCAGCTGTACACCCTGGATGCTAAACCTCTACCTCTGCTTGAAAATGTTCCGGTGGTTTGTGAATTCCCTGACGTCTTTCCAGAAGAATTGCCAGGGATGCCTCCGGACAGAGCAGTTGAGTTTGTGATCGAGCTTGAACCAGGTACTGCACCAATCTCTAAGCATCCATACAAGATAGCTCCTCCTGAACTGAAATTGTTGAAGGAGCAAATCGATATGTACATGGAGAAAGGTTACATTCAGCCTAGTTCCTCTGCTTGGGGTTCCCCAACTCTGTTTGTTGCCAAGAAGGATCAAACAAAAAGACTCGTGGTTGACTATCGTCCTCTCAACGAGAAAACTATCAAGAACAAGTATCCAATTCCTCGTATCGATGATCTTTTTGATCAACTTGCTGGAGCCTCAATATTCTCAAAGTTGGACTTGAGGATGGGTTACCATCAGATAAAGATCAGAAAGGAAGATATTCCAAAAACAGCTTTCACCACTCGGTACGGTCTATATGAATACACCGTCATGTCCTTTGGTCTCACCAATGCACCGGCAACGTTCTCAAGACTCATGAACTCTGTCTTCCATGAATACCTCGACAAGTTCGTTGTGGTATATCTCGATGATATTCTAGTCTACTCAAAATCCGAGGAAGAGCATGGAGAACACCTTCGTCTCACTCTCATGAAACTTCGCGAGCATCGTCTATATGCCAAGTTCTCCAAATGTGAGTTCTGGATTCCAGAAGTTGCTTATCTTGGTCATATCATCTCTGCCAAAGGCATAGCCATTGACCCGGAAAAGGTTAAGGCAATTGTTGATTGGAAACCCCCTAAGACGGTGAAGCAAGTCAGAAGTTTTCTTGGCTTGGCTAGCTATTGCCGTCGTTTCGTCCAAAACTTTTCCAAGATTGCAAAACCTCTCACTGATCTCACAAAGAAGGACAAAAAGTTCGTTTGGACTCCACAGTGTGATGAGAGTTTCAATCTCCTCAAGACTAAACTCACTTCTACCCCAGTTCTGGTTGGCCCAGATACTACCAAGCCTTTCCAGATATTCTGTGATGCATCTCTCCAAGGACTAGGAGCAGTTCTTATGCAAGAACGCCAAGTTGTGGCTTATGCTTCACGTCAGTTGAACCCACATGAGCAAAACTATCCCACACATGATCTTGAACTTGCAGCAGTTGTGTTTGCCCTCAAGAAATGGAGAGAATACTTGTTGGGTAACAAAACTGAAATCTTTTCCGATCACAAGAGTCTGAAATACATCTTCACTCAACCAGATCTGAACCTCAGGCAAAGGAGATGGATTGAAAAGATTAAAGACTTTGATCTCACCATTTCTTACACTCCAGGCAAGGCTAATGTTATGGCCGATGCTCTCAGTCGCAAATCCTATTGCAATAATCTCATGATAATGGAAAGCCAACCTCCACTTCATGAGGAATTCCAGAAGCTAAACCTTGGTCTTGTTCCTCAAGGCTACCTTGCTAGCTTGACAGCCAGTCCAACTCTCGAGGACAAGATTCGTTCTGAACAACTTCGTGATATTGAAATCAAGAAGATGGTTGAGCACATCAAGGAAGGCAAGGAGAAATTCAAGTCCTTCTCAGTTGATGATAAAGGAACTGTGTTCTTTGAAGGACGCATTGCAGTTCCTCAGGTTCAAAGTCTCAAAGATATCATTCTCAAGGAGGCTCATGAAACTCCTCTCTCCATTCACCCTGGAAGTACAAAGATGTACCAGGATCTTAAGACTCTGTATTGGTGGCCTGGCATGAAACGTGAAATTGCTCAATACGTTTCTGAATGCGACGTTTGTCAACGTGTTGAGGCAGTCCATCAGAAAACAGCCGGTCTACTCCAACCTCTGAAAATTCCTGAGTGGAAATGGGACATGATTGAAATGGACTTCGTTACTGGGTTTCCAAAGTCCAAAAAGGGCAACGATGCAATCTTCGTTGTTATTGATCGTCTCACTAAAGTAGCTCATTTCTTTGCTGTCAAGGAAACTATCTCAGCTAGCCAGTTAGCAGAACTCTACACAGCAAAGATTGTTCCTCTTCATGGTGTTCCATTGGAAATAAGCTCAGACCGTGGAAGTATCTTCACTTCTCATTTCTGGAAAAGCTTTCAAGAAGCATTGGGCACTAAACTTCTGTTCAGCACAGCTTATCACCCTCAGTCTCAGGGGCAAGTCGAAAGAGTCATTCAGATTCTCGAGGATATGCTAAGAGCATGTGGTATCTCCTTTGGCATGAAATGGGAGGATTGCCTTCCATATGCTGAATTCTCCTACAACAACAGCTACCAGGAAAGCCTAGGCATGCCACCATTTGAGGCACTGTATGGTCGCAGATGCAGGAGTCCAATCAATTGGTCTGGAGCTGGTGAACGTTCACTCTTAGGCCCTGACATTGTTAAGGAAGCCGAGGAGAAAGTTCGTATCATTCGTGAAAATCTCAGGATTGCTCAGTCTCGTCAGAAGAGCTATTATGATAGCAAGCACAGGGATATGATCTATGCACCTGGTGATAAGGCATATCTCCGTGTAACTCCCCTCAGAGGCACTCATCGTTTCGGTGTGAAAGGAAAGCTTGCACAAGGATACATTGGTCCTTTCAACATTCTCTCAAGGCGTGCAGAAAATGCTTATCGTCTTGAACTTCCAGAAAAGCTATCCAAGGTGCACGATGTGTTCCACGTGTCACAGCTCATGAAGTGTTTCAAAGATCCAGGTCGTGCAGTTGATCATGATTCCATTGAACTGCAAGATGATCTCTCTTATGAGGAGCACCCTATTCGTATTCTCGATGAGACCGAGCGTAAGACTCGCAACAAGAGCACCAAGTTCTTGAAAGTGCAATGGTCGCATCATTCCGATAAAGAGGCAACGTGGGAGACCGAAAGAGGATCTTCGCAAGAAGTATCCGGACCTTTTCACATCTCAGTAAGGAATCTCGGGGCGCGATTCCTTCAAGGGGGGCGTTTTGTAACATCCCAAGTATGAAAATCATCCATTTAGAATGTTTGTTGCATGCTTATTAAAGTTTTGCATCATGTCATCATATCGATTCCATGTTGTTTGCATTTGTTTCTTATTTATTGCAATTGTTTTCCACTGTTTTCACAACTCAAACTCAAACCTTTTTCAAACAATGGTTTCATACTTGCTCTGTTACAACATTTTGAATAAAAATCACAAATAATAACAATCAATTGGTTCCATGTTTTTCAATAGTGATCACTTGGGAAAATAATGGTTTTAAATCAATTATTCATTTTCCAAACACAATTAAAAATTCAAATCCAAGCACCCAAAACAGAACCATTTTGAATTTATGTTGTTACCAAATCAAACCAACTCAATTTGTCTATTTTACCATAGGGGTTACCCTATTTAAATGGTTGATTTTATTAATGTTTATTAATATTAACAATTTCACTCAAATTTGGTTCAAATTTCAACAAGCAATCAAATGTTTAAACTTTTGAAAATAAAAGTTGCCAAGTTTTTGCTTTTGGCCTAAGGAGTCTCCCTAAATTTTTCTCAAATTTTTCACTACCCAAAACCCCATCTTTTCTTCCCAATTCTTTTTCAGCAAAAAAAACAGGGAGACAGAAAAAATAAAAATTCTCTTGGCGCCAGGGAGAAACGGGCTGCGCCCAGCCCACCTACTCCCTTTCTCTCCCTCAGCGCGCAAGGCCCAGCCCACACTCACTTATTCCCCGTACCGATTCGTTCTGTCCGTCGTCATCAACAATACGGCAGCGCATCGGAGGCCTCCACGGCAGCACGGCGGCCCTCCGACGACGATCTGAGCATCCCGCAGGCTATAAGACGTGCCCTAGGGCTCAGCGTCGAACCCTAGCCCTAGGTTTGCCTGTTCCATCGCTCCGCCGCCGCCAATCGCCTCCTCCCCGACGGATTCCTCCTCTGCTGCCACCTCGCCGGAGTCCCCTCCTCTGAACCTCCCGAAGGCGCCGCCACCTCCCACTCCTATCTAGCTACCTACCACCGGGAACCAAAAGCCCACTGCTTCCTCTACGTTTCGGACACACGAGCTCAACCGGAGATCAACCACCCCTTCCCCGCCGTCCACGACAACGCCGCCGTCGAGCTCGCTGTTCTCCTCTGCAACCCGACACCTCCCGGTGAGCCGCCGTTCTTCTTCCCCTCTCGTCCCCTCTGTTGCACCACCACTGTATCATTCACGTTATGCACACGTCCACGCACACACCCCCTCGCAGCGAGCACGGCCACGATCATCTTCCCGCCGGCGAGCTGCGCTGCTAGCTGACAGACGCGGAAGGTTTTCGTTGTCAGTTAAAATTCAGTAAACCTGGCGACTGAACGATAACCTCCCCGCGTCTGTATCTCTGTCAACTGACGGAACACAGCGCAGTGGTAGGCACCCGTTTGAATATCGCGCGAGGTGCGCGGTTCGAACCCCGCGGCGCGCAAACCTTTTTGGCTATTTTCGCCTCCGCGCGCAGGCCCACCCGTCGGCGACTGCCACTGCCACGCGGGCGCGCAGCGCCACGCTGGCCCCCCAGGCCCACACTGCAGTGGCTGGGGCTGGCTAGCTGTGCGGTGAGAAAAGTTTTTGCGAATTCCTGTTATTTCCAAAATCCATTTAAATAACAGATTTGAATCAAAAATTTCAATCTTTAATAACTTCCATTCTGTAAATCCAATAAATAAAAAGTTTACATGTTTTCTGTTCCAAATTTCCTAATCTTTCCAAATAACCTATTTGTGTACTGTTTTGACAGTTACAAATGCATTTTAAAATTCAAACTTAAATAATTCAAATGCTAATTTCTAAAATCCATAACTAATTATTTATTAATCCGATAAATGCAAATAAAATATGTTTTCCATACCATTTCACCTAACCTATTCAAATATAATTTTTGTTTTCTGGTTTGAATAATTTAAATTGTCTAAATAATTGAATACTTGTTTAATTCATTTAAATTTGATAAAATCATAACTTGGTCAAAATAAAATATTTTTGAACATGCAAAATATTTTTTCAAACCATCAAAGTGTGAACTTTTCAAATGTGAGTTTGAATTCATGTTTTGAACAAATAAAAATTCATTTAATTTCAAACTTGTTTTAAATTCATTTAAAACTTGTTTAATATTGTTTAATTCATAATTAAATAATCCAAATTCCAATTTCAATATTTGAAACATGTAATCCAACTAAAATTTGATGTTCTTTTCAAATATAAACCTTGTCATTTGTTTTGAACAATTTAAATGGTTAAAAACAACAAATACTTGGGTGTCACCTTTAAAGCACCCAAAATTCCCTAAATTGATAATAAAATTCTAAATTGCTACACCCTATCTTAATTTGATTCTAATGTTGTTATTTTGCTGTTTTCCTTTTGCATGCATCATACTAAACCACTATCACCTGTTGATTAGTTGGAAAACAAATAATCTAACCCAAATCCATGGGCTTTTCATATGCAACTCAAAATTGCATATGTGTCCATTTAAATTGTGTTATCATATCAATTAGTTTATTTTGATGCATCTATTAACTTGTCATGCATCATATTTGATTGTGCACTATGCCATGAGAATGATTGTTTATTTCTGCCTTGTTTGTTTGCTTCTTCTCGGATAGACGACGACGTTGATACCGACGACCTTTACGACACCCCTTCTGAGGATCTAGCTCAGTACCCGGCTACTGGGTTTGCAGGCAAGTTATCACTCACATGAACCATTGTGTTCCTTTCAACATTGGTTACCGATACTTTCCGTTGTTCTTTTCTGCTAGCCATAGTGGTAGTTGTTTCTGTTACGAACCTATCACATGATACCCTAAACCCTGATATTGCCATCACCTCCAGTCCTAAAACCCCGTTGCTTGGGCCCGTGTCTTACTAGCATGCTTAGGGTTGTTTTGCTCGAGTCTGCTATCAGTTACTTTCTGTTATTATATTCTGTTATATTCTGGGCTCGATGTTAAACAACACCTGTTAATTTGAGGTAATAATAATTTGCTGATAAGGCACCGGCAGGAGGCCCGGCGTGGTTTTGAGGCCTGCTAGTGTCGACCCTAATAGGAAAAGGGTCTTGTCTACTGATCCATGATGAGCGCACTATCCGCATGTGGGAAGCGTGTATGGGCGCCCCCCTCAATTTGACTCGATCCGCTTCTCGTCCAAATCACCACACTTAGTTCGGGCTTTCCATTTGATGCACGCATATGCAGGTACGAACCCGAGGCCAGGGTGGAACTTTTGTAGTCGGCATTTAGGGTGGCGTGGTCTTCCAGTGCTATGAGGGTCCTCCTTTTCTTCGGGGGGTTCGATTAGCCGCGCACGCACAGCACGTGGTGCTTTGGGCTTGATGCGAAGAAGAGTTGAGTTGTGTTGAGTGCCCCGCTTGGTGGGAAAGGCCTTCCCATCTGGCGGGTTATTCTTACGTGTACGGCCAAATTGGTGCACCCCTGCAGGGATAAATCTTCTCGAGAAGCCGTGTTTTCCGCGGTTATGGTTGACTTGGTGAAAGTACTGGCTAACAAGTACTCAGAACAACTTACACCTAACTAATGATAACTTGACTAGTAATAGGCTTATTGACACAACAATTTGACCCATCATTAATCCAACCGTGTGAGTTATCCTCGGATTGCTTCTTTGGATAAGGGGCGAGATCCAGGATGGGTTTGATTGGTGGTTAGTTATAGTTGGTTACGATACGATATCTTATCTCTTTCTGATACACCGTAAGTTGTAGTATGTTCTGTAGTTGGTTAGTGCAGCCAGTTGCCGCATCTTTCATACCCTTTTCTTCCGTTGATCCCAAGGCATCTGTGCTTGGTGTTGACGGCCTACACTTTGGTGAACTGTGAGTCTTGCTTGCCAGTACGTTGTTGTACTGACCCCTTTGGGGCTGTGGTTTACGCAGACTACGACTACGGCTATGATGACCACCAGGATGGCTACTTCGTGGAGTTTGACGAGACTGCAGACGAGTAGATAGCTGGACCAGGGCTGGATCCAGGACCTACGTGGATGGGCTTCGTCTCCTTTATTTTCTCCGGCTTCTTAAGCCTGTTGGATTTGTCTGTACCCAGACACCTTTGATTGCTTCCGCTGATGTAATGAATGCTATGTTGGGACATGTGTCCTCTGGATGATTGTATTTGCTATTTCTGCCTTAGTGAAGGCCATTTGCAACCTTATTTCAATCTTTTGTGTCTTAGAGGCATGTTGTGTTATCCTTTTGTTCAAAACCGTTGATGTACCATGTGTGTATGGTATGAAGTACGTCAATGGTAGTATCCTGATTTCTACAGGATAGTTTACATCGACGATGAACAGTAACGGTTGGTTGTCGCACATAAGTGCTGGCCTACCCGTAAGGGGACGCGGGAGCCGTTAAGCCCCGTAATCCAACCAAAATACTGTTCAGTTCGTACGGTGAGTATCCTCTAGAAGTCCGGGTGCGACATAGACTACATCATAATTTCCACTTGGGGTTACCCAACGAGGGTGTGATCACGTCTGCATCACTCGACGAAAGGCATCTGCCCTCTGCGTGTTGGCCCGAGTAGCCCCATCTGAAGAAAATGAGAACATAGTCAAACAAGGAAATATTGCAGAGAACGCTACTCGCGAAGTTTCGGCAAAATTACCTTTGGAAACCTTGAGTTCCTGGAGAAGTTGGTCGCGCTCTTGACGAAGATTGTTGCAATTAGCTTTAGTGACTACGAGGCGGCACCCAAATCCTGCCAAGGCATCAAAAACGGCCTGTAAGCAAACAATCATTGTAAGGAAAGATCTTTGAGTCTATGCCCGATTACAAATAGTCAAACATAGACTCGGTGGGATACTCTCATCGGGAGCACTTCCCTGCACCCGATAAACGAATTGAAGAAACAATATTTGAAGAAAAACTCGAGAGCGTGACTCACCTTGGTACCCGGAGTAGACATCAAATCCTCAGATCTTCCCAAGGCCTCGAACCGCGTTTGCAGATCTGGCGTAGCGACGGCCTTCGACTTCTTGCCCTCAAGAATAGGCGAGTCTTTGCTTGGACTCGCCAATTTTTTCTCTGTGCTCGAAACTTTTTCAACCTCCACAGTGCCTCCCTTCAGCATAGAAGACTGAGCCAAAGAAGAAAATTCATCCTTGCTGACCATGATGCATCTAGCGAGATGGAAGAACTAAGAAATGATGAGGAGAGACTCCTAAGGAAGCAGTGTAACAAAAATAAAGGCAGAAAACTTACTCGTTATCATCCTCATCAAGAGCATCCAGGTCCCATGGAATAGCCGCCCGAGGTTTCTTGGGCAGCAGAGGAAGCGTCTACAGAGGAGGCACGATCTCCACCTTCTTCGGATCGATATTCTCAGGTGCCTATTGACTCGGGGGAAGTGTCTTTGGAGGTTACCTCCTCTTCTTCGCCTTTGTCACTCTTGCGGTTCGTTCGAGTAAAACTTTCTGTATCCTACTCCTCCTGCTTGGGCCTTTCCTTACAAGAGTTTGCGGCTGCGACACTAGTGTCTAGGTGGGGCTCGAGGTAGCTTGCTAGAATCTCAGAGGAAGCACCCTGCTCATCATGTGTGTGGGGGGGAGGGGGGAGGGTAGTAAGTCTCGAAATCCTAGTTCTGCGAGAAAGTGCAATCGTTAGACAAAGATTAGCGAAAAGTGTTTGCGGAGATGGAAGATTACTCGAAGGAGTTACCTTGGTCGGAGGGTGATCGGAGTCGATGGACATCGCGAGCATCACCGTCAACTTATTGTCCTTAAGGCTGGTTAATGCCCCGAATTCTGGTCTCGAACTCATCCTTCGAGAGCTCATCCTTGCAAATCCTGCTCGGGTTTGAATGACCCGAAAACTCCCACACCGGGTGAAGATGATTTTGGAGTGGCCGCACCCAACACAAAATCAAGACGGAGGCCAGATGCACACTGTAATCCAAGGCCCCTTCCCCTTCTTGCGGAGACTCACGATGTGCTCCATGAAAGGGCCCATCATCTCGGTTTCCTTCTGCGTCAGCCCATGCCGCCAGGAATTACTCTTCCTCAAGATGGCGTGCGGGTTGAATGCTGGAACTTCATTCGTGTCCGTGTCCTAGACGTAGAACCACCTTCTCTGCCAGTTTTGGGCGAACTCCACGAACTTGAACTCGGAGTAGTCGACCTTGCCTTGGGCTTGGATCCCGAAGCTTCCCATGCCATAGGGGTTCCCCGGTTCCATCCTGACCTGGAGGGACCTTCTCCCTATGTGTCTTCACGAAGAAGATCCGCTTCCACAACCCCCAGTGCGGGCGAATGAGGAGAAAGCACCCACACAAAACGATGAAGCACGCAATGTGCTGCACCAAATTTGGCGGGAGGTCGTGGAGCTGAATCCCAAAAGCATAGAGAAGAGCCGAAGAAAAGGGTGGAGAGGGAACGAGAGCCCGCACGAAATGTGCTCGGTGAAAACCACCCGCCCGTTACCTTGCGGGCGGGGAATATCCTCGTCCTTCCCGGGCTTGCACACACGCCCGGAATCCGCTGGAGGCAGATGCCCATCTTTTTTGCATCGCCTACAGATTCTTGACAGTGACGTTGGAGGCGCGCCACTCTCCTGCCTTTTTTTCTTTAGAGCCGAAGAGCCCGTGGCTCCGCTCTTTGCCGCAGCCGCTACACGCCTCCTTTTACTAGGGCCGTCCATGGAGTTTTCTCTAGAAGACAGAACAATGGAGGACGGGCGCCAGGAAGAAGAAGATTTGCGAAGGAAGGGAACAATGCTTCCCGCAAGCTACATTTTATACTACGGCTACACCCGCCAGAGCCGTTGATCTCTGTAGGAAGGTTCATGTGGCACCAATCCAAGCACACGACGGTTTGGTTGCGGTTAAAAGCTGACACGGAGGGCCCACCATGTCACGTTTCACCTTTGCCGCTTCTCGTCACGTCCCATCAGGAGCAGACGAGTGTGCCGTGACGTCACACGAACGTCCAACATACTCATTTTTAAGCGATTTCAAAACAAAATGCACTCGCCTCATTTATCAATAAAAAGTAGCGGCTCTACTACACGAAGAGGCACTTGCCTTGATTACTGCTGAAAATATCGCGACTCCGATACTCGGTGCGACACACAATATCTCGACTCCCCGGTCGTACTGCCATCAAGGCATGTCTGGATGCCGCGTTTTACAAACGTGAAGGTAAGACCCAAGGATCCGTCTTTTGGGCCCAGGAATCGCACTCATGTTGCATTCTCTAGTAATTTCCGTACTGACAGTACGATGAAAAATCCTGGCGGACGTGTTGGGTACCCATCCAAAGGTTAGACTCGACTCGGTAAGTCCTCCGTGGAATGAGTCGCAGTAGTCAACCATCTGGGTTTGGGCCAGGAGACTTGAATCTGAGTATGTCTGCATTGTACTTACCCGAGTGCAATTAATTGGTCTTGATTCGTCGAGTGAACCAAGCGGTTGAACTGCATCCCTTTTCAAACTGCTAAAAACATCAGATCTTCTGACTCCGTACGCGAATCCTCATAACAGGATTCACACATCCTGAAAACATCCATTGATCCCTGAGTCATAAAGTATCACGCATATTTCATCATCGAAAGCTTTGAATCCTTCATGGTGTTGAGTCTCTAACCGACTCCTAGGAGTCGAGTAGACACTCGGGAGCTACTAACGTAGGGATACTTCGCGAGTCCTCCAAATGAGCGTACCAGGTCCTGATTCATGCGGAAGCCCAGTATGAAAAACCACTGTTTACCTTCTAGAAGGCCCAGTTGGAGTCCGTCTACACTTCAACTTGTGGCTCAAGGCGGAAGGAACAACCGACATAGTCACATTTGGTAACCTACCCGGGTGCAAATTTGATACCATGCCTCCTATATAAAGGCTGGGAGAACCCCCAGGTAAGGCATCGCTTATTTGCACCAACAATAGCCATTGATCTGCGTGAGATCCAATCTCTCCGCCGCAACCATTGTAGCACTCATTGTAACCACCATCAGTAAAATCTAGAAAAGCATGAGTAAGGGTTTTACCTCTATGAGGGCCCCGAACCTGGGTAAATCGTGCCCCTATTAACCTAGAGTCCACCAGTGTGCAACCGTCTCCTATCCTCAAACCCCCAATATGTCACTCGGGGGATAGGTCGATATAGGGAACCGACAATGAGAGAGAACTAGTAACTAGACCTAGGTCTAATCGGGAGAGGACACCTCAAAAACCAATTAGAAGAAGCTCTAATTCAATTAGAGGGTTTCTAATTATAAGCCCTAATTAGTTCCTCTAATTCTACTAGAGAGCGAGCGAGAGAGAGAGAGGCTTCAAAGACAATTTCTCACCAAATTATGTTTTGCCTCAAGCCTCGGGGATATTTTTATAGTTGGAGGGGAGGGGGAACATAACAAAAGGGGACGAGTCATACTCCATCTAGGAGGGGGCTTGGCCGCATCAAGGAGGTGGCCGCACCCCCTCTCCTACTGAAATTCGGATTGGGCTTCCTTCCGGGAGTCCAACTCCACCTCTTCCACTTTTTTCCTTTTTGTATTTTATTTTCCTTTCTTCCTTCAATAAAATTAGGAAAAACATAGAAATGTTCTATGTGCCATGTTTGGAGGCCATAGGGCCCACCTGCCAGCCCCACCAAGTGGTGCGGTCAGGGGGGCGAATCAGCCCCCTGTGCACCTCCCCTTCTTGGTTTTTGTCCGAAACTCTTCCAGAACCCTATGAACCCTTTAGATAAAATCATAGACCTTATCTAATAATGTTAGAAACATATTTCTAACATCCCGGGACATCCCATGTCCTCTGTTATCTCTCATATAAAATCATGCCTAACAACAACATCATTTCTCCCTTATAGTAACTTCCCCAAAACCTCTCCGATTGACATCGGACTTGTTTCTGTGACATCGTATAGATATCGAACAATCATAAAAACAATAAGAACATCTTTATTATATAAATTAAAGGTTGGAATGGCTTAAGCGTGTGACTCGTAAAGACTCGATAACACACATATATGTTTTGGAAATTACCGAAAAATAACCAACATCGTGACCATGGACGCCCATGATGGATCCTATGTGTTCTCGAACATCGAGAGAACCTTACAAGTTACTCATTGCACATATTCTCTTAACTTCATGATACCAACGATATCACGAGGCGAGACTATGTGATCTAGTCTGATCATAACACATATAATCGTTACGGATATCGTCCTCCTTTCTCATCCATATCCCCGACGTCCTTGAGATAAATCACACTGTGTCTAGCCAAATGATTGGTTAACATAGGTAATAATGAGAGGGGCCAAAGTATGTATCTCTCTATCGTCTAGAGGAGTTAAGTACTAGTCTTGAACGATCTCAATTCCATTACAATTTCTAGATTATACCCAGATGTCAACATTATGATCCCCAGTTACGGCAAGATGGTTGATGACTTCCAAAGTATAACTCTCAATCGTGCGGTCACTATATATTCTCATAGTATAGGAATCGTAGTAAATGACAACTTCATATGTACTTTGCTAAATACATCACAATTTTTTAGTATCTTTTAGCAAAATCATATACTTGGGTCGATCATTACTATTGTTACCCTAACAATAAACTCTTATGTTTTGCTAGATGTCGAGACATCGTAGTAGTTTTCATAGACGGGGGTGCCATGAGACTACGGTAGAGACGTGGGGTAACGGGATCGCGTGGTGGACAGTGACACAGGATTTACCCAGGTTCGGTACGTCGCGACAATACGACGTTCCTACTCCTGCAATCTCACTAATCAGGGCTAAAGCCTGTGTATAGAATTACAATGTGAGGTTTAGATCTAGCTATTCGCTGAGGATCAACTTCCCAGCGAGTTAGCCTATAGCTCCTTCTCTGGTTATCTCATCTCCCGTCCGGCTTTATATAATAGCCGGATTAGGGCTTACAGAATAGGAAACCTAGAAGACTACGGTAACTATAACTTGGAAAGTAAGGAATCCGTCTTCTCCTCCAAGCCAGATCACGTGGGCCGTGATCCGGGTCCTTCTAGAATCCGGCTCCTGTGCGTCAGGTTACTGGGCCGCCCAATGGACCATAGCCCACTACCTCGTGCCACCTGGTAATCCGGCACTTATGACTACCATCTGATATACCCCTATTTGGTATATATCCGACAGTAGCCCCTAAGAAGGATTAAAACTATGATTCGCCGTCTTCCGCCAAATGTACTTTGTCCGAGAAATATCGATCAGCAGCCTTGATTCTTCTTATTCTTTTTTAAAAAGAGATGGTAACGTGAAACTCGGAATCCTGAAAATCCGGCTTTTCCCTCACGATCCTTCGTGGAGAAGGAACTTCCTACGTCAGCGCTATAATCATGCTGACGTAAGGGACGTTTGGGTTTCACGCGGAAAACCCAGTAACGTATCTCTGACAAATTCTCACGGGAAACGAGGAGATAGCCATCATTACCCTGTCGTTTCATTTCCCGGATTTTCCGGCGAGTGACACGCGTTGATCATCCAACGGTCAAAATAGCCGTTGGCACGTATCTTGACGGATTTCCGGCTATAAGTAGCCTTCTTCGTCCTCACAGAAATCCTTCCGCTCTCTCGCTTTCCACGCCATTGCTGCGCCCAAGCCCTCGAGCGAAGAACCAATTCCGAACGCACACCGCGCCCAGAGCACCACCTGAGACGAACTGAGCCGCCACCTAATGGCATCTTCACCGTCCTCTCCCGTTCACTCCGCTGCGCACACTATCAAGGAGATCATCAACGACCTGGATCCAAGGCTGGGCTCCCCGACGCGCGCCGGCGACGAGCCGGAGAAGACCGCGGATTTCGCGGCGGACGGAGGTAATCCTTCCGCCGCCGCGAACCTTGCGGGTTTGAGCTCCGCGCCTACTCCGCCGTTTGCTCCTGAGACGGCGGAGGAAAATATCACACTTCTCGGCGACGAGCTCCCTGCTGCCGGAGCAAACGAAGAAACGGAATTTGTCGGCAACTGGAGTCCGAGCAATATTCCTTTCCCTCCTTCCACGAATGGCAAGGGAAGGATTAATAGTCAAAGGCAAATGGCGGAACTCGGAAGGTGAACTCGAGCCCAAACCAAAAGACGGGGAACGCGTCCTCCTTACCTCTCACATCGCGAGAGGTATGGGTTTACCGTCTTCCGCCTTTTTCTTAGACGTCCTTAACTATTATGGCGTCCAGCCGCATAATCTTACTCCAAACTCCATCCTCTATCTAGCTAGTTTCCAAGCCCTTTTTGAAAGGTACTTAGGAATAGCACCTAGTCTAGATTTTTGGCAATATTGCTTTGAGGTAAAACATAACCTCACAGAAGGTATTTCCCCTATCTGTGGAACTATATCTTTCGCTCTTCGAAAGTTTAGAGAAGATTGGTACCCGAAAATGAAAATACCGGAACCTGTCCAATCTTGGATGGGTTCTTTCTTTTACCATCAGGACATCCCATTCCTGGTAAGGAACACGGGGTTCCTTCATTCGTTAATTCCGCTGCCACCCCTCAAGAGAGCTGGACAGTTGAAGTAGTGCACACATTGCCGGAAAACTTGATGAAGATAAAACGGCGTATCGCCAAGTTTACTTCCTCTCAGCCTCCTTTAACTGGGAAGGATACCGTTTTATGTTAGTTTGGACGCCGTATTCAATCTCTTTCCTTTCGTTCCCGGCTCCTTTGCGAATACGAAGGGCCAGAAGATAGTATGAGGGGAACAGATAAGTCCTACACCAAAAAAGATTTCATAAAGCGGCTCAATCAACTGGTTGCCATCTGCGATCAACACGTAGAAAGTCTGGCCATTTATCACGTGGAGAATCTGGCCCCTAAGGTGTTTATACTTTCCTTGCCTTCGGGTTTTCCCCAACTTAACTTTTTTCTCTGACTTTTAACGCATCGTTACTCCTTCCTTAGTTCGATGAACTTGGAGGAGCTGATCTTGCTTCCGACACCGAGCTTAGCGAATTACATGCTAGCTTTTACAACAGTCGGAAACGTAAAAGGCAGGTGACTTTCGGAGACACGGTGACTGTTGACGGAATTCCCGTCGTCACCTCCAGGTATTTCATTGGAGCTTTCCTAGTCATCGTTCTCCGCTGGTTCTTCGAGATTTTTATTTGTCGGATGTTTTCCTTTCAGCCTTGCCCCGACTCCTCTGAAGACAAAGAAGCTGAAGAAACATAAAGCTGCTATCAAAGGAGAATCTTCTTCTGCCACCATAGGTGCGAGGAACAGAACGGAAACACAGATGGGTGGAAATCCTCAATCATCTGGGGGGAAACGAAACCGTTCCCAATTTGGACAGCAATATCCGGATAAAGGAAGAACCATTCGACGACCTCGGATATATCTGTCCGGAGGCTAAGAGATTCTTCGCTCCTGCCCCTCTGATCCGTCCTTGGCCACAAGGCGGATTAATTGTTCGCAATGATTTCGTATTTTCGCCTCGTCAGGTCATCCAAGATGGCCTTCACCATGTTGGGATTCTTTTCTCAGACTATGCAAAATAATTCAACGAGACCTTGGCAAACTTGCGAGAAATGAGCCAGGTAATATCTCTAGCCCCCAAGCAATAAGTTGAAAGCCTGATTTCTTCTTAATGCTTCATACTACGCTTGTTCATACTTAAGCGTTTGGCTTTCATTTCCGTGTTTCAGCATTCTGCTGATGCCATAAACTTGGAAGTTTTTAACAAACTTAACATCAAGAACAAAGAAGTTAGAACCCTTCAATCTATTGTTGAGTCAAAAAACAACGAGCTGGCCTTATCTCAGCTACAGCTATCGGAAACAACAGGTATTTATTCTCTGCAGTTTTTATCCGGAAAGTAATTTTTCTCGAATTTTTTCTAAATTCGGAATATTTTTCTTATCCTCCAGCTGCTTTAGCTAAGGCCAAAGAATTAGCTGAGGATGCCAGCAATGCCGCTCGGCTCCGTGAGGAAAACTCGAACCTTCGTAATGAGCTTATGAAGGTTCAAAAAGACCTGGAAGCCAGTAATCTGGCCCTTGGGATTGCTCAATCCAAGGCTTCTTTACAGGCAGCGGAAAATAAGTCTATTATCCAGGATTTGGAAAGTATGTTATTGTCGCGCCTGAAAGAAGGTACCGAAATCGACAATGTTCTTGGTAAGTTAGTTCCTTTTACCGATTTCTTCATGTCTTATTTTCTTTCTTCATTTTTTCGCCTAACCTTTTTTGGTTGCTTATTCGAAAAAACAGGAAATTTTCCAGGGCTTTCTCGGACTGAGAAAATCCGAGTTTTGGGGAGGTATGGAACGCAATCAGAGATGCAGAAATGCAGTTGATTAACAAGTTCCTTCCCACGAGTACTATGGAATTCTCGGAAGTTTACAAACTTCCGGGTGCCATCATGGAGGTGGCGGAGTCCAGGGAATCCATCCTTCGCTCCGCTGCACGGGGTGGTGCACGCATGGCACTCGGCCTTATGCGTATGCACTACCCTGGTGCAAAGTCTTGGCGTGTGGCGTCCGGTATCCCTCAAGGATATACGGAAAATCAGCGAACCACCATCTTTGATGAAATCAAAGGTCACGCTACCAAGATTGCCTCTATGGTTAACATTTCCATCACCTATCCAGAAGAAGAGGTCCCTGCAGCCCCCGAGGATGACAGCAGCGAAGAGGACTCAGATGCTTGAAGGGTTACACTTAAACTGGATGGTGGATTTGTACAATAGGAGCATTATTTTTACAATGTAATTCATATTGCAATGTTTCTATTCCGTTTATCGAAACAAGAACTCCGCCTTTTGCAGCTTTGAATTATGAAATTCCTTGCAAGGTTTTTGGGTTTGACTATTCCTTTATCTTCTAAGTTCTCTGGCGTATATGTTTTAACTGTCCTTAGTGTTTGAAATGGCTCAATAGCATTATGAAGCGTCATGCCGAGTAACTGGGTATATCCAATCAGTTTTAACTCGGAAACATGGATCATACTAAAGGCATTTTTACTAACTAGCTCCAGTGACCCAACACATAAGCAATCAGATAATGCTTAGAGAAAAATAAGGAATTTTTTGAATGAAACTTGGCCACGCAGGCACAATCCGAGTTTCCTTTAGCCGTTAGCAGGCTGAAATCATTATGTTTTTAAACGCCGAGCACGTAGGCACAATTCGGGTTAACATTGAGTATTTTGTAAGATCATTGGGAAATAGATAAGGTGGAATCATGCTTTGTACTATAATGAACTTGTAAAAACATGGATATCAGAATTCCGACAACTTTATTTCATGATCTCAAAAGATGTTTACATAGAAATTGAACTAAGTATAGAAGGGACGTAACTGCTGGATACTCCAAGGCCTCTTTGTCTCTCCTAGCTCAACATCTATCTTTCTCTTTCTTTTGCGATTCGGCTTCTCGGGATCGTCTTCCGTATCTCGAAATGCTGGACGAATACACCTGGTGGTAAGGTTTTTACCCTCTCTGACCCCATGCGGGCTAACGCATCCACGTTCCAATTTTCCTCCCTTTTGATGTGGAGTACTTCGAATCCAAAGAAACAGATGGCGAACGCGTCCACCGTTCTCCGGTATTCGGCCATTATAGGGCTTTTGGCGTCCCAGGTTTGGTTAAGATGATGTTGTACCAAATCCGAGTCGCCATAGCACAAGATGCGCTTTACTCCTATTTCTTTTGCAATATGCAAGCCATGAAGCAAAGCTTCGCATTCTGCCACGTTATTACTGGCGTTAAAGTGTATTTGCAATACGTACTCCATTGTGTCTCCCTTAGGGGATTTTAAGACTACACCAGCGCCAGCGCCCTCCTTCATTTTGGATCCGTCAAAGTGCATGATCCAGTACTCGGACTCCGGCATTGGTGTTTTCTCCATTGCTTTCGTCCAGTCGGCGACAAAATCTGCCAAAACCTGGGATTTTATTGCCGTCCTTGGCTGATACTTAATGTCGAAGGCTGCTAGCTCAATACCCCATTTGGCTACTCGACCAGTTGCCTCTGCATTGTTTATAATGTCCCCTAGTGATGCTTTACATACCACTGTTATGGAATGCCCTTGGAAGTAATGGCGCAGTTTTCTAGATGCGAAAAATACACCATATGCCAGTTTTTGATAGTGTGGGTACCTTTGTTTGGATTCGGAGAAAACTTCACTTATGTAATATACCGGATGCTGGTCGGGTATGCTTTGTTCGTCCTTCTTCCGCTCCACAACGATTACCGCACTAATAACCCTATTTGTAGCCGTGAGGTACAGTAACATAGGTTCTTCGTCTTTTGGGGATGCCAAAATCGGAGCTTTCATCAAAGTTTCCTTTAACTGGGTTAACGCTGCATCAGCCTCTTCTGTCCACTCGAACTTGTCGGATTTTTTCAGCAACTTGTAAAGTGGTAAGGCTTTATCCCCCAGCCGACTAATAAATCTGCTGACGGCAACGGTCGAACCTGTCAATCTTTGGACATCTTTCACACACGTAGGCTTCGAGATGTTCAAGATGGCTTTGATCTTTTCCGGGTTAACTTCTATTCCTCTGTGAGAAACGATGAAACCCAGAAGTTTTCCTGAGGGAACCCCGAATACGCACTTGGATGGATTTAACTTCATCTTGTAAGTGCGCAAGTTTTCGAAAGTTTCTCGCAAATCCTCAAGGAGTGTATCTTTTTCCTTGGTTACGACAGCAATATCGTCCACGTAAACATGGACGTTTTTGCCAATCTGACTATGCAAACAACGTTGCATGCAACGCTGGTAGGTTGCACATGCGTTCTTCAGGCCAAATGGCATGGTTACGTAATAGTAAGTCCCGTATGGGGTCATGAAAGAAGTCTTAATTTGGTCTTCCTTTTTCATGCGTATTTGGTGGTACCCGGAGTATGCATCCAAAAAGCATAAAAGCTCAGATCCTGCAGTGGCATCTATTATTTGATCGATTCGCGGTAACGCGAACCTATCTTTTGGACACAATTTGTTCAAGCCTGTAATCTATACACATTCTAAGAGCAATAGTGTCTTTCTTCGGTACTAATACCGGATTTGCAGACCATTCAGTGTGGATTACTTCCTGGATGAAATCTGCTGCTAAAGCCGGATAATTTCCTTGCCAATAGCCTTCCGTCTTCTTCCGTCAAATCGACGGAGACCTTGTTTGACGGGTTTTGAGCCTGGAATCACCTTGAGTTGGTGCTCAGCAAGTTCCCTGGGTACGCCTGGCATGTCAGCTGGACACCAGGCGAAAATATCCCAGTTCTCACGGAGGAACTTGATGAGCTCGCCTTCCTATTTGTCGGTCATCCCAGTCCCTACGACGACGAATTTTGTCGGATCTTTGGGATCTAGGATTACCTGTCTTGTATTCTCGGACGCCTTGAAGCTGTCTGCTGGCTTCCGGGTTTCTTTTCCTGCCGGCATTTCTGTCGGTGATACCTCCTTGGCCAGCTCCTTCAGTTCTTCTTTTGCTATGACTCTCTGAGCGCAAAGGGCGTTTTCTTTTTCCAGCTCGTTTGCCAGCTTGAAGTTGCCGGCAATGGTGATTACTCCTCCTTTGGGTCCTGGCATCTTCAGCTTGTTATAGATATAACAGGATCTTGCCATGAATTTGGCGAAAGCTGGACGTCCGAGTATTGTGTGATACACACTTTCGAACGGCACTATTTCGAAGGATACTTTTTCCTGACGGAAGTGATCTTTATCTCCGAAAGTGACATCTAGGGAAATTTTTCCTAGGGATCGTGCTTGTCTGCCAGGAACAATGCCATGGAAGCGTATGTTGCTGTAATTGAGCTGGGACTCGGAAATCTTCAGATGCTTCAGCATATTCAGGGATATTCCCGGGATGATCAGACTGATCCCAGGTAATTGGTGTATTGGAGTACTTCAAGAATTTCGGGGTTGCCGGAACAACCGCGTTTATTTCTCGAAGCGTTCTTTTGGCCATCTTTGCTGATCGAGTTGCTAAGAATGTCAGCATTGCTTCTCCATCAACTCTCGGAAATTTGGGTTCGCCCTTTCGCTGTTGTTCCTGGATTTTTTTCATCAGTGTCCGATTCACTGTCTTCTTTGTCAGCTTCTGGCTTTTGTTTGGGGAATTTCCTTTTGGAACTCTTCCCTTTATTTCCGGATCCTGCACTGCCTTTCATGTGCTTGTTCAGCCGGCATTGCACGTTTGTATGGGTGGGCTTCCCAAATTGTGAATGGTGGACACAGGGTTCCGACTTAATCCTTTCCCACTCTTCTAGAGTGTAGTTGATTGGATCTGGACTGCGTCCTTTCCACTTATTTCCTTTTTTCACTTCCAAAGGCTATGTTGACCTCTTTGGGTTTTGTCGTTGTTTCTGGAGTTCCTTTTTTGTCAGAGCGAGGAGTTTTCTTGGCAAGTATCAGTGTGTCGATATTGCCTCCTCTTGCTCTGATGTCATCTTCGGCTGCAGCATGTTCATTGGCGGTTGTAAGCATAGATCCGAGATCCTTGTGCTGTTTGGAACCAACCATGAACGGTACCAATCCGGGTTTTAGGCCATTGACGAAAGCATGCATTGCTTGTACGTCAGTTACTCCAGAACAGCTATTCTTCATTGCAGTCCATCTGGAGATGAAATCCACGTATGGTTCATCCTCGAATTGGGTGCAACGGGTCAGCTGATTGATGCTGTTCGGGCGTTTGTACGTTCCCCGGAAATGCTGAGTGAATACCTTAGCCATATCATCCCAGCTATCGACAGTTCTTGATGGCAATCCATTAATCCAGTCTCTGGCTCCATCCAGTAACATCAGGGGAAGAAACTTTACAGCTTCCAGGTCTGTCCCGTTGTTAATCTGGACGGCTGTATAGTAGTCTGAGAGCCAGGTATCCGGGTTTGTACTGCCGGTGTATTTCTGGTACGTTGGACCGACCTTGGCAAAGCCAGAATGCAGGGTTATCCTTCGGATCCTGTCAGTGAAACACTTAGGTCCAAAGTATAGATCATCCTTTTCCGCTCTATCAATGTGTGCAGAATATCTCCGGCTGAATGGACAGAAGGGGATCTGCTCCTTTCTTTTCCATTGTTGCGCGGACGCGCTTTTCCGGGATTGTTTCTATCTCTTCCGTGATCACGCCCTTTTGGATTAGGCGGAGTTCTGCTCCTATGCCTTTCTTTATCCTTAGAAGGTGTCCGGGATCTCTCACGTCTGTGAGGCGTATCATATCTTCCGGCTTTTTCAGCTGGGTTCCTCGGAGGTGGCATTGTTTTGCCGTCATTCCGGCATTTTTCTTCCCGATCGTGGGGTTTGAGTCCACCTTTCGGGGGATGGGATCCGGTTCGGGACGCTTCATCCCTATTGTCGGGGTTTTTCTTGTCTTTTCTCGGATCCTCTTTTTTATCCTTTGAATTGTCTGAATCTCCAGGTTCTTCCGGTCCGGGTGCTCCAGCGGCGCAAGTAGCTGTTTTGCATAGGGCGGAATTATCATGTAGCTTCCCTGATCGCTCTTGGCCCCGCTGCTGTTGTTGCAATGCTTTTCCTAGGAAAGCATACACCCCTTGAAGTTTTTCACCATTGGAGTACATGTCATTATTCAGGATGGCAAACGCTGCTTCCGCGTTTTCTGCTGCGGTTTTGTATATTGGTTCGCCTCTGGCATCCTTGCCGTTTACCTGCTTTTGCCAAGATGGGTTGTGGTACCTTTCCTTTGGCGGCAGTACTTCCGGTCTTACGATGCCGGGTAACCTTGTAGGTTTTATGCCAGATCTATTCTTTCTCTCGTACTCCTCGATTTCTTCCTTCATGACCTTGATGTCATTCTGGGTTTGCTGGAGGTGTTCCCGAGATCTGAGTAGATGTTGTTGTTGCCTTTGGAAAACTCGTCTCCTGGCTTCTAGCATCTCAGGGGGTTCGTTTAATCCCACTGGCGTTTGCAACAGGTCCTGTTCTTCTTGTTCTGCCATTGGCATAACAAGGATTTCCTTTGTTTTCTTCTCCGTAGGCTTTATTCCGCTTGCATCTCCTACTTCCGGGTTTTCTTCGGCTGCATCAGCCAATTGTTTCGGAGCTTGTATTGGAGCTTTTTGGCGGTCTTATGCTTTTTCTTGGAAGAGGGAGGCTTTTTAGCTGGTTCGTCCTCTGTCAATTCCTTGACGTTGGGAAATACCGGAGAAGTTTCTCCGTCTTCTCTCTCTTCCTCTGGTGGAGGGGTTTTAGGGCTTTCCTGGCTTCCGGCATCCTCGGTCTCAGCCGGTTTTGCCATTAGCACTTCGTGGAATCCCTCTTGAAGAGATTTTACCTTTTTCTCAAAGGTGTCCTCATCCTCATCTTCGGAATCGAAAGTCATCCGATCCGGTTTCCGACTCTAATCTCGCCTCAATGGCGGCAAGCACTAAGTCGGCTTCCGAGTTCATCGTCATATTGACGGATGTCGGATCTTCCACCTCTGTGATGGGTGTGTTGTTATCTGCCTCTTGCGCGGGATTTCCGTCATCCGTGTTTTCGGCGACTTCGGATTGCACCATGCCGATAAAGTGTGTATCACTTTTTTGTCGGCGATCTGAGCAGAATCCTGTATCATAGTCATCTTCGACTGGGTATAGGGCGGGTGGGAAATATTTGCTTCCACCGCAAAACCCCATTGCTTCTGCAGTTAGTCCGATAAAGATGTTAGCAGATCCGATCGGCAACACGCAGGCACTTACCAGGTGGTTTTGCGCCGGTATGTAGGATCCGTTGTCGAGGAAGCGTCCGACGTCGTCGTCGAACTCCAGGCTTCCGACAGTGAGTGATCTTCCGATTCCGCCGAGTATCCCAGATCGGAACTTCACGCCCGACGTCGTTTGCCCCACGGTGGGCGCCAACTGTCGAGACATCGTAGTAGTTTTCATAGACGGGGGTGCCATGAGACTACGGTAGAGACGTGGGGTAACGGGATCGCGTGGTGGACAGTGACACAGGATTTACCCAGGTTCGGTACGTCGCGACACTACGACGTTCCTACTCCTGCAATCTCACTAATCAGGGCTAAAGCCTGTGTATAGAATTACGATGTGAGGTTTAGATCTAGCTATTCTCTGAGGATCAACTTCCCGGCGAGTTAGCCTATAGCTCCTTCTCTGGTTATCTCATCTCCCGTCCGGCTTTATATAATAGCCGGATTAGGGTTTACAGAATAGGAAACCTAGAAGACTACGGTAACTATAACTTGGAAAGTAAGGAATCCGTCTTCTCCTCCAAGCCAGATCACGTTGGCCGTGATCCGGGTCCTTCTAGAATCCGGCTCCTGTGCGTCAGGTTACTGGGCCGCCCAATGGACCATAGCCCACTACCACTCGGGCCACCCTGGTAATCCGGCACTTATGACTACCATCTGATATACCCCTATTTGGTATATATCCGACACTAGACTTTTAAACAAGTCCATGATCATCTCATAAACCATAAGCTAATCTTAGAGATAATATTAGGAACTTTTGTTTGTTTATGTCTTCACACCTGCACAAAGATTTTTTCTTTAAAAACTCATTTTTCAAGTGTTATAGCGGTTGTAGCATGATGACATAAAGTTAATTATGAACTTGAAGATAGAATAATAACTGAATATTATTATCTCTAGGGCATATCTCCAACAGTAGGATCCAACTTTTCTTCTAGTGACATTCCTTTTTTTTCCTTTGAGTGGAATGTTTCCGTGTAGTCGAGCAGCGAATGCGCGACATGATTCGGGATAGTGATTGATTTGGTCGGCAGTTTTTTGTCCATGTTGAAGGAGCAATCTAGTGGTACCCACATATAAAAAGATTATAGTTAAACTTATTTAATTCATCTCCATAATAAATAGTATGCCCCATCTGTCCGAAAATGTGTCAAATATACATCAAGTTGGGTAGACCTAACGACAAATGGGATGAAGTGTGTCAATGGTGTATAATTGATGACGTCACGAGAGTTGGTGGAGTTTCTAAAGAAAACCAGTAGGAGACCCCAAATTTCAGCAAGAAATAGTTGCATAGTCCTAATTTTCCCTTTAATCTTTACGAGTTCATGGTAAGTTGATATGTCGCCAAATGGTGTCGCCCCTTGCTCCGTCGTCTGCTGCGTAGCCCATTAGCCCGACCCAGCAACATATTTACACCAAAAGCGGAACCCCTTTGTCCAACCCATCGTTCTAACTTTTTGGGTTTTAGTGGAGACTTTAACCTAAATAAAGTGTTGACCGTGGCTTCATGGATGAGTTTTGTGCTATACCGTTATGGATTAAGCAACATGCAGATTATTTTGTGATGGCTACGCAATTTCATGAAAATCCGATGAAGCCTTTATACGGACATGAACATACTATTATTAATACAAGCTTGCTAACGTACAAAAGATCTCGGTCATGGGGTGAGAGTTGAGGTACAACGAAAATATCTTGCACAACGATGAACGAGGAAACCTTCCTTCTTTTATTATTTTTAGGTATAGATTTAACTATTTTGTACTAAACTTTTATTCTTATTTAGAACTTTTTTTTATCATGGTACAATGTTCTAGTACTTACTGGCCCTACTAGGAATATTACATATTAGTTATCATTTTCTTTGTTGTACCATTGTAGTGTACTCCCTCCATTTCAGATTAATTAACATCCTAAAAACTTTGAAACGAATCAAGCCTTCATTTATTTGTCAACTTGATATTGGTAATCCAAACACAAGTATGAAATATAGTTATAGTATCACATAAAAAAGAGTGTTTGCATTTTCACAAAGCTTAATTAAATGTTGCATCCAATATGTGTTTACAACTTGATTTTGCGTGGCCGTGATTTAATTGGGATATTACTGAGGGGGTATACTAGTGGAAAACATGTTTCTAACCACAAAATGTAGACTAAAATCACTAAAATATGGCCTATAATATTGATTAATCTGGAGCGAAGGAACTATATATTAAAAAAACTTATGTTGTTCTAAGGAGTTCTCTGCTCAATCAAAGTTGATAACTGCATAATATATAGTGTATACATATTATGCTAAAGATATCTAAAGCGTATGCCACGATAAATATCTAACATTGGTTGTAGCGTATGATTTGGTAAGGATATATGTAGAAACAACTAGAGTATAATTCATAGCGTTTGCATGCTTTGTTACTGGTTTTTCATGGTCAAAATGTGTCTTGCAAGTAACAGTGTGTCCGGTCATTAGTTGAAACATAACAACACTCCTAGAGGAGCCTTCTTGGCTACTACTAGTATACTACTAAGAGAAATGGAGATATACTTTAATACTATCCCGGGAGAGGAGTTCCAAAGTGAAACCCATGGATGAATCCGCTGAATCGAACGAGATTTGTTACATAATTATAGTTTAAATGGTTATGTTTTCAATAAAAGAATCTTACTTGGTCTACTATAGGAAACTAACGTCTAGTATACCGATATTGATTTGCAATTTGTTGTCGAGGAGAAAATAATAGATGATTCATTCACTCCAAGTATATTGAAAAAATGAAACCAAATCAAACATGCATAGATACTTCCCAATAGTGTTTTTTTAACATGAAGCTTGATGTGAAATTTAGACCAAAGTTTACTTTTGATCTATTTAATACTAAGTTAAGCACATCTATGAACACTTCCCTACAACTGTAATTTTTTATTGGAATCTAGGAAAAAACTTTGTTGCAATCTATTAATAAAGAGATTGTTTGATATAACAAAGAAAAAAACTACATGAGTCATAAGTCTTCTGACATAATTTCTCTTTGATGCTTAGCCCTCGTGATGTATGTAAAATTCATGCATTTTATCCATGTTTAAAGCATATCTTTATGTTGAAAATTGCAAGAGATCAACTCTAGACCTGCCTCCAATCACTAATTTTATTCTAGTTATGAAAATATCCTTACAAATTATTTTTATGCAGATATTGGCGAACTAATGACGAAATCAAAGCATATATGGGAAGAATCACATGATTGGGAGCTGCCAATTTAATGGAGTGCCGAAGACAAACTCCTGAAGGTTCAACCGTACCGTATGTCAGTGGCTCCGTTGGTCAAACCGAACAACTTTCATCAATGAACCTGTTAGATTCACATCAGAGGACACCCAAAAACCTCTATATAAAGGATAGGGGGTAGTCACTAGAAGAGAGCCACCATTTATTAATTCCTCCACGAATTAAGTGTTGCCGCCATCACCACTCCATCTCCATCTCCCCTAGCATCTCCATTGCCATATCATAATTGTAATCTTGATCTCTTCATGATTGGTAACATTTTAAACTATCAACCATTCATATTCAAGTACTGTTTCTGTAGTGTTTCTATTGTTGATCTCATTGCAATGTCTGAGTAGTCCACTCGAAATAAAGGCTGAGACCTAGACTCGGAGAAATTATGCACTTCTAACCACTCAGTTTTAGATTAAATAATTAGATTTGTTTCATATGCATATTCTCGTTTCTATGCCTCGCTCCTATGACCAACTACCCAAGATCCCGAAGAGCGATCGAGGTGAAGGCATGTGTAGAGGAGAGTGGAAGGCTATATGTGAAACCCGGTGAAAGAAAGGGGATTATAATAGATGGAAGCTATTCTCCGGAGAAAAAAATGATGTCACATAACTTAATGCTTTGGTTTGTTCAATCTTAATAACCGAGGTAATCCCGCAAGACGGAATAGTGCCGAGGATGGACAATTGAATCCATAGTGATTCTACTTTAAAGCTATGTTGATAGAAGGACGCATTGCTTTCATATATCCCCGTTATCATACAAATGCTTTATTACATGCAATATCAGAGATATTCTATGATTTATTTTATTTTGAGAAGGGACAAGCGGGCATTCCATGGCGCCCAACAATCCACCAAGATAACTTTTATGATCAGTCTTGCTAGCATGAGAACCGTTCTTATACATTTTTGTGTGTAAGACGTGTGTGGTTTAGGTCCTGTCATTAGTGCCCAAGTGTTAGTTATACCAACATACTAACCTCACATAGCAGAAATCATGACCGCCAATGGTTTGTACTAAACCGATGACAAGGTTGCGAAAATTCTCACATTCATCGTGGTTGTTGCGTTTTCCTAACATACATGCTCTTCACATGTGCATGTGCCATATACCAACATAGTTACTTACATAACTAGTGCATGCCCTTCCTCTGTTGTCAATTTTTTGGTTTCTCAGCTCACGTTGATCTCAGTCTAATCTTCTCTATTCGCTCCACTCCAGCTCCCCTGATCCAGTTGGTCCCTATGGTGCTCCTCACCGACTCTTTTCCTCACTAAGGCCCCTTCCTTTGACCCTCCTGGATCAACGCCCTACCAACGCTCCTCTTCCTTTGCCCCTCTTTGACTAGACCCACTTCTTCTTCCTCCTCTACCCATGACCCCTAGGTGCAGCGGCCCACCCCGTCCCGACCCCCCCAACTCTCCACACAACCCTCCGTCCTAACTCCCATATTTCCCAGACGCGTGCGGCCACCACCACTATCGTCTCTCTCTCGTCGTGCGCAAAAAGAGAGGATAAATTACGACAAAGGGTACTGCAACGACGACCTCGGGGCGTCCCTCAAATGGCTTTTGACAAGGATGGAAGTTCAAGTCGGAAGAGCGGCTGCTCGCTTCCCGAGTTTGGACGAGGTCGAGCGTTATTTGGATGACCTAGAAATAAACACGACCCCTTACACGAGCCCATATCGAGCGTTCTTTCCTCTCACGTTGCCTAAATTTCACTTTTCACGGTTGTTTCCACCTTACACCAGAGATGCTCTTAGACGAGTTGTGGGATGTATGTTGAGGGTATAGGATTGGATTTATTTAACCAATATTACCCCTATAATCATATTTAATTTAGGGACCCCCCTAAAATGTTCATTTAAGCAATGCTAGGAATGTTAGTCTCATTGTACAAATTAATTACTCCCTCCGTCCGGAATTAAGTGTCACAAAGTTTGAAAAAAGTAGATGTATCTAACATTAAATTATATCTAGATACATCCACTTTTGTCAAACTCTGTGACATTTAATTCCGGATCGGAGGGAGTATAAGAATAGTCCCTCGTGAAAAGGTCACTGAAATCTGAGGACGGGCCCAGTTGCCATGTCACTGAAATCTGACGGACCGGGCCCTGGATGATCCCTGCTGCTCTCCGGCTGACAGCCCAAGCCACCTATATAAATAACCGTCAAACCTTCTTGCAATTGCTAGCCGCAACCTTCACACATTTCCTCTCCACGCCCTCACGTCTGCGGAATTGCCAGACAAGTCCTCCCGCCGCGATGGAACCCGGTGCTCGAGTCGACCAGGACGACCACATCCCAGAACCGGTCCATGGGCACGGGCAACGCGAGGACTCCAACGCCGCCACTCCCCCCTCCAATGGGGTCCCGAGCGCCGTGGCAGCCGCAGGCGGCGGTGCCGCTGCCTCCTCGCCGTCGCCTCCCCCTGCAGCGCCCGTCCACCGACCCCAAAGGCGTGCCCGTGAGCAGGGCGCCCGTGGATCGAGCTCCGCCTCCGCTGCGGCGGGCGTTGTCGACCGGAAGGGCAAGGGGCTCGCCACCGTTCCTTCTCCGGCACGTTCCTCTCCAAGGTCCGAGGGAAGCAGCCCGTCCATCTTCACCCCCTCCCCCGACGTCGCCTTGCCAGTCGGAGCCGGGGCGTCAGCGTCAAGCTCCGCGGCCATGGACTGTCAGAGAGTGTTCGACCAGTTGGTACGGGAGCAGAGGGCTATCAACGAGGCGTTTATCCAATTCGCCGAGGAGGAGTTGGAGAGGAAGAAAGCGGGGAAGGGACAGGTGATGCCGCGTATCCTCGTCTTCGCCTCGTATTGCTGTTTCTTGGAGGGAGTTCTTGGAGCGCGTTCTTGAGCGTTTCTTGGTTTCTCTGCTCTTGAGCAGGCGAAATCGTCGCACGCCAAGAAGGCGCCCTGGAGCAAGTTGAGAAACATTTTCGCCCGCAGGAGAAAGGTACAGCCTCAATCTGGCCTCTCTTGCTTAATCGCTCGCTCGCCTGTGATTTCTTGGCTCGTCTGTGCATTTGCGTGCCAATCTGCTTATTGTTCTGGATGTGAATCGTTGAAATCCTGTGAGGATGATTTAGAGTAACGGAGGCGGAATCTTTGGCCAAGAGTTTACCAAGCATTGTTGTTTCTGTGTGGAATGTGGAATCGGGACTATGCGTGGTGTTCTTGATATCTGTTTCTTCATGTTTAATTAATCTTGGGTCGATAATGTGATGTGGTATCCTAGAGCGGAGGAGGAATCTTGGGAAAAGTGTAAGGAGTAGTTTGGATGAATGGCCTCTCAGTCTCAGACTTCCTTGTTGCTTGTCGGTCTTGTCGCAGTCTGGTATGGTATTTCAAACAAGCCGCTATCTTGTTGTAATTTTTTTGAAGTCTGTAAAATGTGGGGAAATCATGAGACGTTGTGCTAATTACGGAGATTCTTCGGTAACAGAGCTTCAAATCAAATTTGAGTTTTTTTTCTAACAATGTTACTATCGGAAACTTTAATCTAGACATCTAAATTCTCGAGATAGCACAGCTGGACATAATTTCTGTAAACCATTGGGCATTTACATACAAAACTGCTGACCACCTACTCTGCAGTTTTTGTGGAGAAGTTCACCATTTGGTCGATTGGTACCTGGAACTAGCTCAGAAGCCTCAGCTATAATTCGTGTAAAAAGTTAGCAAAAGAAAAGAAATTTTGGACGCACAATTCTTGTGGTCCTGCTATTAAATTGTTGTTTGTTAATTCTGTTCATTTATTATTCCTCTGTTTCTTATTTTGAAATGTTTGATCTTCAGTCTACTTCTGTAAAAATTTAAGTCTGGCAGGATATCTGGATTTTAACCTGTTTTCTTGTCGAATAGATTGTTCATGGAGCAGGAAGGAACAGATATTCCGAACATGTGGCTCGCCAGGTTTGGCTCCATTTTGCCTTTTATAATGTTCAAAACAGAAGTGCATTAAATATCAGGATCAAAATCCTAGATCATATGAGACTGTGGTTCATGGTCTTGTACAATCAACTGTTAGGGATGATATTCTCTTTTATGGAATACTATATTGTATGTTAACTCTTGATGGTGATAGTCTGATAGAACCTGAACTGCCTTTGTAGTGTTGCCGAGTTTTTATTTTGAGATTAGTGTTCCTGAGTTCATCAGACGTTAATAGATATTTTCATTTTTCTTATTGAACAACATCCAGTCAGTACCAATGATAGAATTATACCACCTCTGTCCCATTTTAGTTGTCGTGAGTTGTGTACAAGATCTGCACTATTCAAATTCTATGTTTGCGAAAAGTAAAACAGAACAAAGGAGTACATATTAATGGTCTCATACATTTTCAGAGCAAACTTAAACCTGAAAACTTGAAAACAAACAAAATATCTATCACATTTGAAATATGTTGTTTCCATGTTCTACTCAGTGTAATTTGAATTCCCGTATTTGTGTGTTTGTTGCAGACAATTCCTATCACTGAAATCGGTATATCTTATCGTGCTACCGAAGATATGCCTATTCGTCTGAATCTTGATGCCTTTTCGAGATTTAGACCGGTGAGGGGAGATGGGGAGTGTTTCTACAGGAGCTTCATATTTTCCTACCTTGTAAGTGTCCTCCGCTCTTTTCCTTAGCACATGATGTGTCTTTAGTTATTTAATTCGATCTTATGTGAATGTCCAACAGGAGCAAGTTCTTGATAGGCAGGACACACGTGAGGAACGCCGTCTCCTTCGTATCTTGAAGAGAGTGTCTACACAACATAAAAATCTTGGATGGTCCTCTGAGTTTCCGAAGAGCTACAAAGTAAGTTCTCCTCTTCTCCATGTTTTTTTTTGAGATAAACATGCTTGTAAGGGATGATTCTCTTAAGGTTACAGTGACTTCAGGCTCGATCTGGCGTCTCACTATCTTTGTTTTGTCACTTGCAGGAGATGCACAACTGCTTAACAATAGTGGCATGCCCTCACAGTTTTACACACTGCTGGCATAAACTCAAATTCGAAGTTCACTGTAAAGTTAACAGCCCAATTCTAACTACAATGAATCTTAAGAGAAATCTACTTGCAAAGGAACAATGGAACAATATAACTTTGAAGGATAAAAGTGTATGCTTGTTTCATTTGAACACAAACGATGCACACATGCTGCTTCTTATGGTGTAGCCACTCACTGTTCTGTTACCAAACATTTTCTTCCATAACTACTATTGTACATTATATGCACTTAATGACTGAAGCTTTTCAGACGTGTTGTTCTGTGTTCTTTCATATCTTGCTATAAATTCAGTATTTGGTAACTTATTGTTGTGACCTATGATATGTAATGAATATCAGATGTGAACTATTGAGTCGCTGATGCTTTCAGGCATTTAAGAAGCTGATAAAGAAAGTAATGGGATGGAAGAGACAAGGCAGGTGGTGGAACAGCAGAGCATCAACTAACAGGTCTTTGGTTCGCTTGCTTTCTGCAATCCCATCAAAGTATCATGGCCAAATGCATCCATCTCACTGACAGAATATCTTCCTTTTTTAGCTATCGCGAGGAGAAACTTCTTGAGTTCTTCAGCAACTACGAGACAACGGAAGACAGTGAGAAGAACACCCTTGAACTTATCTTTCCCTCAGTTCATCATACTTCATGTTTCTGACAAAGTGTGTTTTCTAGTTCTTGTTTTCCTCAGATTAGTAGTAGCTATCCGGATATGCTCGCACGAGGACGAGTATGTACTGATTATTCCTGGGATCAACGAAAATTACAGTCTCAAAGATGTCAGCATCTCTTATCTTCCCTTACATTATCTCAGCGCTTTATTTCGAATGGATCCATTCTTGGATACACAATCACTCATCTTACCTGACCCATTGCTCTACAAACAGTGGTGCTTTCGGCACGTCACTCCACCTCGACTGTTTACGGACCATGTCATCATGGCGGCCTTGGGCGCAGCGCTTGAGGTACCCCTCAGATTGGAGCGGCTCTTTGGAGAAGGAGGTGCTCAAGATATCTACATTGGTCCTGGAGTTGTGAGTGTGATCTTGCTGTACACCGGCAATCACTACGACATCATCTACCCACGTGCTCCTCCTGCTGAGAGTTCAAGCCAACAGACTTCCTAGAGAGAACATCCTGCTGTTTAGAGTTCAAGTCAACAGATTCTGCTGTGTTGAAATTGAATTTGACTGCTGCCGCCTATGAATGAGAGTGTGGCTGAGTCTGGTTGTGTAGAGTAGTGTTAGGCATAGCATACACTTGAGCATTCTTCTTCTCTTGGCCCAAACTGCTGGTGCCGATTGATTGATCAGTCCCTTGTCTGAAGAGTGACAGAAGAAAAACTTGTGTTGTACAATTTTGTTTGAACTGCTGGCTGATATACAGTGAATGTTGGTCATCACATTCGAACTTCTTAATTGTGTGGGTCTTTAACTGTCTATAAACACATGTTACTAACATTTCAGCGATAAAACAACATTCTCTTAATAAAATTGGTAGCCTCGTGTTATTGTCATTGGTGGGATGGTATATGAAGGCATCAAATGATCTGCCTGTATATCTTGGAAGACACAGGTATTGCTGTTTTGTTTACAGCATTGTGGATGATCTTCCTTGGCTATCCTCATTTTCTATCTTCTACCTACATTTTATTAGCCACTCAAACAACACTGGGTTAAGTTGAGTTGGGCTGCTGCTGACCACAGTAGAAGTCAATAGATCTCCTGTGCTGAAATTCAACTGACTAGATGTATGTTTTTGTTTTTGCTATTCAAGCTTTTTTTCTCAGAATGTAAAGTAGTATTAGTTTTAAAAATGTTCATGGGTTGTTAGTTTCGCAAATTTCACACGGGGCTTATTTGATTTCTATGCTATATGATTTTTCATATACCATGAATATGCTATACGATTTTTCATGGATGCCCAAGTCATCTTGTTTCATATTACTGTATTCTCAAGACAAGCGTTCCATGTTGTCTATTTCATCAGTTCCACAACATAGTTACAGCCAGCAACCGATAGGCTTATATAGAAGGACTAGGACAAAGGTAGAAACACTACAGTTGATGACAAATGACAGTAAAAAATGAAGTAGCTAGGATGAGCCGTTGATCTTGAGCATTCATCTCTAGCGTCCATTAACTGAACCTGTCGCTTAACAGTCCATTTCATTGCTTGTGAGATGAATGGGGCACTCTGCACATGTTTCTTACTGGCAACATGTCGTTTAACAGTCTGAACTTTGACACTAGGAGGAGCCGTTGATCTTGAGCATTCATCTTATTGCCTATATTTTTCATCTGACTTTACTGCTTGACGTATTGCCATTAAGAAACATGTGCAGAGTGCCACCTGTGGTCGATGCACTGCTAATGAAGATGCTCAATTAAGTTGGATTTTTTTTCAGAGGACCGGAATATACCTAAAAGAAAACCATTAGGGTTGATATGCTCCGTTGAATGCACTTATGTGGAACTCTGTTTCAAAAGAAATACCAATCTGGCCTTTTGCTGTATAGCCTATAAATTTTTCCACTGGTTCCTTGCAGGATTGAATGTCCATATTGTTTCTGGAGATGGGGCTTCAACGCGCTGGAGCCGCGTGCGGGGCTCGACAAGCCGGAGTGGTTGTGCCCGCTGGCGAATGAGGACGTCCCAAGCACCACCGGCGAGGCATGGCGGAGTCTGGAGTTGGACATAGACTAATACTGTTGGCCCAGACTGCTGGTGCCGATTGATTGATCGGTCGTTTGTCTGATGAATGACAAAGGAAAAACTTACGGCCACTCCACAACATTTTTTTTCTATTGTCAGGCCATACTCTTCATCTGGCAGGACATAACTTATTTTGTTGTTCTGGTAGAATGGCTATCGCTGTTGCGCTGAATTTTAGCTATGTTGCAGAATAATTGTCCAATCCGAATTCGTTTCTTCACACCAGGAACCGACTGATACAAATACTGTAAAAAAAAAGTTTTATCCAAACTCAGAGGAACCATCGAGGTATTTACGAACGAATGTCACCACCATCTACCAGCAAATAGTCATATTGGCTTACAAAAGCGTGGGATGACATGTCAATCAAATAATAACAATTCAAATGAGGGGTTGGAGTGATAACTCCTAGTTTAGAAGAATTGAATTTTTAACAAAATACTACACTACAACATCAAAGCCCGTTGAAATTTATGAAAAGTTGATCATGAAATATATAATTTAGTCCTCAGGTGCCCATGTGCGTAGAAAACACCAAAGAAACCCATGGCCAAAACAGCAACAACAACCAAGTTTTTTAGTCCCAAACAAGTTGGCGTGGGCTAGAGTTGAAACCCAAAAGATGTCGAAACCAAGTCATGTTTCTGGAACGTGGATAGCTAACTTCCACGCAACCATGTCCATGGCTAAATCTTTCTCGATATTCCAAACCTTAAGATCTCTCTTAACGGACTCCTCCCATGTCAAGTTTGGTCTACCACGACCCCTCTTAACATTCTCGGCACGCCTTATCCATCCACTATGCACTGGCGCTTCCGGAGGCCTCCATTGAATATGTCCAAACCATCTTAGACGGTGTTGGACAAGCTTCTCTTCAATCGGTGCTACCCCAACTCACTCACGTATATCGTCATTCCGGACCCGGTCCCTTCTTGTGTGGCCACGTATCCATCTCAACATGCACAACTCTGCTACACCTAATTGTTGGATATGTCGTCTCTTGGTTGGCCAACATTCCAGGCCATAAAACATCGCGGGTCGGAAAGGTGTCCTATAAAACCTGCCTTTTAGCTTTTGTGACACTCTCCTATCACAGAGGACACCAGAAGCTTGGCGTCACTTCATCCAACTAGTCTTGATTCGGTGTCCCACATCTTCATCGATATCACCATCCTTCTGCAGCATAGACCCCAAATAGCGAAACGTGTCTCTCTCCGGTACCACCTGCCCATCAAGTCTAACCGCTTCCTAGTAGCACTAAAACCTCATATATTTAGTTTTAGTTCTACTAAGCCTAAAACCTTTCGATTCTAGAGTCCGCATCGAGAACTCTAACTTTCTATTAACCCCGTTCGGCTATCATCGACTAGCACCACATCACCTTCAAAGAGAATACACCATGGGATATCTCCTTGTATATCCCTTGTGACCTCATCCATCACCAAATCAAAAAGATAAAGGGTCAAAGCTGATCCTTGATGCAGTCCTATTTTAATTGGAAATTCATCGGTGTCACCATCACTTGTTCGAACACTTTTCACAACATCATCGTACACATCCTTAATGAGGGTAATGCATTTTATTGGGACTTTGTGTTTCTCCAAGTCCCACCACATGACATTCTGAGGTATCTTACCATCGGCCTTCTCCAAATCCTATGGCCAAAACAGCGACGCCACATTTATTTTTCAACTTCACAAAGGTCAACTCCATAGCATGGGAAAGCCAAGTTTCTTATGAGATTGCTCCTTTTCGAAGGTCCTATAGGAAATTCTCTATTTCTTAGATTAGCGTACAAACTATGTTGAGAAAATAGCCTTCCCCTGCTATGCTTTCTATGAAAACAGTTGTATTTCAAGGTGAACATAGTTGCTTGCAAAGATAACTATACTTCTAGCTCTAAGAATATATGTAGCATATTTTTCGTTTTACTTTCTCAATGATATTGTAAATTTTATTTTGTTTTTACATTATTACAAAGACATAAAATCGGATATTCAAACAATTTTTTAGCTGTTACTTTGTATACCCGCTCACAGTAAAGATATAGGGAATGAACTGTGAGGAGGCAGGTTCAAACTTACCAAAGGATTGGGTAATTGACTGAATATATTACTAAAACCAAAAGTAGAAGTAAGAACATAAGAAATTGTGATATTTTCTGTCACTTTCAGCTGACAAGAGTACAATACTAATGCATAATTGACTAGAACTTCACTGTTTCATATTGATCGACTTCACATAAGTCAATATGATAGTATACTCAAAAACCAAGTTCTTCCATGTTGTATTTTCTGAAATCTAGTAGTATTAAGGAAAAAATTAGGGCATCATTTCTACGTGTATATGGCTGAACTGGTCAAACGCAGCTACATGGCACCTCAGATACAATTTAGCCTAAAGAAAAATGGAACAAGTTGGAAGTCAGAGATTGTATATGGCTGAAGTTATCAAAGCATTTCTCAGTTTTGATATTTGCATGCAACAGAAAAGGACCGCTTAACTCGAAAATCAAAATGTCGGGTCTAGAAAATGAAGAAGCAGGGGAACATCGTTTCAACTACAGAGGCAGAATCTGCCGAGAATTGCCAATATCCACATCAGTATATTCGGAACACTACGAGAACATTTCTTCCAACATCACATACTAAGACAACATTGTTCAAGTACTATAGTATATTATATAATATTTGCATAATTCAGACAGAAATAATAAAGTGCCTTCCCTAACACCATGAACAAGTATATGGAGAAATATTTTATGCAACACACTTGTCCTCGAACTCTTCGTCGACATCCTCCTCGAAGTAGATCAACATTATGGTCAGGCATTTGGATATGAGGACGGAGAACCTGTATGTTGCCACGAGCCACTTGTTATCGCTGGTGCCCTTGTGATGTGCCGAAAGCATAGCGGGTGAGCAAGTTGCCCGTCGATGAGGTCACAGTGTAGAGCAGGTCATCCGAGTAATATTTATTTATGTCACCAACAATGGAGCACAACACCTCGAGATTGTGTCGAACTCGATGGTGTTGAGCTTGTTAAAATAAGTAAAATTTTAACTATTTTGTACTAAAATTATATACTTATTTAGAAATTATTTCATTATGATATATATGATCATAATATAATTTTTTAATACTTATCGGGAGTAATAGAAAAATTAAATATTAGTTATCATTTTCTTTGTTGTGTGACGTAGTTTACTCCCTCCATTTCAGATTAATCAGCATCCTATAAATTTTAGAAAAAAATAGAACTTAATTTGTTAGTACTACCCGACCTTGGTAATCCACACACACATGTATGAAAAAAAAAATTAGGCCTTCATTTATCACATTAAAAGCTGCTTCTCATTTTCCCAATGCTTAATTAAATGTTGGATACAACACGTTTTACAACCTGGTTTTTGTGTGCCTATGATTTAATGCTGAGATATTACCGAGGGGTTATACTAGTGGAAACCGTTTTTCTAACCGCAAAATGTAGTTTGAAACTAAAATATGGCCCAGGATGATGATTAACCTAGAATGGAGGAAGTATATCTTCAAAAATAAAAGAATGTACTTCTATTATGTTAAGGAGTTCTCTGTTCAATTAAAATTTGACAATTGCATAATCTATAGTGTATATTAATTATGGTAAAGATCTCTAAAGAATATGATTTGATAAATATCTAACGTTTGGTTATATTGTATGATTAGGTAAGGATATATACAGAAACTTCTAGAGTATAAGTCATATTGTTCGCATATTTTGTTCATGCTTTTCCTTGGTCAAATGTGTCTTGCAAGTAATACTGTGTTCAATCATAAGTTCACATTGTGTTCGTCCTATGGTTTTGGTATTGAAATGGAATCTCTTAGCATAATCCATATCGACACTCCTAGAGGAAACCTGGGAGATGAAGTCCAAAGTGAAATACGTGGATGAATCCTATCCACTGAACGATACGTGTCACACGAAAATAATTTAAATGATTATGTTCTCAAAAAAATAATCTTACTTAGTCTATTTATATTGTAGGAGTAGGAAACTAATGTATAGTAGATTGGTTATCAATTTATAATATTTTACTAAGGAAAAATAGTAGATGATTCGTGCACTGCAAGTATATTGAAAAATAAAATCTGCCAATAGTGTTTTTAACATGAAGCTTCATGTGAAATTCATACCAAAAATTTATTTCGATCTATTGAAGAGACTAAGTTAAGCACATCTATGAAAACTTACCTAAATCTGTAAAGACTTTTTGTTAAACTGAGGAAAAAAACTGTCTCACTCTATTATAAAGAGAGAGTTTAACATAACAAAAAAAAACAAAGGAAAACATAAAGGAAATTTGTCCCCTTATCTTATTTTGGTTTTTGATAACAACGCTCGGAAGGTCTAATCATTTGCTTGAAATATTTAGGAAATATAAGATATCGCAAATAGTTGAAATAAACCCATCAAAAGTGTAAAGATCAGAAAAGAAGAAGAAGGGAGAAAAGAAGACACTGTCAAGCCGGCCTGGCCGGGCTCTAGGCCGGAGTGTTATGTATGCATGCCGGCCTAAGCGCAGAGCAGCCGGCCTATGCCGAGCTGGCTCTGAGGAGGCCGGGCTGCTCGGGACCCTAGCCGGCCTTTGCGTTGGAAAGTCGGCCTAGGCCGGGCTTTAGGCCGGGTTTCCTGGCACCCAAGGCAGGGGTCCTCTCGTTTTAGCCGGACTGGTTGGGTCCAAGGCCGCGTTTCCTGATAGGGAAAGATTCCCCTCAAACGGCCAGAATTTCGCCCACTATAAAAGGGCCTTCTTCTACCTTTATAAGGTGTCACTTGCATCTCTCTCTCTCTCTCTCTCTCTCTCTCTCTCTCTCTCTCTCTCTCTCTCTCTCTCTCTCTCTCTCTCTCCCATTTGTGACCACCTCAAAACTCATAGATTTCCCCAAATTCCCAATCAAACCTCTTGATCTCTTGGGATTTGGAGGAGAAGCACTAGATCCACATTCTCACCAAACCGATTCGTCACCACCTCAACTATCCCATAGGGATCTTGTAATTCTTGTTCATTGGAACCTAGTACCTTGTTGCTCTTAGTTCATTGGATCTAAGCGCCTTTTGTCCCCGAAGATTTGAGATCCCGTGTATTTTGTTTTTTTGGAGTCTTGGAGGCTTCCAAGATTTGGTGAGGACCCACCAAGTTGCGGAGTGTGCCTCATCCTTGTAAAGGGTCTAGTTGTTAACCTCAACGACAACATAGTGATTCGTGTCTGTCCACTTTGATGGTTGGACACAAAGGAGATATGGTGTGCCATTTGACGGCTATTCGGTGTTCCACTTTGGTGGCACAGCAACGCTCCAACAAAGACTAGCTTCCATTGGGAAGTGAACTTCGGGATAAATTTCCACGTCATTGTGCTTGTGTCACGACCCCGGACCCAGATATATACATACTGTTATGTGCTCCTAGCCATGGACTCACAAGGGCATCAGGGTTACCAGCCCCGGCCGCAACAAACAACGGCAGGCAGACTGGATTCATCGGCACGTAGTCCGGATCCCCACTCTACTACTCCTTGTATCCATGCTAGTCATAACCAACTATGCATATCAAAGCGTCCACGAATCGTATGAAATTGAAGGAAACGGGACCAAAGCTATACAGAGATGCTATGTGTTCAGAAAGTGCAACAACAATCGAGGGTTACTGGGGTTACCTCGCCCTAGGCCGAATCACATCGGCAGGCGGGCTCGGACATGGATCATCGGCTCCACAACCCCTCGACTGCGACAACTATGCAGGCATAGCCAAAACTGTATAACAACGGGATCGAAACCAACAACCGATCAAAGCAGTACTCTAAACATGGAAGCTGTATTAAACAGGTGTTACTAGAGTATAGCTTACAAACAGAGGTCACACGACCCAACATTACATCAGAAAACGGAAGGCAAGTTATGTTGCTAGTCAACAAGAACCAAAAAGGCCTAAGAGGCCGCAACATAAGGCGACGTCCCAGCCCATAGATTCCAGGATGCTACCTGGGAACCCCAAACTACTCGTCGATGTCCACGTTGAATCACCACCGATGTGGGATCTTCTCCTGAACCAAAATTTAAGCAAACCTGAGTACGGGAGGTACTCAACAAGACTTAGTTAACCTATTATATATCTGCTATCTTCAGAAAGGTTTTATGAAGGCTGTTTTGCGTAAAGCAATCTTTGTTTTCCAAGTCGAGGAGGAATAGCACGTCTCATAGAAGGTTTTCAAAACAGATGAGAAACTCACTACTGTGATCATCATTCAAACCACCAACATCAATTCCCAGCATCTCACATGCTACAAGGATCACCCCTCTCGGCATCTCCGAGGAGGCACCCTTCAAACATTAACTCCATGCTTTGTCCACATTTTTTACGCCACGTTCAAGTTATCTATGGTCTTTGCATTCACCAAGTTGTCCTTAACCGTGGACACGGCTTTTCGAAAAGATTGCCCTGCAGGGATGTACACTTTACCCACACGTACCATCCGACTCTTAGCGCCACATGTACGTTCTTCCATGGAACGCGGCAGAAGGTGGCTGGCCACGACCTTCACCTTACCCGACCCTATCCATGAGTCAGCCCAAGATAGGGCCACCCCGTCAACAGGGAGTTGGCCATCCTCCCGACGGCACATGTCTCTGTGAGGTGGGGTCAAGATCCGTGTACGTCCATCACTTGGCCCCGGTCACGCCCTAGCGGAGCATTTTGTTTTCAAAACCGTTTAAAAGGTTTTATTTGCGGCGCCGAAAGGAAATCTCAAACTACATGACTCATGGATCTGGCCAAACAAGCTAGTTGGTCGAGCGCGGTTACTTAGACCCCGCGTGTGGTTGCACGCTCAGTCTTGGCTTCCGCTCGAGACCGTAATCCTAGGGTTAGCGAGTACAGGACGAACAACCACTTCCCAAGTGGCCTCCCATACCAGCCGTAGTCAAATTATCCACACAAAGCTCATCTCACCACGTCATCATATCATACTAGATTATCGCAGCTCTGATTCATCAACCGGATGGAGCAGAGGTAACAAACATGTACGACTAAGCGAAGCAGATATGAGGTTCTGGCGATGCGCAGAAGCAAATCTATGGCGGCTAGGAGCAGTGGATCAGGATATTGAGGCAATGCAGTATATAGGTGAACTATATCTACTAGCATCAAATACTTTGGAATCGAATGCAAAGTACGAGATTCAAATGTTGTTCGAAAGCATATATGAGCAGATAAGAGGTTATGCTTACCTTGGTTATAAGAAAATCAATAGAAATGTCCTCTCGGATAAGTGCTTGACTTGTCGGTTAAGATCAAGTATTCACCATTGGAGTTGTTGGCCTTCTCTTCGGAGTCACGTTCTACCAAGGGGAACAAACACCGAGAAGAAGAATAACAATCAACACATGGCATCGATGCAATGCGCAATATGTATGCATGAGCAAGTTAATGCACTAAAATAAATCCCTAAACATGTTCGTTGGTTTGCTAGGGTTCATATGACAGTTATAAAGTTTTACTGAAATTAGCCCGAAATAGACCCCGGAGGGGCAATTCGGACGATTCTGAAAGTGGGTACAATTTTAGTTGCTCAAATGGGTTTGAAAACATCATAACTAGATTGCATTTGTAATTTTGAGCAATTTGGTATATAACTTTTAATTTTCTAATTTTAGTTAATAAAAACTTTTTTTCTCCATTTTAAATGATTAAACAACATTAAATAATGGCCATTTTTTAACTTTCTCAAACATATATGAAAATTATATATTTGGGTAGGTTACATTTTTAGGAACATTTTGGTACCTTCCTTTTATTTTTCTGAGGTATAAAACAGAAGTTATTAAAATATCAATTTTATTCCTTTTTCTGGAATTTCCTGAATTTATCAAAAAGGGGAGTTATGACATCAGCGTGATGTCACTGTGACATCACCCTGCTCTGCCCTCACGGATGATCTTCAAAATTCGACGGATTTCGCGCTCTAGGTTCAAATCAAACTACAAAGTGAGCAAGAAGAGGTGGAGGGGAATTAAGGGGCGGCGGACCAAATGGTCGCCGAAAAGCTCGCCGGCGGCGACCTTCCGCGGCGGCGGTGGGGCGGTCATGGCGAGGAATGGCTATGGTGCACGGGAGGGGGAGCACAGATGATGGGGATGCTCACCACGGTGTCGTGAAGCTCGTGGAAGGGTCGGAGGGGGCAGGGGCGGCCGGAATCATCGCCGGTGAGGGAAGGACGGCGGCGGCCATGGCGGAGGTGGGCGGCGCGATTGGAGCTCTACCGGGACTCCCTGCTGCTGATCAAGCTCGAGGAGGACCAGGAGGATTCGGCGGTGCCGGTGGTGGTCACGGCGGCGCTCGGGAAAGGCTGCATCGCCGGCGCGCAACGGCGGCCCGTCGGCTAGGGTTTCGTCTGCGCCAGGACGTACAAAGAGGAAGAGAGGAGCGAGGGGGTGAGGGAGAGAGAGAACTGAGAGGCCTCCTCGCGGTCCTATCCCCTCGACGGGACGGCCAAGCATGAGGTAGCCGCGCGAGGATGGAGGCATCGACACGCAGCTCCTCCTACTGGCAGGAGGTTGAAGACAAAGGAGATTTCTCCATAACCCCCTGAAAAGTTTTGGGAAGTTACAACTAAGTCCTTTTTCCTTAAAAACAGAACCGAAAACAAACTTTTGAGGGACTTTTTGAAATCAGAAAAATTGGCAAAAATAATATTTGGAAAGCTTGTGAAATTTCTAACCCAACCATATTTTTCTTTGGTGTATTTGAATTATTTTCCAATACAAGATTTTGGAAACCAAAATAAGTACTATTTGTGAAATTTTCTCAAATCATTGAAATTCACAATTTAAATTGTTTCAACATGGTTTAAATTTTTGTTTTCATGCATGTATGATATGTACACAACACCACACACCCTAATTTAGCAAAAATTGGGATGTTACAGCTTGGTCATATCATAGATCAACAACTCAATGCTCATGCAATGCACATGCTCGAGAAAGCAATGTCTAATGAAGGAGTAGAGCACATACGGTCCTTCACAGATGCCAAGAATGCATGGGATTGCATAATTGACATGTATGGTGGCAATGTAAATATGCAACGCTCAAAGAAGTTCGTACTTCAAAGACAAGTTGATAATTTCTTCATGAAGGACGAAGAGACTCCGGAAGACATGTTTAGAAGACTAAAAGCTCTTGTGGTTGACATGAGAGATTGTGGATTCAAGGATTGTGATAAGCATTGGGTCAAGCAAATTTTTCTCTTAATCTTGATTCCATATAATGAGAACATGGTGATGAATGTGCAAACAAGGGAGGATTACTTGAGTCTATCCCCCAATGATGTGTTGGGTATCTTCATTACCTTTAACATGATGAAGAAGACCTCATATGACCTCTTAGCTCGTGTGAATGGGATGAAGAGAAACTCTCTTGCTTTGAAGGCCATATCCCATTATGACGAAGATTCAAGTGATGATGGTGGCTCTTCATATGTGGTCACCGAGAAGGAGAAGAAGATATCACACAAAGAATGTTTAACTCTTTCCCAACATAAGTGGTGGAAAATAGGAGATTTTAGAACAAATGCAACAAAGAACAAGGGAAAGGAAAGCTCAAGCATGAAGAAAGCAAGAACATGCTTCAACTGTGTAGATAGTGAGCACTTTGTTGTGGAGTGCCCTTTCAAGAGTAGAATTGAAAATGGTGGAAGGCTCATCAAGAAGTCCAACTTCATCTCCAAGGACAAGAATTTCATCAAGAGAGGTCCTCCAATGGCATTGATTGCAAATGAGAACGAATATACATCCGGTGGTGAAGAGAGTGATGGTGAGGGTGAACAACTGGGCATGCCCTCTGGGGAAATGGGCGGCATTCCTCCAACCTTGAGCTCTCTCTTCTCCAACCCCAACGAAAAGAATGGACGATCAATAAAGTCATAATTAAGTTCAATATAGGTTTCATCAAGATCATCAATAAACTCGGGTGAATTAACAGGTGTACTAGCATTTTCAACAGGAATTTCAGCATTTTCAATTTTTTTGGATTTAGTAATGGTAGCTTCTAGGAAAGGACCTAGTGAACCATTATCATCAAACACAATAGAAGCATCATCAAAAGTATCAGAAACATTTTCAGACTCAGCAGAAGTAACAGTGTGTGTAGCATGTGGTGGTGTAAGAAGCTAACTCATAACAGATGGTGAATCAAGAGCAACAGAGTTCTTCAGAGTTGTACCTCTCCTTGTAGTGGATGGTAATGTAGGAACTTTTCCATCACGAGTCTTACCCATGATGAAAGGCTTGCAACGAACAATATCACGTTCAAGTGAGCAAATAAATAAAGCTATGCTCCCGGCAACGGAGCCACAAAATATTCTTGATAACCCACAGGTATAGGGGATCGCTGAAAGTAATGTATGGGCACCTAGAGGGGGGGTGAATAGGTGCTACGACCAATTTTAATTTTTTGTCGAGATTAGGCTTGACACAAAGGTAAATTCTCTAGATAATGCAACTATGGTGAATTTACCTATATGAGAAGAATAACAACAAATACAAACAAGCACAAGTAAAGGGGAGGGAAACGAGGTAACCGATATGAAGCATGTGGATACACGATGTATTCCCGAGTTCCTCCTTGTTAAGGGAGTACGTCTTGTTGGAGGGGTGTGAGCTCTCCACAAAGTCCCACTCAACGCCACAAAGGACTCACCCTATTCTCCGATGAACCCTGCCACAAAGGCCTAGTCCACCTTCCACTATTGATCCCCTTTGAGGCGGGAATCGAATCCTTTACAAACAAGCTTGGGGCACACACCCACAACCAAATTGGGGGCTCCCAACAATCACCAATCACCGACAAGTGTAGAAATGCAGTCTAGGTTTCCACAAGAAACCCTAGACTCAAATCCCTCTAGAGAATGAGGGGGAAAGGAAAAACGGCTTGGTGAAGATGTAGATCGGGGTCTTCTCCTTCAATCCTCCAAGTATCAACGAGTTTGGGTGGAGGGATTGGGAGAGATATAGCTTTTGGAGGCTCAATAAATGCTGGACTTCATTGTTGATTCGAGCAACACTTTGGAGAAGAAGGGGATGGGGTATCTATAGCCCCCTCCCCACAACTAGACGTTTGACCCTTTTTACGCCTAGTGATACTACTGCGGGTGCCAGTGGTACTACCGCTCACTGGCAACCAGCACGGTACTGAGAGGTCCTAGTCATAGGACGCGGGCGGTACTACCGCAGAAGTACCGCGGTACTTCCAGCGGCGGTACTACCGATGGCCACGAATTCGAAATAAATCGAAATGGCTGGCGGTAGTACTAGGGCACTACCGCTCTAGTACCGTAATGGTTACCGTGAGAAAAACTCCCCTGGCGGTACTTTGACCGGTACTGCTAGCGGTACTACCGCTTCTAGAAGGAGCGGTACTACCGCTGCGGTACTACCGCCATGAGTAGTGTTGCTCCACAATCAACTAAGTCCCAGCTGTCGGATATATACTGAGTAGGGGTATATCCGGTATGGTCCTAAAGAGCCGGATTACCAGGGTTTCCTGATTGGTAATGGATCACAGTCCATTAGGCGGCCCAGTAAGTTGACGCACAGAAGCCGGATTCTAGAAGAACCCGTACCACGGCCCAAAGTGGTGCGGATTGGAGTAGAAGACGGATTCTTGCTTTCCAAGTTAGGATACTTTCCTTAGTCTTCTAGTTTTCCTTTCTGTAAACCCTAACCCGGCTATTATATAAAGCCGGAGGGGAGAGAAGAACAGGGAGAACAATTAGCTAGAAGTTAACTCGCCGGGAAGTTGATTCTTGCCGAGTTAGCGAAACCCTACTCACGTTGTACTTTGTATACTTCAGGCTTCAGCCTTGATTTAGTGAGATTGCAAGAGTAGGAACGCCGCCTAGTTGCGACGTACCGAACCTGGGTAAATTTGGTGTTCCTGGTTGTTGTGCTACCACTTCCCCCCCCCCATGTCTTTACCCGTAGGCTCATGGTACCCCAGTCTATGAACTCTACTACGATGTCTCGACAGTTGGCGCCCACCGTGGGGCCAGTGACGTCAGGCGTTATGTTTCGATCGGGGATACTCGGCGGAATCGGCAATACCATAACTGTCGGAAACTTGGAATTCGACAACGACGTCGGACGCTTCCTCGACAACGGATCGTACATGCCAGCACGGAATCATCTGGTAAGTGCCCATGTTTTACCAGTTGGATCTGCAAACATCTTTATCGGATTAACTGCAGAGGCAATGGGATTCTGTGGTGGAAGTAGATTTATCCCACCCGCCCTATACCCAGTTGAAGAAAACTATGATGCCGGATTTTGCTCAGATCGCCAATATTCTGCTGAATTTGCTGCCTCTTCGGAGATGCCCGCAATCAGATCTCACTTTATTGGTATGGTGCAATCCGAGCTCACCGAAAACACGGATTAAAGAAATCCCGTGGAAGAGGCAGAAGAAAACAATCGCACAACAAAGGTGGAAGATCCGACACCCGTCGACACAACGACGAACTCGGAAGTCGATTATGTACTAGCTGCCATAGAGGCAAGATTGGAATCGGAACCTGGATCTGAAGACATAGATTCAGAAGACGAAGATGAATACGCTTTCGAAAGAAAGGTTAAATCTATGCAAGGGGGATTCCATGAAGTGCTTACGGGAAAACCGAATGATAACTCGGATGCTGAAAGCGATGAAGACCCCAAAACACCTCCACTAGATGAGGAAAGAGAGGAGGGCGAAACCAGCCCTATTTACCCCGATGCCAAGGAATTGACAGAGGAAGAACCTGGTAAAAAACCTCCCTCTTCCAAGAAGAAAAAGAAGACTGCCAAGAAACTCCAGTACAAACTCCAGAAGAAAAAGTTAGCAGATAATGCCAGCGAAAACCTAGAAGCAGGAGGAGCAAGCGGGGTCACACCTGTGAAGAAGAAAAAGAAGGAAATCCCTGTCCCTGAACCGTCGGAGCAGGACGAGATCAATCTGATCCAAACCCTAGTCGGACCATACGAGCCACCGGAAATGCTGGAAGCCAGAAGGCAAGCCATTATGCAGCAACAACAACAATTATTCCGATCACAAGAAAATCTTTTCAAAGCCCAAGCCGCTGTGAAAGCAAAGCAAGAGGAAATTGAAGAATTCGAAAGACGGAATAGGTCCAGGATAAAACCCACGAGACTACCCGGAATTGCAAGGCCGGATGTACTGCCAGCAAAGGAACGGTTCCAAAACCCTTCCTGGCAACGACAGGTTGACGGCATAAACGCCAAGGGCGAACGCATCTATAAGACCGCAGCTGAAAATGCGGAGGCTGCATTCGCCATCCTCAATGATGATCTGTACTCCAACAATGAAAAGCTGCAGGGGGTGTATGCTTTCTTAGGAAAGGCATTGCAACAGCAACAACGAGGGCAGGCAAGATCATGGAAGTTGCATGACGACTCGGCCCTATGCAAAACTGCCACATGCGCCGCTAGAGCACTTGGACCTGGCGAACCTGGAGATTCACGCGATTCTAAAGAGAAGAAAGGAGATCCTAAAAAGGACAAGAAGATCCCGGACAATAGGGATGAAGCGTCCAGAACGGGATCCCATATGCCGAAAGTTGGAAATATACCCCGCGATCATAAAGACCGGGAGGAACAAAACCGGAAAGACGGAAAAATGATGCCGCCTCCGAGACGCCCTGCTAAAAAAGCCGGAAGACATGAAAATCCTCACAGACGTGAAAGGTCCCGTACTCCTCCTAGGAATAAGGAAAGGCCAAGGAGTAGAACTCCGCCTCATTCCAAAGGATACGATAACGGACGAAACAGGGATAATCCCGGAAGAGCGCATTCCCGCAACAATGCGCCAGAAAGGAGCAAATCCCCTTCTGTCCATTCAGCCAGTAGATATTCCGCACACACCGATAAGGCGGAAAGAGACGATCTATACTTTGGACCTAAGTGTTTCACTGACAGGATCCGAAGAATAACTCTACATTCTGGCTTTGCCAAAGTTGGTCCAACTTATCAACCGGAAGTACAAACCCGGATACATGGCTTTCAGATTACTATACTGCCGTCCAGATCAACAAGGGAACAGACTTGGAAGCAGTAAAATTCCTCCCCCTAATGTTGATGGATGGAGCCAGAGATTGGATTAACGGGCTTCCGTCAAGAACAGTGGATAGCTGGGATGATATGGCTAAAGTGTTCGCTCAGCACTTCCGGGGTACGTACAAACGCCCTAATAGCATCAACCAGCTAAATCGCTGCGTCCAATTTGAAGACGAGTCGTATGTCGACTTTATATCAAGATGGACAGCAATGAAAAATAGCTACTCTGGAGTAAGTGATGTACAAGAAATGCATGCTTTCATCAATGGATTAAAACCCGGCCTCGTACCTTTCATGGTTGGTTCAAAGGAGCACAAATATCTCAGATCTATGCTTACTATAGCCAATGAGCACGCAGCGGCCGAAGATGACATCAGCGCGAGAGGTGGAAATATTGATGCTTTGGTTCAGGCCAAAAATGACGCCTCGCTCTGAAAAGAAGACTACTCCGGAAGCACACACAAAACACAAATAAGTAAATTTAACCTTTGGAAAGGATACGGGAGGCAAATGGAAAGGAAGAAGCACAAAACCTATCTCCTATTCTAAGGAAGAGTGGGAAAAAATTAAGTCGGAAAACTGTGTCCACCATTCGCAATTTGCGAAGCCTACCCATACCAATGCGCAGTGTCGAGACATCGTAGTAGTTTTCATAGAAGGGGGTGCCATGAGACTACAGTAGAGACGTGGGGTAACGAGATCGCGTAGTGAATACAGAACACAGGATTTACCCAGGTTCGGTACGTCGCGACAGTACGACGTGCCTACTCCTGCACTTCTCACTAACAGGACTAAAGCCTGTAAACAAGGTTACAATGTGAGGGTTTATATCTAAGCTACTCGACGAGGATGAGCTTCTCGGCGAGTTGGCATAGAGCTTCTCTGTTATTCGTTTTTCTTGTTTAATCTATCTCCCGTCCGGCTTTATATAATAGCCGGATTAGGGCTTACAGAATAGGAAACCTAGAGGACTACGGTAACTTGTAACTTGGAAAGCAAGGAATCCGTCTTCTCCTCCAAGCCAGATCACCTGGGCCGTGATCCGGGTTCTTCTAGAATCCAGCTTCTGTGCGTCGGGTTACTGGGCCGCCTAATAGACCGGAGCCCACTACCACTTAGGCCACCCTGGTAATCCGGCACTTTATCTACCATCTTCTATACCCCTATTTGGTATATATCCGACAGTAGCCCCCAAGAGGGATTAAAATTCTGATTCTCCGTCTTTCGCCAAATATACTTTGTCCGAGAAATATTGATTCAGCAGTCTTGATTCTTCTTATTCTTCTTTTGAAAGAGATGGTAACATGAAACTCGGAATCCTGAAAATCCGGCTTTTCTCTCACGATCCTTCGCGGAAAAGGAACTCCTTACGTCGGCGCCTAAATCATGCTGACGCAAGGGACGTTTGGGTTTCACGCAGGAAACCCTGCAACGTATCTCTGACAGATTCTCACGGGAAACGAGGAGATAGTCATTATTTCCCTGTCGTTTTATTTCCCGGATTTTCCGGCGAGTGACACGCGTTAAACATCCAACGGTCAAATAGCCGTTGGCACGTATCTTGACGGATTTCTAGCTATAAATAGGCATCCTCGTCCTCATCGAAAATCTTCCGCACTCCTCACTGTCCACGCCATTGACGTGAACAAGCTCTTTGAGCGAAGCACTGCCCCGAGCGCACCTAGCCTCCAAAGCACACCGGAACGCAACGCGCCACCAGGAAATGGCATCCTCACCGTCCTCGCCCACTCGCGCCGCCATCGACAACCTCATCGGAGACCTAGATCCACAGCTAGGGTCACCCAAGCACGCCGGCGACGAGCCGGAGAAAACCGCGGCCTTCGCGGCGGGCGGAGAGAACCTTTCCGCCGCCGCGGACGTCGCGGGCGCGAGCTCCGCCGCTTCCCCGCCGTTTTCCCCTGAAATGGCGGAGGAGAAGATCCCGCTTCAAGTCAACGAACACGCTGCGACCGAAGAAGCAGAATTTGTCGGCAACTGGAATCCGAGTAACTCTTCCCTCGTCCTCCTTCGACAAATGTCAAAGGAGGGATTAATAGTTAAAGGCAAATGGCGAAACTCAGATGGTGAACTCGAGCCCAGACCGAAGGACGGAGAACGTGTCCTCCTTACCTCTCACATTACGCGAGGTATGGGTTTACCTCCTTCTGCCTTCTTCACAGACATCCTTAACTATTACGGCGTCCAACCACATAACCTCTCTCCAAACTCCATCCTCTATCTAGCTAGTTTCCAAGCTCTTTTCGAAGGATATCTCGGAATAGCTCCTAGTCTAGATTTTTGGCAATACTGTTTTGAAGTAAAACATAACATCACAGAAGGCATTTCCCCTATCTGTGGAACTATATCTTTCACTCTTCGGAAATATAGAGAGGATTGGTTCCCGAGGATACAAATGCCAGAACCCGCCAAATCCTGGCTTGGTTCTTTCTTTTATCATCAGGACATCCCGTTCCCTGGCAAGGAAATCGGGGTTCCTCCATTTGTTAATTCCGCTGCCATTCCTCGAGAGAGTTGGACAGTTGAAGCAGTTGAGACATTGCCGGAAAATCTAATGAAGATAAAGCGCCGTATTGCCAAGCTTACTTCTTCCAAACCTTCTTTAACTGGGAAGGACACTGTTTTATGCTGGTTCGGACGTTGTATTCAGCCCCTTTCATTTCGTTCCCGGCTTCTTTGTGAATACAAAGGGCCAGAAGATAGCATGAGGGGAACAGATAAAACCTATACCAAGAAAGATTTTATAAAGCGGCTTCATCAACTGGTCGCCACCAGCACTCAAATTGAAGAAAACCTAGCCATTTATCACGTGGAAAATCTGGTTCCTAAGGTATTCATACTTTCCTTGTTTCCGAGTTTTTCTCAGATTAACTTCTTTCTCCGCCTTTTAATATGTTGTTAATTCTTTCCTAGTTCAACGAACTCGGAGGAAATGATCTTGCTTCCGATGCCGAACTCAGCGAATTACATGCTAGGTTCTACAACAACCGGAAGCGCAAAAGGCAGGTGACTTTCGAGAAAATGGTAACTGTTGACGGAATTCCTATCGCCACATCCAGGTACTTTACTGGAGTTTTCCTAGTTATCATTCTCCTTCGATTCTTCGAGATTTTTACTTCTCGGATATCCTCCTTTCAGACTTGCCCCGACTCCTCTAAAGGCGAAGAAGTTGAAGAAACATAAAGCTGCTATTAAAGAAGAATCTTCTTCTGCGACCATGGGCATGAGGGAAAAAACAAAAACGCAGACAGGCGGAAATCCTCGATCATCTGTTGGAAACGAACCCATTCCCAATCTGGACAACGATGTCCAGATAAAAGAAGAGCCATTCGACGACCTCAGATATATTCGTCCGGAGGCTAAAAAATTCTTTGCTCCTGCCCCTCTGATTCGCCCTTGGCCACAAGGCGGATTAGTTATTCGCAATGATATCGTATTTTCACCTCGTCAGGTCATACAGGATGGCCTTCATCACGTTGGAATTCTTTTCTCAGATTACGCACAAGAATTCAACGAGACATTGGCCAGCTTGCGAGAGATGAGCCAGGTATTATCTCTAGCCCCCAAGCATTAAGTTGAAAGCCTGATTTCTTCTTAATGTTTCTTACTATGCTTGCTCATACTTAAGAATTTGGTTTTCATTTCCGGGTTTCAGCATTCTGCCGATGCTATAAACCTAAAAGTTTTTAACAAACTTAATATCAAGAATGAAGAAGTGAGAACTCTTCAATCTATTATTGAGTTAAAAAGCAACGAGCTGGCATCATCTCAGCTACAGCTATCAGAAGCAACCGGTATTTACTCTGTGCAGTTGTTTCTCTGGAAAATTTTTGCCGAATTTTTGTAAACTCGGAATATTTTCTCGCCCTCCAGCCGCTTTAGCTAAAGCCAAAGAATTAGCGGAAGACACGGTCAATGCCTCTCGGCTCCGTGAAGAAAACTCGAACCTTCGAAAGGAGCTTTTGAAAGTTCAAGAAGACCTGCAAGCCAGCAATCTGGCCCTTGGGATTGCTCGATCCAAGGCTTCGTTGCAGGCAGCGGAAGATAAATCTGTCATCAATGATTTGGAAAGTATGCTAATCCCGCGCATGAAAGAAGGCACCAAGATTGACAAGGTTCTTGGTAAGTTAACTCCGTTTACCAATATCTTCAAGTCTTATTTCCTGTATCTTTTCACTTAACCTTTTCCTTTTTTCGAAAAAACAGGAAATTTTCCAGGAATTTCTCGGATTGAAAAGATCCGAGCTTTTGGGGAGGTGTGGAACGCAATCAGAAATGCAGGAATGCAGCTGATTAACAAATTCCTTCCCACAAGCACTATAGAATTCTCGGAAGTTTACAAACTTCCGGGTGCCATCACAGAGGTTGCGGAGTCGAAAGAATCCGTTCTACGCTCAGCTGCACGAGGTGGTGCGCGCATGGCACTCGGCCTTATGCGTCTACATTATCCTGATGCCAAATCCTGGCGCATAGCATCAGGTGTCCCTCAAGGATACACGGAAGCCCAACGAAATGCGATCTTTGATGCAATCAAAGGGCACGCTACCAAGATTGCCTCTATGGTTAATATTTCCATCACCTATCCAGAAGAAGAAGTGCCTGCAGCCCCCGAGACTGATAGCAGCGATGAAGACTCGGATGTTTGAAGAAGTGCACTTGACCTGGATGATGGATATAGGAGCATTTATTTTTACAATGTAATTCATATTGTAATGCTTCTATTCCTTTTGTCGAAACAAGAACTCCGCCTTTTGCAGTTTTGAATTATGAAATTCCTTGCAAGTTTTTTCGGGTTTGAATATTCCTTTATCTTCTAAGTCTTCTGGCATGTGCATTTTAACTGTCCTTTAGTCTGTGAAAAAATGACTTAAATGAAACATCATGTTGAGTAACTGGCTATAACCCATCAGTTTTAACTCAAACACATGGATCATACTAAAGACATTTATATGAACTAGCTTTAGTGACCCAACGCACGACCAATCAGATGATGCTTAGAGAAAGGTAAGGAATTTTTTGAAACTTGGGCACGCAGGCACAATCCGAGTTTCCTTTAGCCGTTGGCAGGCTGAATCATTCAACTTTTAAACACCGAGCACGCAGGCACAATTCGGGTTAACATTGAGTATTTTGTAAGATCATTGGGAAATAGATAAGATGGAATCATGTTTTGTACTATAATGAACTTGTAAAAACATGGATATCAAAATTCCGACTTCCTTATTTCATGATCTCAAAAGATGTTTACATAGAGATTGAACTAAGTATAGAAGGGACGTAACTGCTGGATGCTCCAAGGCCTTTTTGTCTCTCCTAGCGCATCATCTATTTTTCTCTTTCTTTTGCGATTCGGCTTCTCTGGATCATCTTCCGTATCTCGAATATCGACAAGATAATATGATCCATTCTTCATGGCTTTACTTATGACGAATGGTCCTTCCCAAACTGGGGCTAACTTGTGCTTCCTTTGCTGTACCAGCCTCAGCACTAAGTCACCTTCTTTAAAAGAACGATGCCTGATCTTCCGACTATGGTAATGTCGCAAGCCTTGCTGGTAAATGGCGGATCTTTGAAGCACAAGCTCTCGCTCCTCTTCTAAGAGATCGACGGCGTCCTGTCGTGCTTCTTCGGCATCTGAGTCATCGAAATCCTGCACTCTAGGGTTGTCATGGATCATATCCGTTGGAAGAATAGCTTCCGCACCGTAAACTAGGAAAAAACGGGGTTTGCCCAGTTGACCTATTTGGCGTCGTTCGAATACTCCAAAGCACAGAAGGTAATTCCTTCTACCCATGCTCCAGCTGCTCTATGAAGAGGAGATTTGAGTCTTGGGCGTATTCCTTGCAGGATTGAGCTATTCATTCTTTCAACCTGCCCAATGGATTGCGGGTGCGCTATAGATGCAAGGTCTAGGCGTATTCCCGTTTGTTGGCAATATTTTGCCAATTCTCCAATGGAGAAATTTGTCCCGTTGTCAGTTATTATGCTGTGTGGGACGCCATACCTCATTACTAAATCAATGATGAAATTTCTGGCAGTTGCACCATCTAGCTTTTTGATGGGTTTGGCCTCCACCCATTTGGTATACTTATCTACTGCTACGAGTAGATGTGTAAGTCCGCCTCTTGCAGTTTTGAACGGTCCCATCATATCTAGCCCCCAGACCGCAAACGGCCATATAATGGGAATAGTTTTAAGTGCTTGGGCCGGCAAATTGGTCTGCTTAGCGTAATATTGACACCCTGCACACGTATTAACTATATGCTCGGCATCTGTCTTGGCTGTTAGTCAGAAAAACCCAGCGCGGAATGCTTTTTTGACTATGCTTTTTGATTGAGCATGGTGTCCGCAATCGTCGGCATGGATTTCTTCCAGTATTTCTCTTCCTTCTTCTGGTGAGATGCACCGCTGAAAAATTCCAGAAGTACTGCGTTTATATAAGCAGCCGTCAATTACCTCGTATCCTTTGCATCGACGCTGTATTTGTCTTTGCAAGACTTCGTCTGCTCCTTCCGGGTACTTCTGATTGACTAAGAAGTTTAAGTACGGAATTGTCCAGTCCGGCTTAACGAGCATGACTTCGATTGATTCAGACGCCAGAGGGTAATCAACGTCTCCACCTTTTATGGACGGCTCATGCAAGTGCTGGACGAATACCGCTGGTGGTAAGGTTTTATCCCCTAGCCGACTAATAAATCTGCTGACGGCTGCGGCAGAACCCGTCAATCTTTGGACATCTTTGACGCACGTAGGTTTCGTGATGTTCAAGATTGCCTTGATCTTTTCCGGGTTAACTTCTATTCCTCTGTGAGAAACGATGAAACCCAGAAGTTTTCCTGAGGGAACCCCGAATACGCACTTAGATGGATTCAACTTCATCTTGTAAGTGCGCAAGTTTTCGAAAGTTTCTCGCAAATCCTCAAGGAGTGTATCTTTTTCCTTGGTTACGACAGCAATATCGTCCACGTAAACATGGACATTTTTGCCAATCTGGCTATGCAAACAACGTTGCATGCAACGCTGGTAGGTTGCACCTGCGTTCTTCAAGCCAAATGGCATGGTTACATAGTAGTACGTCCCGTACGGGGTTATAAAAGAAGTCTTGATTTGATCTTCCTTTTTCATGCGTATTTGGTGGTACCCGGAGTATGCATCCAAAAAGCATAAAAGTTCGGAGCCTGCAGTGGCGTCTATTATTTGATCGATTCGCGGTAGCGCGAACCTATCTTTCGGACACAACTTGTTCAAACCTGTGTAATCTATACACATTCTAAGAGCAGTAGTGTCTTTCTTCGGTACTAATACCGGATTTGCGGACCAGTCAGTATGGATTACTTCCTTGATGAAATCCGCTGCTAAAAGCCGGATAATTTCCTTGCCAATAGCCTTCCGTCTTCTTCCATCAAATCGACGGAGACCTTGTTTGACGGGTTTTGATCCAGGAATAACCTTGAGTTGGTGCTCAACAAGTTCCCTGGGTACACCTGGCATGTCAGCTAGACACCAGCCAAAAATATCCCAGTTCTCACGGAGGAACTTGATGAGCTCGCCTTCCTATTTGTCAGTCATCCAAGTCCCTAAGACGACAAATTTTGTCGGATCTTTGGGATCTAGGATTACCTGTCTTGTATTCTCGGACGCCTTGAAGCTGTCAGTTGGCTTCCGGGTTTCTTTTCCTGCCGGCATTTCTGACGGCGAAACCTCCTTGGCTAATTTCTTCAGTTCTTCCTTTGCTATGACTCTCTGAGCGCAAAGGGCGTTTTCTTTCTCCAACTCGTTTGCCAGCTTGAAATCACCGGCTATGGTGATTACTCCTCCCTTGGGTCCGGGCATCTTCATCTTGTTATAGATATAACAAGATCTTGCCATGAATTTGGCGAAAGCTGGACGTCCGAGTATTGCGTGATACACGCTTTCGAACGGCACTACTTCGAAGGATACTTTTTCCTGCCGGAAGTGATCTTTATCTCCGAAGGTGACATTTAGGGAAATTTCTCCTAGGGATCGTGCTTGCCTGCCAGGAACAATGCCATGGAAGCGTATGTTGCTGTAGTTGAGCTGAGACTCGGAAATCTTCAGATGCTTCAGTGTATCCAGGTACATTATATTAATGCTGGATCCTCCATCCATCAGCACTCTTCTTAGCCTAGTGTTTTGAACAATAGGGCTTACAACAAGAGCTTGTGTGCCGGGTTCAGGGATATTTCCGGGATGATCAGACTGATCCCAGATTATCGGTGTGCTGGAGTACTTCAAGAATTTCGGGGTTGCCGGAACAACCGCGTTTATTTCTCGAAGTGTTCTTTTGGCCACCTTTGCTGACGGAGTTGCTAAGAAAGTTAGCATTGCTTCTCCATCAACTCTCGGAAATTTGGGTTCGCCCTTACGCTGTTGTTCCTGGATTTTTTCGTCAGTGTCCGATTCACTGTCTTCTTTGTCAGCTTCTGGCTTTTGTTTGGCGGGTTTCCTTTTGGAACCCTTCCCCTTACTTCCGGCTCCTGCACTGCCTTTCATGTGCTTATTCAGCCGGCATTGCGTGTTTGTATGGGTGGGTTTCCCAAATTGCGAGTGGTGGACACAAGGTTCCGACTTAATCCTCTCCCACTCCTCTGGAGTGTAGTTGATTGGATCTGGGTTGCGTCCTTTCCACTTATTCCCCTTTTCTCCCCCAAAGGCTATGTTGACCTCTTTGGGTTTCGTCGTTGTTTCTGGAGTTCCTTTTTTGTCAGAACGAGGGGTCTTCGTGGCAAGTATCAGTGATTCGATATTGCCTCCTCTTGCTCTGATGTCGTCTTCGGCTGCGGCGTGCTCATTGGCGGTTGTAAGCATAGATCCGGGATCTTTGTGCTTTTTGGAACCAACCATGAACGGTACGAGTCCGGGTTTTAGGCCATTGACGAAAGCATGCATTGCTTGTACGTCAGTTACTCCAGAGCAACTATTCTTCATTGCTGTCCATCTGGAGATGAAATCCACGTATGGTTCATCCTCAAATTGGGTGCAACGGTTTAGCTGGTTGATGCTGTTCGGGCGTTTGTACGTTCCCCGGAAATGCTGAGTGAATACTCTAGCCATATCATCCCAGCTGTCGACTGTTCTTGATGGTAATCCATTGATCCTATCTCTGGCTCCGTCCAGCAACATTAGGGGAAGAAACTTGACAGCTTCCAGGTCTGTCCCATTATTGATCTGGACGGCTGTATAGTAATCCGAGAGCCAGGTATCCGGGTTTGTGCTGCCGGTGTATTTCTGGTACGTTGGACCGACCTTGGCAAAGCCAGAATGCAGGGTTATTCTTCGGATCCTGTCAGTAAAACACTTAGGACCAAAGTATAGATCATCCTTTTCTGCTCTATCAATGTGTGCAGAATATCTTCCGGCTGAATGGACAGAAGGGGATCTGCTCCTTTCTCTTCCATTGTTGCGCGGACGCGCTTTTCCGGGATTATTTCTATATCTTCCATGGTCACGCCCTTTTGGATTAGGCGGAGTTCTACTCCTGTGCCTTTCTTTATCCTTAGGAGGTGTTCGGGATCTCTCACGCCTGTGAGGTATATCATATCTTCCAGCTTTCTCAGCTGGGTTTCTCGGAGGTGGCATTATTTTGCCGTCGTCCCGGTGTTTGTTTTCCCGATCATGGGGTTTATGTCCATCATTCGGGAGATGGGATCCGGTCCTAGACGCTGCATCCCGGTTGTCGGGTTTTTTCTTGTCTTTTCTCGGATCCTCTTTTTTATCCTTTGAATTGTCTGAATCCCCGGGTTCTTCCGGTCCAGGTGCTCCAGCAGCGCAAGTAGCTGTTTTGCATAGGGCGGAGTTATCGTGCAGCCTCCCTGATCGCTCTTGGGCGCGCTTTTGTTGTTGCAACGCTTTTCCTAGGAAAGCATACACCCCTTGGAGTTTTTCCCCGTTGGAGTACAGATCGTTGTTAAGGATGGCGAACGCTGCTTCCACGTTTTCTGCTGCGGTCTTGTATATTGGTTCGCCCCTGGCATCTTTGCCGTTTACCTGCTTTTGCCAAGATGGGTTATGGAACCTTTCTTTTGGCGGCAGTTCTTCCGGTCTTGCGATTCCGGGTAACCTAGTAGGTTTTAACGCGGATCTATTCTTTCTCTCGTACTCCTCTATTTCTTCCTTCACGACCTTGATGTCATTATGGGTTTGTTGGAGATGTTGCCGAGATCTGAGTAGATGTTGTTGTTGCCGTTGGAAAGCTTGTCTCCTGGCTTCCAGCATCTCAGGGGGTTCATCTGGTCCCACTGGTGTTTGCAATAGCTCTTGCTCTTCCTGTTCCGTCATTGGCGGAGCAATGATTTCTTTGGATTTCTTCTCCGCATGCTTCATTCTGCTAGCATCTCCTACTTCCAGGTTTTCATCAGCGAGATCAGCTGATTTTTTTTTCCGGATTTTGTATTGGAGTTTCTTAGCAGCACGGTGCTTTTTCTTGGAAGAGGGAGGTTTTTTGACAGGTTCATCTTCTGTCATCTCCTTGACATTGGGGAATACCGGAGAAGTTTCTCCGTCTTCTCTCTCTTCCTCTGGCGGAGGGGTTTTAGGGATTTCCTGACTGCCGGCGTCCGTGGTATCAGCCGGTTTCGCCATTAGAACTTCATGGAATCCCTCTTGAAAGGACTTAACTTTTCTTTCGAAGTCGTCCTCATCTTCGGAATCGAAGTTGTCCGATCCGGTTTCCGACTCTAATCTTGCCTCGATAGCGGCTAATACTGAGTCGGCTTCCGAGTTCGTCGTCTTGTTGACGGATGTCGGATCTTCCACCTCCGTGGGTGTGGGATCTTCCGTCTCTGTGACGGGTATCGGATCTTCCGTCTCTGCGACGGGTGTATTATTGTCTGCCTTTTGCACGGGATTTCCGTCATCCGTGTTTTCGGCGACTGCGGACTGCACCATGCGGATAAAGTGTAAGTCACTTTTTTGTCGGCGATCTGAGCAGAATCCGGTATCATAGTCATCTTCGACTGGGTATAGGGCGGGTGGGATAAATTTGCTTCCACCGCAAAACCCCATTGCTTCTGCAGTTAGTCCGATAAAGATGTTAGCAGATCCTATCGGTAACACGCAGGCACTTGCCAGGTGGTTTTGCGCCGGTATGTAGGATCCGTTGTCGAGGAAGCGCCCGACGTCGTTGTCGAACTCCAAGCTTCCGACAGTAATTGATCTTCCGATTCCGCCAAGTATCCCAGATCGGAACTTCACGCCTGACGTTGTTTGCCCCATGGTGGGCGCCAACTGTCGAGACATCGTAGTAGTTTTCATAGACGGGGGTGCCATGAGACTACGGTAGAGACGTGGGGTAACGGGATCGCGTAGTGAATACAGAACACAGGATTTACCCAGGTTCGGTACGTCGCGACAGTACGACGTGCCTACTCCTGCACTTCTCACTAACAGGACTAAAGCCTGTAAACAGGGTTACAATGTGAGGGTTTAGATCTAAGCTACTCGACGAGGATGAGCTTCTTGGCGAGTTGGCATAGAGCTTCTCTGTTATTCGTTTTTCTTGTTTAATCTATCTCCCATCCGGCTTTATATAATAGCCGGATTAGGGCTTACAGAATAGGAAACCTAGAGGACTACGGTAACTTGTAGCTTGGAAAGCAAGGAATCCGTCTTCTCCTCCAAGCCAGATCACCTGGGCCGTGATCCGGGTTCTTCTAGAATCCAGCTTCTGTGCGTCGGGTTACTGGGCCGCCTAATGGACCGGAGCCCACTACCACTTAGGCCACCCTGGTAATCCGGCACTTTATCTACCATCTTCTATACCCCTATTTGGTATATATCCGACACGCAGTGTCGCCTCAATAAGCAGATGAAGGGCGCTGCAGGATCCGGGAACAAAAGAAAGCACTCCAAGAGGAAATTTTCCAAGCAAAAGCCAGAAGCTGAAAAAAGAAAACAGTGAATCGGACACTGATGAAAAAATCCAGGAACAGCAGCGAAAAGGCGAACCAAAATTCCCGAGAGTTGATGGAGAATGCAATTTAACTTTCCTGGCAATTCCGTCGGCAAAACAGGCAAATCGAACACTTCGAGAAATAAACGCGGTGGTTCCACCAACGCCAAAATTCTTGAAGTATTCCAATACGCCAATTACCTGGGATCAGTCAGATCATCCCGGAAATATCCCAGAACCCGGCACACAAGCTCTAATTGTAAGCCCTATTGTTCAAAACACTAGGCTAAAAAAGAGTGCTGATGGATGGAGGATCCAGTATCAATATTATGTACTTGGATACACTGAAGCATCTGCGAATCTCCGAGACCCAGCTCAAACATAGCAACATACATTTCCACGGCATCGTTCCTGGCAGGCAAGCACATTCCCTAGGAGAAATTTCCCTAGATGTAACCTTCGGAGAAAGAGAACATTTCCGGCAGGAAAAAATCTCATTCGAAGTCGTGTCGTTCGAAAGTGTATACCATGCAATAGTCGGACGTCCATCTTTTGCCAAATTCATGGCAAGATCATGTTATATTTATAACAAGCTGAAGATGCAAGGACCAAAAGGAGGAGTAATCACCATATTGGGAGACTTCAAACTGGCTAACGAGCTAGAAAAAGGAAACACCCTCTGCGCTGAAAAGGTAATAGCAAAGGAAGAACTAAAAGAGCTGGCAAAGGAAGTATCGCCGATGGAAATGCCGGCAGGAAAAGAAAGCCGGAAGCCGGCAGATAGCTTCAAAGCTTTTGAGAACACAAGACAGGTTATCCTCGATCCCAAAGATCCGACAAAATTTGTCGTAGTGGGGACAGGGATGACCGACAAATAGGAATGCACGCTCATCAAGTTCCTCCGTAAGAACTGGGATATTTTGCCTGGTGTCCTGCGGACGTGCCGGGAGTACCCAGGGAACTTGCTGAGCACCAATTGAAGGTAATTCCAGGTTCAAAACCCGTCAAACAAAGTCTCTGTCGTTTTGATGGAAGAAGACGGAAGGCTATAGGCAAGGAAATTATCCGGCTTTTAGCAGCTGATTTTATCCGGGAAGTTATACATACTAACTGGTCTGGGAACCCAGTATTAGTCCCGAAGAAAGATAGTACTGTTCTTAGGATGTGTATAGCTTACACTGGTCTGAACAAGTTTTGTCCAAAAGATAGGTTCGCATTACCACAAATCGATCAAATAATAGACGTCACTGCTGGCTCTGAGCTTTTATGCTTCTTGGATGCTTATTACGGGTACCATCAAATACGTATGAGGGAAGAGGATCAAATCAAAACCTCTTCATAACTCCGTATGGAACATACTATTATATAACCATGCCTTTTAGCCTGAAGAACGCAGGTGCAACCTACCATCGCTGCATGCAACATTGCTTGCATAGTCAGATTGGCAAAAATGTTCACGTTTACGTGGACGACATGGCCATCGTTTCCAAGGAAAAAGATACACTCCTTGAAGATCTACGAGAAACTTTCGAAAATTTACGCACTTACAAAATGAAGTTGAATCCATTAAAATGCATATTCGGGGTTCCTTCGGGAAAACTTCTGGGTTTTATCGTTTCTCACAGAGGAATAGAAGTAAACCCGGAAAAGATCAAGACAATCCTGAACATCACAAAGCCTACGTGCTTAAAAGATGTACAAAGATTGACGGATTCTGCAGCCGCAGTCAGCAGGTTTATAAGCCGGCTAGGAGACAAAGCTTTGCCATTATACAAATTGTTGAAGAAATCCGAAAAATTTGAGTGGACAGAAGAGGCGGACAAAGCATTAACCTAGCTAAAATAAAATTTGATGAAAGCACCGATTTTGGCTTCGCCAAAAGACAAAGAACCTATGTTGATGTATCTTACAGCAACAAACAGGGTTATTAGCGCTGTGATAATTGTGGAAAGGCGAAAAGAAGAACAAAGGATACCGGATCAGCATCCTATATACTATGTTAGTGAATTTTTCTCCGAGTCAAAGCAAAGGTATCCACATTATCAAAAACTGGCATATGGCGTGTTTTTTGCATTTATAAAACTCTGTCATTATTTCCAAGGACATTCCATAACAGTGGTAAGCAAAGCACCACTAGGGGATATCATTAACAATGCGGACGCAACAGGCCGAGTAGCCAAGTGGGGCATCGATCTAGCCGCGTTTGACATTAAGTACCAACCCCGGACGACTATTAAATCCCAGGTGTTGGCAGATTTTGTCGCTGATTGGACAGAAGCAATAGAGAACACACCAATGCCGGAGTCGAAATACTGGATCATGCACTTTGATGGATCCAAGATGAAAGAAGACGCTGGAGCTGGTATAGTGCTAAAATCCCCAAAAGGTGACATTATGGAGTATGTATTGCAGATACACTTCAACGCCAGTAACAACGTGGCAGAATATGAAGCTTTGCTTCATGGCTTGCATATTGCAAAAGACATAGGCGTCAAACGCATACTATGCTATGGTGACTCAGATCTGGCAAACTTGGGACGCCAAAAGCCCCATCATGGCCGAATATCGGAGAATGGTGGACGAATTTGCAATTTATTTCCTTGGATTTGAAGTACTTCACATCAAAAGGGAAGAAAATTGGAACGCGAATGCATTAGCCCGCATGGGATCGGAAAGAGTGAGAACCTTACCACCTGGTGTGTTTGTCCATTATTTGCATGAACCATCAATAAAAGGTGGAGATGTTGATTATCCTTTCGTTTCCGAGTCAATTGAAGTTTTGCTCGTCAACCCGGATTGGACAATTCCATACCATAAAAAAACTTGACGGTGTGACCGCCAGAAACTTCATCATTGACGTAGTCATGAGATAAGGTGTTCCACACAGTATAATCACCGACAACGGGACAAATTTCTCTATTGGAGAGTTGGCAAAATATTGCCGATAAACGGGAATACGCCTAGACCTTGCATCTGTGGCTCACCCACAATCCAATGGGCATGTTGAAAGAATGAATAGCTCAATCCTGCAAGGAATACGCCCAATACTCGAATCTCCTCTCCATAGAGCAGCTGGAGCATGGGTAGAAGAATTACCTTATGTGGTTTGGAGTATTCGAACGACGCCAAATAGATCAACATGGCAAACCTCGTTTTTCTTGGTTTATGGCGCAGAAGCAATGCTTCCAACGGACATGCTCCATGATAGCCCAAGAGTGCAGGCTTACGATGACTCGGATACCGAATGTGCTCGACAGGATATCGTCGATCTTTTAGAAGAAGAACGAGACCTTGTGCTTCAAAGATCCGCCATTTATCAGCAAGGATTGAGACGCTACCATAGTCGGAAAATCAGGCATCGATCTTTCAAAGAAGGTGACCTAGTGATAAGATTGGTGCAAGAAAGGAAGCATAAGTTAGCCCCAGTCTGGGAGGGACCATTTATCATTAGCAAGGCTATGAAAAATGGATCTTATTATCTTGTAGATATTGGAGACACGGAAGATGATCCCAAGCGTCCGAATCGCAAAATAAAGAGAAAGATATATGTTGAGCTTGGAGAGACAAAAAGGCCCTAGAGCATCCAGCAGTTACGTCCCTTTTACACTTAGTTCAATTTCTATGTAAACATCTTTGAGATCATGAAATAAAGTTGACGGAATTCATGCATTACTGTTTTATCTGTTTTCATGCAAAGCATAAGTCCTTTTATTTATTTCCCAATGATCTTTCAAAATGCTCAATGTTAACCCGAATTGTGCCTGCGTGCTCGGAGTTATAAAAGCTGAATGCTACTCAGCCTAAGGAAAACCAGATTGTGCCTGTGTGCCTGAGTTTCATACTTTTTGACAAGTCCTTACTTTTTCTCTAAGTATTATCTGATTGTTTTTATGTTGGGTCACTGGAACTAGTCATTAAAAATGCCTTTAGTACGATCCATATTTCCAAGTTTCGACTGATTGGTTGTACCTAGTCACTTGGCATGAAGTTACGTACTATCGAGCCATTTCAAACACTAACGACAGTTAAGACATACAAACCAGAGAACTTAGAAGATAAAGGAGTTAAAACCCGGAAAACTTGCAAAGACTTAATAAATTAACTGCAAAAGCGGAGTACTTGTTTATACACAAGAATAGATAGCATTACAATAAGTGTTACATTGTAAGATCAGTAATGCTTCTATTTTCCTATCTCCTACCCAGGACCAAGCAGCTTCTCTGGATTCCTTAGGAGTTGCCGGGATTGCCTCCTCGGGGTAGAAGGTGGAGATGTTCACCATAGTGGCGATCTTGGTGGCGTGACCTTTGATTCCATCAAAGATGCTGGTATGATGGGCATTCGTGTATCCTTGTGAGATGCCGGACGCCACGCGCCAAGATTTGGCGGGAATTCCAAGGGCCATGCGTGCACCACCACGAGCTGCGGAGCGGAGCCACGACACCTTGCGGTTCGCCACCTCCACAATAGCCTCAGGAAGATTGCTGACTTCCGAGAGCTCCCCAGATTTCTTGCGAATGTACTTGTTAATAAGTAACATTCCCGCGGCCTTGAGCGTGGTGAAGACTTTCCCGAAGGCCCGTATTCTCTCAATCTGGGTAAACTGGGGGCTACCTTCTGTTTCAGTCAACAAGAAAAATGTTAGGAAAAACAGAAGAAGGGAAACGTTGAAAATCCGGTAAAAGACAAATTACTTACGGAGAATCCGATCCATCTCGGTGCCTTCTTCCAGGCGCTGGTTCAGGGCATTCTCCAAGTCCCTGATTGTAGACTTGTCTTTCTCGGCCTGGCTGGAGGCCTTAGACTCGGCAATGCCAATAGCTAGTTGGCTGGCCTCCAGGTCCTTCTAGAGCTTCACAGTCAGCTTGTGAAGATCCAGGTTCTCGCGGCGGAGGTTCTCGGCGTTGCCGGCATCTTCAGCAATTTGTTTGGCTTTCGCCAAAGAAGCTGAAAAGCAAGTAAAGGAAGATTTAAAAACTCGGAAAACTACTTAGAAAAAATCAAAACTGAAAGCAGAGAAATTTTTACCTGCTGATTCACTCAGCTGCTGCTGAATGGATGTCAGTTCTGCCTCCTTATCTTCAAGAATGGAAAGAGGGGTTTTCACCTCCTTGTTCTTGATGGTAAGTTTATTGAAAACTTCCATGTTGATGTTCTCAGCAGTTTGCTGAAACACGGGAAAGAGACAAAAAAAAGCTTAAGTTAAAAACAAGCATAACAATGAAAAAAGAATTAAGACAAAAGTATGCATTTGACTTATTGCTTGGGGGCTAGAGATATTAACCTGACTCGTCTTGGTCAGGGTTGCCAATTTTTCATTGAATTCTTTTGCATAGTCTGCAAAAAGAATCCCAACATGGCAAAGGACGTCCTAGATGACCTGCCGAGTTGAAAACACGAAATTATTCCTTACAATAAGCTCGCCTTGCGGCCAAGGACGGATTAGAGGCGCTGGAGCAAGGAATTTGGTAGCCCACGGATGAATGTATCCGTGTTCGTCAAAAGGTTCTTACTTTACCTTAAAGTCTTTGTCAAAAGTCGGAATGGGTTCCTCCTCAGTTGTACGAGAAGGGCCACCCATTTCCGGCACCACCCTTCCCCCGCATCCGTCTCGGACGCAATGGGCTGGCTGGTCGGCAGGGGATACTCTTCCTCCCTTGCAGACTGGTTTTCTCCTCCTGGGGCAGCTGGGGTAGCAGGAGCTGCAGCAGGGGATGGGTGCACCCCTTGCAAGTAGCTGTCTTATGTCTCCTCAGTTTCTTTGGCTTCAGAGAAGTAGGAGTAAGGCTGAAAAAGAAAGGAAGTGAAAGAAATTCCGAGAAATTTGTTTTCCAAGAAACCAAAATCAGAGAAAACGGAAACCCAGATGATTACCTGGAAGTAGCAACGGGAATTCTGTCAAGTTCCACCACCTCTTCAGCAGTTGATGTCTTCTTGCGTTTCCGACCACCAGAAAACTTGGCACGCATTGCGTACAGTTCGGCATCGGATGCAAGATCTTTTTCGGTGAGGTCGACGAACTATGGGAAAAGAGTGATATCCGACTAAGTCAGGAAAACTGAGAAAGAGAAAAATCCGAGAAATTTCCCAAAGAGTAAAGAATATTACCTTTGGAACCGGGTTTCCTCCATGGTACATCTCTCGGCTTTCTTCATATTGGTCGCGTGTGGCGACCAAATTATTAAGCCGCTTCTTGAAGTCCCTCTTCGAGAACGCCTTGTCCCTTCCCCTCATTTAATCTTCCGGGCCCTTGTATTCACACAAAATCCGAGTTTGATGCGCTAGAGGCTGGATGTGTCTTCCGAGCCAACACAAAACAGTGTCGGTTCTAGTAAGAAGAGGTTTGGAAGAGACGAGTTTCGCGATGCGCCGTTTGATTTTCATCAAATCATCTGGCAAAGTCTGAACTGCGTCCACAGCCCAATTTTCCTTGGGAGTGGCAGCGCAGTTGGAGAAAGGTGGAATCCCCATTTCCTTTCCAGGAAATGGGATGTCTTGGTGGTAGAAAAAGGAACCCGTCCAAAATTTGACGGATTCCGAGGTTTTGATCTTGGGTAACCAATCCTCCCTAAATCTACGTAGGGTGAAGGATATGGTCCCGCAAGTCGGGAGTGCGCCCTCAGAGGGGTTTCGCTTAACCCCAAAGCAATACTGCCAAAAGTCTAACCTAGGCTCTAATCCTAGATATCCTTCAAAGAGGGCCTGGAACCCGGCTAGATAAAGAATGGAGATTGGAGGCAGATTGTGAGGATGTATGTTGTAGTGGTTAAGAACCCGGAGAAAGAAGGCAGAAGGTGGAATTCCCATACCTCGAGAAAGATGCGAGGTTAGGATAACCCTTTCCCCGGCATTGGGCAAGGGCTCGGACTCGTCCTCTTCATGCCGCCACTTCCCCTTCACAATCAGCCCCTCCTTCTCCATTGTCGGAAGAAGGGAAGGGGCTAAGTTACACCGGCTCAAGTTCCCGGATAACTCGCCTTCGTCTTAGGCTCCGGCGGCGGCGGCCGCAGCAGCGAGCTCTTCTCCGACGAGGAGGATTTTTTCTTCTGCCGTTTCGGGGACGAATGGCGGAGGCGGCGCGGACGAGGAGGCTGCCAGGTTCTCAGCCGTGAGAAGGGGATCCTCGCGGGCCTGGTCGTCGGAAGGATTCTCTGGCGTGTTCACGGCGGCGCGGCTCATAGAGTCGAGCTGCGGGTCGATTTCGTTGATGATGTCGTCGATGTCACGGGCGACGACGTTCTCCTTTGCGGCGCTGTGAATCGTCGAATGCCATTTGCTGGCGGCGCAGTGAGGATTGCGAGCCTCGGATGGTAGATTCTGGGGACGGCGCGGTGTGCACGGGCTTTGCTCGCTCTATGTCTTTGGCTCGGGAGCAGTGCGCTTGAGGGCTTTGGAAGATGGAAGAGAGAGCAGAAGAGTAACCGAAGTGCCCGTGGCTGTCTATTTATAGCCGGAAATGCGTTACGATACGTGCTAACGGCCCTTTTGACCGTTTGATCTACGACTCGTGTCACGCCAGAAAATCCAGGAAATGAGGAGACGGAATGATACCTGATATCTCATTGTTTCACGCGAGAATCTGTCAGAGATACGTTTCAGGATTTGACTGAACCCAAACGTCTGTGATGTCAGCACGCTTTTATCGATGACATCACGAGGTTCCTTCTCCACGAAGGCTCGTGGAAGAAAAGCCGGATTCTAGAAAATCCGAGTTTTGGGTTACATGTCAAGAAACTCCTTCTCCACGTTCGTAAAAGGGAAAGCCGGATTTTTATGAAATTCGAGTTATGCATTATGGCATCTTAAGAAAAAGAAGAATCGAGACAAAGAGCTAACATTTCTCGGAGCAGAATGCGAGTTGATGGAAGGTGTCAGGATCAAGTATCAATCCTTCTTGGGGGCTACTTTTGGATATATACTGAGTAGGGTATATCCGACATGGTCCTAAAGAGCCGGATTACCAGGGTGGCCTGATTGGTAATGGATCACAGTCCATTAGGCGGCCCAGTAAGCTGACGCACAGAAGCCGGATTCTAGAAGAACCCGGACCACGGCCCAAAGTGGTGCGGCTTGGAGTAGAAGACGGATTCTTTCTTTCCAAGTTAGGATACTTTCCGTAGTCTTCTAGGTTTCCTTTCTGTAAGCCCTAACCCGGCTATTATATAAATCCGGAGGGGATAGAAGAACATGGAGAACAATTAGCTAGAAGTTAACTCGCCGGGAAGTTGATCCTCGCCGAGTTAGCGAAACCCTACTCACGTTGTACTTTGTATACTTCAGGCTTCAGCCCTGATTTAGTGAGATTGCAGGAGTAGGAACACCGCCTAGTTGCGACGTACCGAACCTGGGTAAATTTGGTGTTCCTGGTTGTTGTGCTACCACGTCCCCCCACGTCTTTACCCGTAGGCTCATGGTACCCCCAGTCTATGAACTCTACTACGATGTCTCGACACCAGCGGTACTACTAGACTAGTACCGCTGGATGCAGTAGCCAATTTCATATTGGCGGTACTAGCAGCGGTACTACCGCTCGCTGGAGGGAGCGGTACTACCGCTGAAGCGTCCGGTACTACCGCTGAACAAAGTTGATTTTGGTGCCTGTGGCATTCTGCACTCTTCCTTTTTGCATCGAAATGATGTTTCCTGAAATAACTTAAACGCACGGTTAGAAACTTAATCATGTTGTTATCAACTCCAAAACACATGAGAGATCAAATGCAAAGATGCACTTTCAATCTCCCCCTTTTTGGAGATTGATGACAACACCACTAAGAGAGGTCGTAAAATTTAGGTGGAGCACTTCTTGAGAGAAGCAAGTGATACATCAAGAGTGTCTACTGTTGAGGCAAACTTTGTTCCCTTTAGAATGTGTGCTCCCCCTATCTTTTAGAGACCTAGCAAGAGTAAAAGATATAACAATAGTAACACTTTCTACACAAGATAAAACGATAAAATCCATAAACCAACAAGATAAACGGTTCACCACAAATAACACGAGTACGATACGGCACACATAAATACACCAAAGTTTGACACAACCACCCAAGCAACCCAAGCAAAGGATAACAAGGCACAAAAGTTTGACACAACCACCCAAGAAACCCAAGCAAAGGATAACACGACCCTACATAGAACTCTCTCCCTCTTTGGCATCAAGACACCAAAAAGGGAGGAGGCGATGCTAACATCCCTGGAGGTCACTCGTTGGGGCTAGATGCACTTGTAGGGCTTCCCAGACCATGCTCCTCCTCAGAGTTGACATTTTCAACTTCCTCGTCAGTGTCACCACGAGTCCAAGGCTCATGTGGAGTGGTAGCATCATCAAGAAGGTCAGGATCCACCCAAGAGCCACCATGCTTATACTTCCACTCCTTTGAGCTGGTGATCCTATCCTCAGAGCTGGGACGAACAAGCACCCCAAGATGGGCAAATCTGTCACGAGTCAACTGTCGGTCCTTCTTGCTACCAACATGAGCAAGGTAAGATTTATTCTCCATGTCAGCGTGACGACAGAAGGTCTTCTTCAGAGCCTCGGACATCCACTTGCGAAACCCAGTCCTCTGAGCTCTTCCCTCCATCTCGAAGTCAGAATCACTAGAGCCATCAGTGTCAGGACCAAGATCATCAGCACCAAGCAGAGGATGCAAGTGCTTCTTAACACGAAGCTCCTTGATGCGGTGAGTAGTGAGCTCTTGGTCATTGTACAAGAGAGAATTAGGGAGCTGAGCACGACGCCAAGAAGTGGCAATGAGCCTGAACACAAGAGCTGCAAACACAGGAACCCTCCTCCTCATCACATAGTTGTACATCTCATTCCATATGATATCCATAATATCGAGTCTAAGACCATCACCATGATGCCAATGAGTATAGACCATCAAATCAATGAGAGAGCCATGGATCTGATCGAAGTTGCCAACACGAGGAGAAAGAGTGTTCCAGAAGATCCGGTGCAGGATGTCATTCACGGGCCACAGATTCTTGGAGAGACCAACCATAGCACGACCCGGGATGTAAAGGTCATACATATCCCGAGGAGCCATAGACTTCTTCGGGTAGGGAACCCGGAAGAAAGTAGTGGAGAAAGAAGCATCAGGAATCTCCCCAAAGTCCCGTAGACCCAACAAAGTGGCAAACTCAACCCAAGAAGCTGTGAATTTCTGATCCTTGGTCATCCATGTGATCCTTCTCTCATTAGTGTGAAAGTAGAGTGTGGCATAGAATTGGCCCACAAGATTTTCATCATAGTCTTTGTTGATCTCAATGAAATCCAGAAGACCAAACTCCTCACAAATCTCCAGAGCTTCACCAAAATAATCCATCTTGGATCTCATGGAAGGCACATTGATAGAGAATTGGGTTACCACCTTTTTCCTATTCTGCGGGTACTCCTCATAGAATATGCGCTCCTGGAAGCGAGTCCAGAAGCACTCATTAACCCTAGGATCCCTGGGCTTGGTGTAGGGGTTGGTTCTCCACCTTCTACGGAACTGCTCATCAGGCATGAGAGCAACAGACTTGTCCCTGGCAGCCTAAGACTTCATCAACATAGACCTCCGCCTCCTAGTCAAATTGCCCTGTGGCATCACTTTAGGAGCCTCATCTACCTCGGGATTCTTCCGAGTCCTCTTAGCCGCACGCTTGCGACCTCCACCCTTGGAACCACTAGCACATGCACCTAAGATAGCATAGGGGGATAGAAATGAGGTAAGGTAACTTAAATCAAATGATCTATGAGAAGATTCACAAAAGAATTAGAAATGCAAAAAGTTCTAGGAAGCGGTAGTACTGCCTGGAGCCGCGGTAGTACCGCTGTCTCCACCAGTCCTAGCCATAGCGGTAGTACCGCTGCTGGCGGATCTGCCATGGAACCCAAAGGTACAACCGATTCCAACCGAGAACAATTGCACCAAGAAGTCTTAGGGAATCTACTCATTTAGGCAACACATCAAACCACTTCTAGACTAGGAGATCTCTACAACCCTAAGCAATTTCATCTCACAAGATCAAATCGAGGGGGAGAGATTGGATGGGTTACTGGAGCTCATCGTCGTGGAGAAGAGGTTGGAGGTGATCCCCGGGCTTCCTCCGACGTGAGAGGAGCACTCGATTGCCGGAGAGAACCCTCCCCGACGGATGGAAGGAGCGACGGTGGCGAGATTCGATGTGGGGGATGAATGAGGGAGAGAGGAGGCAAAAAGGGTAACTCCCTCTCCCAGATCCATATTTGACCCCACGGATTTCGACCGCAGCGGTAGTACCGCCCACCTGGAGCTACCGGTACCGCGAGGTAGTACCGCTCCTTTGGTTTGTGTTGGGAACGAACTCCTGTAGCGGTAGTACCATTTACGATGCCCGGTAGTACCGTGCGCTGGATGGTACTGTCAGTTACAGCGGTAGTACCACTAGCCAGGTTCCTTTCTTCCAACAAGAGATCAAAAGATTAAAGTTTTCGGAGAAGATTATTTGAGGGTGGGAAACATGAGGCTTGGGATAAGAGCTCAAACTGAGATGGTACTACACACTCAAGCTTTTGCAAGGAAAACAAAACTTGAACAAGGAAAAGAGAGAGCGTGTTTCCCAAACGACAACAAGGACTCACAAAACAGAGAGAGAAAGAAAAAAAGGAAAAGAATCAAACAAGAACCAACTCTTCAAGAGAAGAGGTTGGTGGCCTAAGCCACCATGTAAGAGATTATGGTATGCAACCGCGAAGATATATCTTGGGTGCATTGCCAATTCTCAATATTGAAGCTCACAATTCAACATTAGAAAAAGAGAGATAACAATGAATTTTTTGCTTTGGGCATAATGGGGGGAGGGAGAACCCAATGTGTTAGGATAACACTCCCCCTATGTCCATGCCTACACCTAAACCCAAAGACGTCTCAACTATAGGGGTGTGTGTGCAAGATCCTCAAGTAACTCATAGAATCAATGATGTTTAGCTCATTCCTCAAGAACATGAATCTTGCATCATCGAGTGTCTTCGTGAAGATGTCCGGGAGATTATCCTTGTTGGGGACATATGCTAACTCAATATCACCTCTTGCCACATGGTCCCGAATGAAATGATGATGAATCTCAATATGCTCCGTCCTTGTATGTTGCACGGGGTTGTAGGTGATTTTGATGGCACTTTCATTGTCACACATGAGAGGCACCTTATCCAAATGAACATCATACTCTTTGAGGGTTTGCCTCATCCATAACAATTGGGTGCAAGAAATTGCGTCCGCCACGTACTCGTCTTCGGCGGTGGATAGAGATATGCAATTTTGCTTATTAGAAGACCAACTTACCAAGGACCTACCAAGAAATTGGCAAGCCCCAGAAGTGGACTTCCTATCATCTTGATCACCGGCCCAATTGGAATCCTTGTAGCCCTTGAGAGTGAATTGTGCCCCCTTTGGGTACCACAAACCAAACCTTGCGGTATGAACCAAATACCAAAAAATCCTATGGACCGCCACTAAGTGGCTTTCCTTAGTAGCTGCTTGATACCTGATACGTCATAAATGTATCCCTAATTTCTGATGCTCCATGATCATATTATGCCAATTGCTACATGTTTTCTCCCTTATTTATAGAATTTTTATACGTTTTCCGGAACTAACCTATTAACAAGATGCAAAGTGACAGTTCCGTGTTTTTCTGCTGTTTTTGGTTTTAGAAAAGTTGTTCTGGAAACATTCTCGGAATTGGACCCCACAAAGCCCAAAGTTCCTATTTTCCCCGGAAGCATCCAGAACACCCAAGAGGAGTCGAAGACGGGCATCAGGGGAGCCACACCATAGGGTGGCGCGGTCCCCCCTTGGTCGCGCCAGCTATGGGTGTGGGGCCCCCTGGCCTCCACCGCCTTTGCCCTTTGGCCTATTTATTCCCCCCGGATGGAAAACCCTAAGCACCTAATAAAAAATCCCCGAAAAGTTCCGCAACCACCGTCGCCGTCAACCCTAGATCAGGGGGGTTCTGGAGCTATCTCCCGGCACCCTGCCGGAGAGGAAATCATCACCGGAGGCTTCTACATCACCATGCATGCCTCCAGAGTGATGCGTGAGTAGTTCATCCATAGACTACGGGTCCATAGAAGTAGCTAGATGGTTGTCTCCTCATATGCCTCCATGTTTAGATCTCGTGAGCTGCCTATCATGATCGAGATTGATCTTATGTAATTCTATATGCTGTGTTTGCTGGGATCCGATGAATATTGAACTTATGCCAAGTTGATTATAGTCTTTATTGTAGATGTTATTTGTGATCTTGCATGCTTTCCGTTGCTAGTGGTTGCTCTGGCCAAGTATTTGATAGTGACTCCAAGAGGGAGTATTTATGCTAGATAGTGGGTTCATGCCTCCTTTTCGCCTGTGGTCGAGTGACAGAAACGTGACCGGGGAGGATGTGTTGTTGCCACTAGGGAGAAAGCAGCGGTCAGAGTGCTCGCGTGTATAATCATTGCTTACATTACACACATTGTTTAATGCAGTTATTTGTTGCTTGCAACTTAATACCTAAGGGGGTTCGGATGATAACCGCATGGCTCATTTGGTAGCAGTGGCTAACAGACCCAGGGAACAAAAACCCAAACCCCACTTTCCCTAAGCTCTCGGGATCCCTGGCACTCACGGGGAGATTTCACCCGCTCCCTGGTGCCATTTGGTTCCAAGGGAAACATGGGGAAACTGCAGATTGGTTGTTCACGCTGCTACTCCCTGATGCCATTTGGATCGATCGTCCAACCCACATTTGGGTTGCTGCTCCAGTACATGGATTGTCCAGGCCAATGCTAATTTTTACTACAACACAATACATGGATGGATAGATACCACAACATCCAGAACACTCAGAAATGAGAGATAAATTATATAGTAAAAATAGAAAAAGAATGGAGAAAAATTAATGTATCCTTTGTTTCCTTTACCATTTTCCAACATAAGGATTCTTCTAGAGAAGACATAGCTGAAACATGGACAGAAACATAAGCATGTGCTTATATTTGAAACGAACAGCAACAAATTAAATAGTGATATTGCTAGCATGCAAGTCCCCAACAAAGCTCAACTAGATTTATAGCAGAGAATGGAATCAGCTGATGAAGCGGCAACTTGACTGGGCTCAAATCCCTGCAGCGGTGTCATAATGAATCCCAGGAATGATGTGCCACGAAGGCAAGGTATCACACTACAGCTAATACAACCAGAATGGTTGGTACCTAAAAGTCTAAAACTAGTCCTCGATGAACAGGCAAAACAACTAGGGAGTCATACAAATGAGAACCAGAACCAACATGCCAAACTACCTTCTAGACTTGGTTAGAAGGACATGAAAGAATGCACTAGGAATGCCTTGTTACATTGACCGACCAAGAAATAAATACTTGCTTTCACATAGCATTTCTGGTCTTTTCCTAGATTGTTCCCAACAAACCTCAACTAGATGATGTAATATATACTGTAGTAATCTATACTTCTTATAAAGCAAAACCCCACTAACATGCATTAATGATTTTTCTATCTCAACATGCAACCTATCCACATCATCCATTCTTGTAACCAATCAATTGTCCATGTCATCACCACTTTTATTTATTAACAATCACATGAAACTACCCATCATCCATAATTTATCATACATGTGTTTTTTATTGTTCAACCACTTGGTGGAACTTCTCATGCATATGTGTGTTGGGAAAATTTATAATACATGTGTTTTTAGAAAAAATACGTCAAGACCCTCTCCTTCTACTTCGAAATGATGCATATGAAATTTATTATAGTTCTAAAATGGATCTCGCCGCAACGCGCGGGGTATCCTTCTAGTATATACTGTATTACAGAGCGCAAGTGCATTTAACTGGTCGGTCTTAGCTTGAGGCCTAAGTAAAAATGACAGACTCAGAAGAAAACCCTTTCACCTAATCACATCACCTAATCACCTAATCATTTTCCTCTTTTGTGTGTCCGTGCAGGCTGTAGCATGTAGGTGGATGTGTACATTTGTCAAGTGGCTACACAGTAAGGTCCAATCTAGTACATTTGTCAAGTGGCTAAACAGTAAGGTTCAAAGGTATGCAGGTTTGGAAAAAAAGTATATATACAACAAACCAGTGACTGGTGGCAATTTAGACGAATGGAAGTCAAGTATTTTGGGACGGATGGATTAGCTATTACACACCTTAGCTTTTTTGCATGTCAGCGATCTCTTCCTTCAACCAAAAGATTCGAAGATCCGGGTCCTTGATGTTGAGGAGCGTTTCTCGATTCTTCTCACATCTGAAAAGCCGCAACGCCTTTGATTTTTCTGCGAGTGATAGCTCTTCAAAAGTTTCCAGTGCAGTAATACAGTTTGCAATTGAGTACTTGTCAGCATCCTTTGGCTCCTTTAACTCCTCGACCAATACCTGGGTTTGTTTCTTCCTAAAGTCCATGTATTCCTCTAGTACTAGAGCAACATGACTCTGTTTTCTTTTCCTCACAGGTGGTTCATCTTCTTTCTGTCCAGAGCCAACACTTGTTGCTGTTGCAGGAACTTCATCCCCTCTTGAGGACTGACCGCCATCGAGATTGTTAGACATTGGGTTCAAGGTACCAAGATGATTGGTAGAGGAGTTTCTTGGCGAATCATCATTGCCTGTTAGATCCACATTTGGAATTGACAGAAAGTGTAGGTCTCCCGTAGCTATACTTCCTGCACCAAAAAGCAAGCAACAATGAACTTGTTCAGGCAGAAATCAAAAAGGCTAAGGCGAAGGTGAAGGTGCTGCTACAAGAAGGTGCTGCTACAAATATACATACCTTCATAAAGTGAAGCCAGTACAGGGAAGAGCATAAATGGCTTTCCTTCAAATTTCCTCACCCTGGGATAGTTCTATTGAATGCAACTATGGTTAGCATCAATATGTTGCAAAATAAATACATCAAAAGTAAGGAAGTTATTCACCAACAAGATTTTACCTTTTTCAGTTTCTCCCATATTACTGTTTCATCGATGATCATGTGAAGAGAATCATTCCAACCTGTTCCACTTTGCTTGCTGGCATCTCTAACTGCCTTATAATTTGCTTTCATATCTTTCTCCTTCTCCTGGATTTGTTGCTTTGTGTACTGGGCACTTGGAAACTTTTGATTGAACTTACTTGTGATGCTTCTCCATCCTTCAGCAACCCACCCATTCCGACCTCTATATATTGGAACATTGTGCTCGACAAGTATATCTAGTAAGCCTTTCTCAAGCATATGGTTCCAATTCGCCCTTGTTGAATTTTCTTTTACCATAGCTACAACATTGAACCAAGAGATAGTACCAACACAATCAAATAAATATATTGTTTGAATTCAAAAAATGGGTACATAGTTCCAATCCATCAAAAAGTTAAACAAAAAGCATAAATTACAAAAAATAACTCCATAACTAGTTGTTATGATCAGCCCACATCTAAAGTGCGATCTGATCTCTAAAATCATTTCCATTGTTTGTGTTAACTTGATGTTGGTGCTGACCATCGTCTCCATCCGGAACATCAACAAAGGTTGTTGGTGGAATCAATGGTGGCTGGTGATCCAACCACGCCTAATCACCGTTTTGGCCACGAATGATGTTGTGGAAAGCAACGCATGCAGAATGAATTTTCATTTGGGATTCTATAGGATAATGATTGGCCACTTTCAGAATTTGGAATCGCTTCTTCAAAACACCAATTGCTCTTTCAATGTGGTTACGAGCCAGAGCGTGCCGGTGGTTGAAAAGCTCTTGATGGTTAGCATAGCCGGTATGAGAATTCCGACGCCTCCTAAATTCACCTAGATGGTACCGGACTCCGGAGTATGGGGCAAGAAAAGATGGTGTATTTCCATATCCACCATCCACAAGATAGAATTTCCCCGCGGGCACTTCAAATCCTCTACTAACGGCAGACCGAAGAACCCCTGCATCTAAAGCAGATCCTTCCCATCCACATGAAATAAATGTGAAGTTTAGGTCAAGTTCGCAAGCTACCATCATATTTTGAGAAAGGGTTCCTTTCCTATTCCTGTACGGAGAAGCTATATCTTCAACAATTGTAATGGGAATATGTGTTCCATCAATTTCCCCAATGCAATTCTGCATATTAAAAAACAACAAATATGGAGGGTTTAGAAATGAATATGGATAAGCTTGGAGAAGTTTTTTGACAAGTAGATAGATGTATAGTGGTTCACCTGAAAATAAGGCCAAAAGCGAGGGTTCGAAGCAATTCTTGGATGGGGCTGAAGAGAAATTGGGACCTTCACAAATCTCTGAGCGAGAATTGGAATTATGTTGAAAATATCATTCATCTTCCTACTAACTGTTTCAGCACTGTGTTGGAAGTATTTTTGAAGATCTTGATTGGTAGCATTATGTGAGATCATATACATGAACATGCCCAATTGCTCATCGACACCTACAATTGATGTGCCTTCCAACAGACGCTCTCTTTTAAGATAGTTTGAGATGGATCTAAAAATCTCAGGCTCCATCCGAAATTCAACCTTAGACCAACTCTCATGCCCTTATAGTATCTCCTTAACCTTCATAGCACCGGTTAGAGAAGATGTATGGACTAGTCTTTTTTCTTCATATAGAGCAGAGTATAAAGCGGGAACCAATACATACAAAAAGTTCGTCATCTTCTTCTTGTTCTTGCAGCATAAATTTTCTAATCTTATCCCTTCTAGAACCCATAACTAGTATTTTAAGCAAGAAAAAAATTAATAGAAGGCACAACCAGGAAAAAATAGTAACCAGAATTCAACAAAAAGTATTTAGTTCTATATGAAACAAAGTAAAAATTCGAAATAATGTAGACTATGATGTGCACTTGTTCTCCTAAAAGAAAACACTGTAAGCATTTCAGTTTGCAGCAGAAAATCAGAACACAAACACTCTTAAAATAACAGAGCGCAATCTCTGTTAAGGAAAAAACAGAGCACAAATTGATAATACATGCCTCTTTTGGCATCTACTTGTGCAATGAAAATAGTGCTTGTTTCATTGTTTGTACCCCTAGATTCTACCTGGTCAAGATTCTATTTAAACTTGATGCATATTTTCACTGTACATGTATTCAGTTACTATTATACATACACAAAATTCAGTTAAAGAGATTATATATGCACTAACAAGCTTTTAACTGAAATTTTTGACCTCATTTTATTTTCTACCCTGCAGACACACTAGCACAAAAGTCATGATGAAACTCGAACGAATGTTATACAAGCTCCTATGACATCTCAGAAGACTAACAGAACAACAGTACAACTGATAACAATCAACGCAGTCCTTAAGCACTAATATATGGTGATTATCCAATTTTACACATGACTACCCACCTTATTGACAGAATCCAGGCAAATCAGAATTGATACAGTACATCTACAAATTATCATGTGACAAATGAAATGTAACTGTAAACTCCAACTAGTCCTCGAACGCTTTCTGGTTGCGGTTGAGGATGTAAAGCCACCGTCGACGAGGAGAAAAACAAATAAGAGGACCTCTTAATTCACAGCAGCAAGAAGTTTAGGGTACTGGATGACTTACCGATGAAGGTGGCTTTCGCTGAATCTTGAGACGGCGAGAGGAGGGTTCAGATAAGTGCTCACTGAATGTGAATAAATAACCACAGCTGCGAGATGCTCCTTGAGATATAACTGTTATAAAACAGTGGTTAAGCATCACATTAATCAAAATGAAACCAGGAATATCACAAATTGATACTAATTGCAGTGACCAGGAAAACTCAAATTTTAAACATACTTAATCAAGACTGATGGAAAATTCATGTTCCAAACTGTGCAAAGATAAATAATGCATGGTGACTAAGAGAAAGCATGTATCTGTTGATAAGTGCATAGAACAAGAATTAATCGCATCTTTGCTGCGGCATGTGCAAAATTTGATTGTTTTGCAGTGTCATACACACAAATTCACCTATTATATATTATTGTGTCTTTAGAGTCAGTGAGAGACCTGATTATTTCCTCAGAATAATTACAAGTGCAATAATCAATCTGTATGACACACTAACTACAATCAACAATGTATTGAGAACAGGCCAAGCAAAATGGGAGTTCGTACTTTAAAGAGAACACTAGTATCATGTGTTCGAAATTGAGATCCCAATGTATTGGGTCAACACAATGCTGGTGCTTAAATTTTATCCTCATGTACAATAACCAGAATAAACTATCGGAGGAATCGATCAGTTATCGGCAGTACATAACTAAAGCCTACAGGCTAGCAACTACTTGCGCATTTTCAGATATCTGGATCCTAATTTCTTTAGTGAACCACCTAAGTTATATATGTAGTATACCGGATGGATCACAACATAGACATCTAGTAGTATAATATTGGTAGGAAGACGTTACGACCATTTGATTTCATCGCCCTAATTTGGAATGAGTCAACCATCCCCAGATTTGATCATTTAAATAACCTAGTATGATCTCGGGTGACAGGCTAAGACAATGTTTCATCACCCCCAAATCATTGGACATGACACCTAGAAGCAACTTGGGCATGTACTGTTCTCCTAAACATGTAGCCTTGACTAGTTTCGGAAAGTTCATCACCACGGCCAGCTAAGGAAAACTAAAGACACCACCCTTTTCGTATGAAAAATGCACTACTATTTGCTCTGTGCCTCTGTTCACCTGGTACTAAACAACGTTAATTGCAATGTTCAAAGAATGCAGACAATTTCATTTCACAAGTCAAAGAAGTTAGTTGCAATGCTCATGTGTTACTAAGGCTGCTGTCGCCGGCCAAAAACTGCAGGACAGGGGCAGCAGTCGCTGACCAGAGATAAATCTTGGAACCTAGCTCGCTGCCGCGGCGCAGAGGACTCCTACGTCGTCTCGTCCGTGTGCGGTCGTGGTGGCTCCGCCGGAAGCAAAGAAGAGGCTTGCTGCCACCGGTGCAGCGTCGAACAGTTCAAGAACAGTGAGAGAAAGGAGAGGGGGGGCAGGATAGGGAGACTCACCAGCAACAACACCAGGATAGGGCCCGAGGGTGAAGTCGGAGGAGGCGTTCACGCTGAGCTTGTCGATGTTGCTGGCGCCGTCGCTGTCGCCGTGTTCAGGATGTGGTACTTCTGGAGGTGCAGTCGCCGTCGCCGCCCCTCCGCCTCGCCTCTCCCCGCCAACAACCGCCGCCGCCGCCAGTCCTGGTCGCGGATGAAATCGGCGCCCCTCCGCCTCACCTCTCCCTGCCAAGTGCGTACGAACGCCGCCGCCTTGACCGAGTGACCAACCGAACGAGCGGATTTCCCCCCGATGTGTCGACCAGGGGAACCCTAACCCGGGGATATGTCGCGGAACGGCCGAAATTCCCTCGCCCCCCGGAGCGCCAAATGGGCCCGTATGCCTATCCGGGCCAAATTCGCCCGGGGTCTGTTCGCCCGGGGAAAAGGACGGGATCCCGGGCTTTTCCCTGCCACCAAATGAGCCCTAAGGGTGGATTATTAGTAATAGATGCAGATGGATTTTGGTCTATGTATTTTGTTGTAATGCCCGCACTGAATATCATAGTAGTCATCATGTTATAATGTGCACTACGGTGCAACCTTTACTTGTCAATTGCCCAGTTGTAATTTGTTCACCCGGCATGTTATTTTTATGGAGAGACACCACTAGTGAACCTATGAACCCGGTCCATTTTCCACACGGTTAAACAAACCACAACAATTTCCTGCTCTCTTTACTTCCTGCAAGCATACACTATTTTCCATACTATACGTCTAATATTTTTTTTCAGCAAGACCGGTGAGATTGACAACCTCACTGTACTGTTGGGGCAAAGTATTTTGGTTGTGTCGTGTGCAGTTTCCACGTTGTTGCTGACACCGCTGAAGCTCCAGCACCACCGTAAGTGGCATCAACCTTCCGAAGGTCCTCTCTCTCCTACTGGATTGATAACCCTGGTTCTTAACTAAGGGGAAAATTCCTACCGCTGTGCTCATCACACCCTCCTCTTGGGGTTCCCAATAACACATAGCAATACCTTGCACACACACCTACACTCAAAACGATATCGGGCCTAGATGCACAAAGATAAAGCAAAGAACCAATCATAGAGTGACACAACTTTTGGTCCACATCTTTACCATCCGAATTGCGCTTGAGGTGGCACTTGACTTGCATAGGAGATGGCTTCTCTTTTGCACCTTGGAAATTAAACCTCTTGAGCATGTCTTGGGTATACTTGGCTTGAGAAATGAAAGTCCCACAAGCCAATTGCTTTATCTCAAAGCCAAGGAATAATTAATCTCTCCCGTCATGGACATCTCAGACCTGTCAGTCATAAGTTTTGAGAACACATTATTGAAAGCTTGGTTAGTTGAGCCAAAGATAATATCGTCCACATAGAGTTGGCATATGAAAATCTCTCCCTTTACCCTCTTTGTGAAGAGAGTCGGGTCGATCTTCCCAACTTCAAAACCACGGTCATCCAATAACTCTGTAAGGTGCTCATACCACACACTTGGTGCTTGTTTAAGTCTATAGATCGCCTTATCGAGCTTGTAGACATGGTTAAGGAAGTTGAGGTTCTCGAACCTCCTCTTTGAGTGGACCATTCAAGAAAGCACTTTTGACATCCATTTGTTGCAATTTTAAATTATGCGAAGATGCATATGAAGAAGGATACGGATGGACTCAAGGCGAGCCACGAGAGCATAGGTTTCATCAAAGTCAATGCCTTCCACTTGAGTGTAACCTTGAGCCACCAATCTTGCCTTGTTCCTTATGACAATGTCATGATCATCTTGCTTGTTCTTGAATATCCACTTAGCGCCAATAACATTGTGGTAATCTTTGGGCTTCTCAACTAATCTCCAAACCTTGTTGCGCTCAAAGTTATTGAGCTCATCATGCATAGATTCAACCCAATCGCAGTCCTCAAGAGCTTCAAACACTTTCTTTAGTTCCACCATAGATATATGAGCTTGATGCTCACTACAATGAGCCAATTTCTTTCTTGTGTATCTTCTAGCTATGACATCTTCCAACACTTTGTTGTCTTGAGCATCAATACGCTTCAAAGCTCTTCTTATCCTTCTAGCACGACGGGCTTCGATCTCCTCATTATTGCAAGGAGGAATCACTTGATCATCTTGATCATTTGAGTCCCCGTATTGACCAAATTGTTGGCCTTGATCATCATCATCATCAACATCCACACTAGCTTCAACTTGAGGAGAGGAGGATGACGAAGGTTGATCTTGGCCTTGACCTTGACTAGCTTCATTGATAGGAGTGGTTGCATATTGCATAGTAACTTGTTCAATGAGAGGAGGGTCTTCAACATGTTCTTGGTTAGGTGCATCACTTGGCTCCTTGGCTTGTTCTTCTATTGTAGAGGAGGGTTCCACTTGAGTAGAGCATAGTCCTTCTCGAGTCGCCATAAGGTGTCCCTCAATGGGGCGGAAAATCCCCACACCCATCCTTCCTATGGTTTCTTGAGGAATTTGAACATCTACGTTATAAACATGAAATTGCGCCAATTGGGAGCCATCATTTTGCTCGAAAGCCACACTACAATATTCTATGACAATCCGTGAGGCTTTATCATAGACTCTATAAGTGTGGGATTCGGCACCGTAACCAACAAATATACCCTCAATAGTTTTGGATTGAAACTTAGACAACCGAACACCCTTTATCAAATAAAAGCACTTACAACCGAACACACGGAAGTAGGAGAGATTTGGGTTTGTTGCCGGTGAGGATCTCATATGGAGTATTGTCCAAGCCCTTACGGATGTAGAGGCGGTTGGATGAGTGGCATGCGGTGGATATGGCCACGACCCATAGATATTGGGGAGAAGAATACTCAGCCAACATGGTCCTTGCCATATCCAAGAGAGTTTGATTGTTCCTTTTGGCAACACCATTTTGTTGAGGAGTGTAGTTGGAGGAATGATGTCGAATACCCTCATCACCAAGGAATTCATTCAAAGTGTAGTTCTTGGACTCCGAGCCAGTGTCACTCCTAATAGACATGATTTGTACATTGTGTTGTTGTTGCACTTGGTTGGTGTCGAGACATCGTAGTAGTTTTCATAGACGGGGGTGCCATGAGACTACGGTAGAGACGTGGGGTAACGGGATCGCGTGGTAGAAAGTAAACACAGGATTTACCCAGGTTCGGTACGTCGCGACAGTACGACGTGCCTACTCCTGCACTTCTCACTAATCAGGAATAAAGCCTGGAAACAGGATTATAATGTGAGGTTTTGGATCTAGCTACTCGCAGAGGATCAACTTCTCGGCGAGTTGGTCTATATCTTCTCTGTTATTCGTTTTTTTGTTTATCTCCCGTCCGGCTTTATATAATAGCCGGATTAGGGATTACAGAATAGGAAACCTAGAGGACTACGGTAACAATAACTTGGAAAGTAAGGAATCCGTCTTCTCCTCCAAGCCAGATCACATGGGCCGTGATCCGGGTTCTTCTAGAATCCGGCTTCTGTGCGTCAGGTTACTGGGCCGCCCAATGGACCACAGCCCACTACCACTTGGGCCATTCTGGTAACCAGGAACTTTCACTACCATCTTATATACCCCTATACGGTATATATCCGACAGTAGCCCCCAAGAAGGATTAAAACTCTGATTTGCCGTCTTCCGCCAAATGTGCTTTGTCCGAGAAATTTCAATCAGCAGTCTTGATTCTTCTTATTCTTCTTCTTGAGAGATGGTAACGTGAAACTCGGAATCCTGAAAATCCGGCTTTTCTCTCACGATCCTTCGTGGAGAAGGAACTTCTTACGTCAGCGCACTTAATCATCCTGACGTAAGGGACGTTTGGGTTTTACTCGGAAAACCCAGAAACATATCTCTGACAGATTCTCGCGGGAAACGAGGAGATAACCATCATTACCCTGTCGTTTCATTTCCCGGATTTTCCGGCGAGTGACACGCGTTGATCATCCAACGGTCAAAATAGCCGTTGGCACGTATCTTGACGGATTTCTGGCTATAAATAGCCGTCTTCGTCCTCGTCAAAAACCTTCCGCACTCTCACTGTCACGCCATTGCTGCGCACAAGCTCCCGAGCGAAGAACCATCCCGAGCGCACGAACGCACCCAGAGCACACGAACGCAATCGCGCCGCCACCAAATGGCAACCTCACCGTCGTCTCCCACTCGCTCCGCCGCGCTCACCGTCGACGACATAATCAACGATCTGGATCCGCAGCTCGGGTCCCCAAAGCACGCCGGCGACGAGCTGGAAAAGACCGCAGCCTCTGCGGCGGGCGGAGAGGATCTTTCCGCCGCCGCGAACGCTGCGGGCTCAAGCTCCGCACCCTCCCCGCCGTTTGCTCCCGAAACGGCGGAGGACAAGATCCAGCTCCTCGGCGACGAGCTCGCCGCTGCGGAAGCCGCCGCGTCCGCCGCCGCCGGAGCGGAGGAAGAGGTGGAAACTGCAGGCAATTGGATTGCCTGCAGCATTCCGCCAGCTCTCCTTCCAAACCTGGAAAAGGAGGGCCTGATCCTCAAAGGGAAATGGCGGCTCCCTGAAGACGAGAACGAGCCAATGCCGAGAGACGGCGAAAGGGTTCTTCTTTCTTCCCACCTCCTGAGAGGTATGGGGCTTCCGCCTTCCGCTTTCTTCCTCCAAATCCTCTCCCACTACAACATCCAACCCCATAACCTGCCACCCAACTCCATTCTTTACATGGCCGGGTTCCAGGCCCTATTCGAGGGTTACTTAGGTTTAGAGCCTAGGTTAGATTTCTGGATGTATTGTTTCGGGGTTAAGCGGAACTCCTCGGAGGGCGCACTCCCGACTTGCGGGACCATCTCCTTTACTCTTCGGAGGTTTAGGGAAGATTGGTTCCCCAAGATCAAGACATCAGAATCCGTCAAATTTTGGACGGGTTCTTTCTTCTACCATCCCGATGTGCCTTTCCCAAAAAAGGCCATCGGGGTTCCACCTTTCTCCAACACTGCTGCCATTCCCCAAGACAATTGGGGAACGGAAGCCGTCCAGGTTCTGCCGCCTGATCTTCTGAGGATCAAGCGGCGCATCCCAAGCTCACCTCCTCTGATCCACCTCTAACTGGCATGGACACGGTCCTTTGCTGGTTAAATAGGCGGATCCAGCCATTGGCCAATCACGGTGGCCGCCTCTTGTGCGAATACACGGGAGCCAACGACCCAATGCGGACATCCATCAAGGATTGGTCTCCAAGGGATCTTCGACGGCGCGCAAACCAGTTGGTCGCATCCCGCGACCAATACGAAGCGAGTCAGCCGATGTACACGACCGACAATCCGGCTCCCAAGGTATTTTTTCCGTCATTTGGGTATAGTTTTAATATTCTTTCTCGGATTTTCTTGCTTCTGACTCTGATTTGTTTTTTCGACAGTTCGCTGAACTTCCAGACTCGGAGTTAGCCTCCGAAGCTGAGCTGGATGCCTTGCGTACTGCCACTACTGGTGGGCGCAAGCGCAAGAAGATTTCTTCCTCTGAGGAAGTTATCGACCTTGACGGGATCCCCGTCGCCACTTCCAGGTTCTTTTCTTCTGGGTTCTTTTCTTACATGGAAATTTTTCTTCCATCTTCGGAGTTTTAACTTTTCCGGGTTTTTTGTTTTCAGCCTGCCCCCCTCCAACCTAAAGCCGAAGAAGCTGAAGAAACACAAAGTTGTTTCCAGCCGAGGCAGCCAACCTTCTCCCGTCATCGCCCCAGATACACCATCCACAATGGCGGAAGAGCACGCTGCAGCCCCCACCACCAAGCCACTAGAGCCCAGCCAGCCTGTTGTGTCAAACACGGACACGAGGGAAAGGGCGGCTCCAGAGGTGGGAAAATCTTCTCGGACATTCGACGAGGAGATTCCCACCTTTGACAAGGAATTCAAGATTATCAATGACGGCCTAAGCGCGGCCGGAACCCTTTTTGCGGAATACACAAAAGGGTTCAATGAAAACTTGGCGGGTTTGCAACGAATGAGCCAGGTATGTAACTCTAGCCCCCAAGCATTAAACAAAATGTATTCTTTTTTGCTTTGATGTTTTTAGTAACCATTCTTTTCCTTGCTATGTTTCAGCAAACCGCCGAAGCCATTAACATGGAAGTTTTCAACAAACTCTCCATCAAGAATAAAGAGGTTAGAAATCTTCTTTCTATTCTTGAGGAGAGAGAGGCGGAGCTGGCATCGTCTCAGCTCGCTTTGTCGGAAATAGCAGGTAAACATTTTTCCTCTGAAGTTTTCGATTCAATTTTTTGTCTAAATACTTATTCCGGAAATTTTCTAAACTCGGAATTTTCCTTGCTTTCCAGCTGCTTTGGCTAAGGCCAAGCAGATAGCTGAAGATGCCGGCAATGCCGAGAATCTCCGAAAGGAGAATTTGGATCTTCACAAGAATCTTGTGAAGGCTCAAAAGGATCTGGAGGCCAGCAATTTGGCCCTTGGAGTTGCCAATTCCAAGGCTTCCGAGCAGGCGGAGAAGGATAAATCCACCATTCAGGATTTAGAAAATGCTCTGAACCTTCGCCTGGAGGAAGTCTCCGAGATCGACAAGCTTATCGGTAACTTTCTGATACCTTTACCATTTTTCCATATCTTGCTTTTCTTCTCTGTTTTTCACCTAACCCTTTTGGTTGTTTTGTTGGAAAAAACAGGAGATACCCCAGATGGCACTCGGCTTGAAGGAATCCGAGCCTTTGGGAAGACATGGACTTCGATCCGGGCTGCTGGAATGTAGCTGGTCAATAAGTTCCTTCCCGCAAGGACTGGGGAGTTCTCAGAGGTTGAAAAACTTCCGGGAGCCATCATGGAGGTGGCGGAATCCAGGGATTCCATCCTGCGTTCCGCTGCACGGGGTGGTGCGCGCATGGCACTCGGCCTTATGCGCATGCACTACCCTGGTGCTAAATCTTGGCGCGTGGCGTCCGGTGTCCCTCAAGGATACACGGATACTCAGCGAAATACCATCTTTGATGAAATCAAAGGCCACGCCACCCAGATTGCCTCCATGGTAAATATCTCCGTCAATTATCAAGAAGAGGAGATCCCTCCAATCCCCGAGGACGACAGCAGCGAGGAGGAGTCGGATGCTTGAAGGGCTACCTTGAACCTGGACAGCGGAAGTAGACAATAGGAGCATTACTGTTCTTACTATGTAATCCAAAATGTAATGTTTCTATTTGTATGAATGAAAACTCCGCCTTTTGCAATCTTAATTATGAAATTCTTTGCAAAGTTTTCGGATTTTATTATTATTCCTTTAACTTCTAAGTTCTCTGGCATATGTGTTTTGACTGTCCTTAGTGTTTGAAATGGCTCGATAGCATTATGAATCGTCATGTCGAGTAACTAGGTATAACCAATCAGTTAAAACTCGAAAACATGGATCATACTAAAGGCATTTTTACTAACTAGCTCCAGTGACCCAACATATAAGCAATCAGAAAATTCTTAGAAAAGCAAGGAATTTTAAATGAAACTTGGGCACACAGGCAATTCAAGTTTCCTTTAGCCATTAGCAGGCTGAAAAATCATTCAGTTTCTTAACGCCGAGTACGCAGGCACAATTCGGGTTAACATTGAGTATTTTGTAAGATCATTGGGAAATAGATAAGGTGGAAACATGCTTTGTACTGAAAAAACATGGATACCAAAATTCCGACAACTTTATTTCATGATCTCAAAAGATGTTTACATAGAAATTGAACTAAGTACGGAAGAGACATAACTGCTAGATATTCCAATGCTTTTGCTATCCACTTGACTTTGTCAGATTTCTTCAGCAACTTGTAGAGTAGTAGGGCTTTATCCCCCAGCCTACTAATAAATCTGCTGACGGCAGCGGCGGAACCCGTCAATATTTGGACATCTTTTACGCACGTAGGCTTCGAGATGTTCAAGATGGCTTTTATATTTTCCGGGTTAACTTCTATTCCTCTTTGAGAAACGATAAAACCCAGAAGTTTTCCTGAGGGAACCCCGAATACACACTTAGATGGATTTAACTTCATCTTGTAAGTGCGCAAGTTTTCGAAAATTTCTCGCAGATCTTCAAGGAGTGTATCTTTTTCCTTGGTTACGACAGCAATGTCGTCCACATAAACATGGACGTTTTTGCCAATCTGACTATGCAAGTAACGTTGCATGCAACGCTGGTAGGTTGTACCTGCGTTCTTCAGGCCAAATGGCATGGTTACGTAATAATACGTCCCGTACGGGGTTATAAAAGAAGTCTTAATTTGATCTTCCTTTTTCATGCGTATTTGGTGGTACCCGGAGTATGCATCCAAAAAGCACAAAAGCTCATAGCCTGCAGTGGCATCTATTATTTGATCGATTCGCGGTAACGCAAACCTATCTTTTGGACACAATTTGTTCAAGCCTGTGTAATCTATACACATTCTAAGAGCAGTAGTGTCTTTCTTCGGTACTAATACCGGATTTGCGGACCATTCAGTGTGGATTACTTCCTGGATGAAATCCGCTGCTAAAAGCCGGATAATTTCCTTGCCAATAGCCTTCCGTCTTCTTCCGTCAAATCGACGGAGACCTTGTTTAACGGGTTTTGATCCTGGAATCACCTTGAGTTGGTGCTTAGCAAGTTCCCTGGGTACGCCTGGCATGTCAGCTGGATACCAGGCAAAAATATCCCAGTTCTCACGGAGGAACTTGATGAGCTCGCCTTCCTATTTGTCGGTCATCCCAGTCCCTACAACGACGAATTTTGTCGGATCTTTGGGATCTAGGATTACCTGTCTTGTATTCTCGGACGCCTTGAAGCTGTCTGTTTGCTTCCGGGTTTCTTTTCCTACCGGCATTTCTGTCGGCGATACCTCCTTGGCCAATTCCTTCAGTTCTTCCTTTGCTATGACTCTTTGAGCGCAAAGGGCGTTTTCTTTCTCCAACTCATTTGCTAGCTTAAAATCACCAGCTATGGTGATTACTCCTCCTTTGGGTCCTGGCATCTTCAGCTTGTTATAAATATAACATGATCTTGCCATGAATTTGGCGAAAGCTGGACGTCCGAGTATTGCGTGATACACGCTTTCGAACGGCACTACTTCGAAGGATACTTTTTCCTGCCGGAAATGATCTTTATCTCCGAAGGTGACATCTAGGGAAATTTCTCCTAGGGACCGTGCTTGTCTGCCAGGGACAATACCGTGGAAGCGTATGTTGCTGTGATTGAGCTGGGACTCGGAAATCTTCAGATGCTTCAGTGTATCCAAGTACATTATGTTAATGCTGGATCCTCCATCCATCAGCACTCTTCTTAGCCTAGTGTTCTGGACAATAGGGCTTACGACAAGAGCTTGTGTGTCGGGTTAAGGGATATTCCCGGGATGATCAGACTGATCCCAGGTAATTGGTGTGTTGGAGTACTTCAAGAATTTCGGGGTTGCCGGAACAACCGCGTTTATTTCTCGAAGTGTTCTTTTGGCCACCTTTGCTGACGGAGTTGCTAGAAATGTTAGCATTGCTTCTCCATCAACTCTCGGAAATTTGGGTTCGCCCTTTCGCTGTTGTTCCTGTATTTTTTCATCAGTGTCCGATTCACTGTCTTCTTTGTCAGCTTCTCGCTTTTGTTTGGCGGGTTTCCTTTTGGAACCCTTCCCCTTATTTCCGGATCCTGCACTGCCTTTCATGTGCTTATTCAGCCGGCATTGTGCGTTTGTATGGGTGGGTTTCCCAAATTGTGAATGGTGGACACAAGGTTCCGACTTAATCCTCTCCCACTCCTCTGGAGTGTAATTGATTGGATCTGGGCTGCGTCCTTTCCACTTATTCCCTTTTTCGCTTCCAAAGGCTATGTTGACTTCCTTGGGTTTTGTCGTTGTTTCTGGAGTTCCTTTTTTGTCATAACGAGGAGTTTTCTTAGCAAGTTTCAGTGTATCGATATTGCCTCCTCTTGCTCTGATGTCGTCTTCGGCTGCAGCGTGCTCGTTGGCGGTTGTAAGCATAGATCCGAGATCTTTGTGCTGCTTGGAACCAACCATGAACGGTACAAGTCCGGGTTTTAGGCCATTGACGAAAGCATGCATTGCTTGTACGTCAGTTACTCCAGAACAACTATTCTTCATTGCTGTCCATCTGGAGATGAAATCCACGTATAGTTCATCCTCGAATTGGGTGCAACGGTTCAGCTGGTTGATGCTGTTCGGGCGCTTGTATGTTCCCCGGAAATGCTGAGTAAATACTCTAGCCATATCATCCCAGCTGTCGACAGTTCTTGATGGTAATCCATTGATCCAATCTCTGGCTCCATCCAGTAACATTAGGGGAAGAAACTTGACAGCTTCCAGGTCTATCCCATTGTTGATTTGGACGGCTGTATAATAGTCTGAGAGCCAGGTGTCCGGGTTTGTGCTACCGGTATATTTTTGGTAGGTTGGACCAACTTTGGCGAAGCCGGAATGCAGGGTTATCCTTCGGATCCTGTCAGTGAAACACTTAGGACCAAAGTATATATCATCCTTTTCCGCTCTATCAATGTGTGCGGAATATCTTCCGGCTGAATGGACAGAAGGGGATCTACTCCTTTCTTTTCCATTGTTGCGCGGGCGCACTTTTCCGGGATTGTACCTATCTCTTCCATGATCACGTCCTTTTGGATTAGGCGGAGTCCTGCTCCTGTGCCTTTCTTTATCCTTAGGAGGTGTCCGGGATCTCTCACGCCTGTGAGGTGTATCGTATCTTCCGGCTTTCTCAGCTGGGTTTCTCGGAGGTGGCATTATTTTGCCGTCATTCCGGTATTTTTCTTCCCGATCGTGGGGTTTAAGTCCACCTTTCGGGGGATGGGATCCGGTTCGGGACGCTTCATCCCGATTGTCGGGGTTTTTCTTGTCTTTTCTCGGATCCTCTTTTTTATCCTTTGAATTGTCTGAATCTCCAGGTTCCTCTGGTCCAGGTGCTCCAGCGGCGCAAGTAGCTGTTTTGCATAGGGCGGAGTTATCCTGCAGTCTTCCTGATCGCTCTTGGGCCCGCTGTTGTTGTTGCAATGCTTTTCCTAGGAAAGCATACACCCCTTGAAGTTTTTCACCATTGGAGTACAGATCATTGTTCAGGATGGCGAATGCTGCTTCCACGTTTTCTGCTGCGGTTTTATAAATTGGTTCGCCTCTGGCATCTTTGCCGTTTACCTGCTTTTGCCAAGATGGGTTGTGAAACCTTTCTTTTGGCGGCAGTACTTCCGGTCTTACGATTCCAGGTAACCTTATAGGTTTTATGCCAGATCTATTCTTTCTCTCGTACTCCTCTATTTCTTCCTTCATGAGCTTAATGTCATCCTGGGTTTTTTGGAGGTGTTGCCGAGATCTGAGTATATGTTGCTGTTGCCTTTGGAAAGCTTGTCTCCTGGCTTCCAGCATCTCAGGGGGTTCATTTGCTCCCACTGGCGTTTGCAACAGCTCTTGCTCTTCCTGTTCCGTCATTGGCGGAACAAGGATTTCTTTGATTTTCTTCTCCGCAGTTTTTGTTCCGCTAGCATCTCCTACTTCCAGGTTTTCATCAGCTTGATCAGCTGATTTTTTCTTCCAGATTTTGTATTGGAGTTTCTTAGCAGCACGATGCTTTTTCTTGGAAGAGGGAGGTTTTTTGACAGGATCATCCTCTGTCAATTCCTTAACATTGGGAAATACCGGAGAAGTTTCTCCGTCTTCTCTCTCTTCCTCTGGCGGAGGGGTTTTAGGGCTTTCCTGGCTGCCGGCATCCGTGGTATCAGCTGGTTTTGCCATTAGCACTTCATGGAATCCCTCTTGAAAAGATTTAACTTTCCTTTCGAAGGCGTCCGCGTCTTCGTCTTCAGAATCAAAATCCTCTGATCCGGTTTCCGACTCTAATCTCGCCTCAATGGCGGCTAGCACGGATTCTGCTTCGGAGTTCATCGTCTCGTTGACGGATGTCGGATCTTCCGCCCGTATGACGGATGTCGGGTCTTCCGTTGTTGTGACGGGTGTGTTTTTGTCTGCCTCTTGCACGGGGTTTACATCATCCGTGTTTTCGGCGACTTCGGACTGCACCATGCCGATAAAGTGTGTGTCACTTTTTTGTCGGTGATCTGAGCAGAATCCGGCATCATAGTCATCCTCGACTGGGTATAGGGCGGGTGGGATAAATTTGCTTCCACCGCAAAACCCCATTGCTTCTGCAGTTAGTCCGATAAAGATGTTAGCAGATCCTATCGGTAACACGCAGGAACTTACCAGGTGGTTTTGCGCCGGTATGTAGGATCCGTTGTCGAGGAAGCGTCTGACATCATCATTGAATTCCAAGCTGCCGACAGTGATTGATCTTCCGATTCCGCCAAGTATCCCAGATCGGAACTTCACGCCTGACGTCGTTCGCCCCACGGTGGGCGCCAACTGTCGAGACATCGTAGTAGTTTTCATAGACGGGGGTGCCATGAGACTACGGTAGAGACGTGGGGTAACGGGATCGCGTGGTAGACAGTAAACACAGGATTTACCCAGGTTCGGTACGTCGCGACAGTACGACGTGCCTACTCCTGCACTTCTCACTAATCAGGACTAAAGCCTGGAAACATGATTACAATGTGAGGTTTTGGATCTAGCTACTCGCAGAGGATCAACTTCTTGGCGAGTTGGTCTATATCTTCTCTGTTATTCGTTTTTTTGTTTATCTCCCGTCCGACTTTATATAACAGCCGGATTAGGGCTTACAGAATAGGAAACCTAGAGGACTACGGTAACAATAACTTGGAAAGTAAGGAATCCGTCTTCTCCTCCAAGCCAGATCACATGGGCCGTGATCCGGGTTCTTCTAAAATCCGGTTTCTGTGCGTCAGGTTACTGGGCCGCCCAATGGACCACAGCCCACTACCACTTGGGCCACCCTGGTAATCAGGCACTTTCACTACCATCTTATATACCCCTATACGGTATATATCCGACAGTTGGAGAAGTCGATGATAGTTTGTTGAGTCTCACTCTTGCACTTGAAGAAATAAACCCAAGTGTATCTTGAATAATCATCGACGATCACCAAGCAATACTTCTTGCCACCAAGACTTGCCTCGGGCACGGCACCAAAGAGATCAACATGGAGAAGCTCCAAGATCCTCTTTGATGAGATAATAGTCTTGGCCTTGTGGGGAATATCATGCATTCTTTCCTTCAACACCCGACCTACAAACGCGATCTTTGGAAAAGGAAACATTTTCTTTTAGTCCAAGGATAAGGCCACCTTTGTGAAGACTTTGAAAAGTTCTCATGTTCACATGGGATAAGCGGCGATGCCAGAACCACCTCACGTCCTCCTTTCCGAAAAGACAAATCAACTAAGAGTTGGCGGACTTCGAAAATTTTACCACAAACAACTCATTTTCGACATGTCCCACGTATGCGACGTCAAGAGTCTTGCTCCTCAAAAGGAACACAATGTTTTCATCAAAGAAGACGGAGAAACCCATCTTCCCAAGAGAACAAACTGAAAGTAAATTGAAACCAAGGGATTCAACAAGCATGTAATCCACGATAGTAACATCAGGAGCAATCCCCTTGCCAAACCCCGATACCTTAGACGAGGACTTGTCTCCATAGCTCAAAGTTGCATCAATATCATTTGGGCGCAACTATGTCACAAGTTCTTTGCTTCCGGTCATATGAGTAGTGCATCCACTATCAATTATCCATTTAGATCCAACGGAAGCATAGTCCTGCAAGAGATCATTGACTAGAGTTAGGACCCGAGAAGGGTCCCCTCATGTTAGTAACAAGGGTCTTTGGAACCCAAATAGTATAGTCAATGTAACCTTCAATAGGACCAACATATTTAGCTTGCACAACACCATATTAATCAACATATAAGAAATGGTGTAGATTGATAGTTCCCGCGGAAATGCTACGAGTAGTTTTGTCCCTCATGACATGTAGTGTTCCCACATTTAAATAATGTAAGGATACATGTGTTATTGTGCTAGTCCCTGGATCAATTGCTAGCACCACAATACAAAATGAAATATCATGCAAATGCATCAAGTTCTATTACATCGCATGATCCAGTCTTTACAAAATAATATTACAACTTGCATAGTCTTAGAAGATTAGCAAAAAACAAAGAAATACAATGGAAAACATAGTACAATATTGATCTCATCTTCTTCTTGTGCCACAGGAAAAACATGTTGGCGATAGTCTCGAGATCCTAAACGAAATCCTCACTCGTCTTCAGCATCATCTGCAGGATGGAATATGCAGCCACAAAGAAGGTCAATACAATTTAATGTATTGGCAAGTAACACTATGGTGGATATAAATGGTAAGACTAATACTACATGCTTATTTGGCTGAGTGGAGTTTTGGCTAAGTTTGCATAAATCTAGTTTTCTCCTATCCCTTTATAAATCAATTTTTGTTCTGCTAAGTTTTGGGATTCACTGGTAAAACCCCAGTGACCCTGTGACATTACACGGTAAAACCCTGGCATGTCAAGAGACATTTTCGGTAAAACCCCGGGATGTCCCTACCTATGATTACAAGTTTTAACATTTAAAAAGGTGATGTGATTCTTCTGTCCATCCTTGTCCAGCTGCTCATAGTTGTCCATAACCGGGGACACGACTAAGATGTTAGTTTGTTGACTCTGCAGAGTTTGTGCACTTTCACCTCTGTACTATTTTCACCCAAACATCCTATACATGATGGATGTATTAAGGAGAGTTGAGAATTGAGTCGAAGTCTTTCAGAAGCATGAAAACTACCAACAAGCAATACCCGTTCCACCTATAATTCTTCTACATCTGCTTGTCAAGTCACAGGTAGAGTACACACAACTTAATCAACTAAGCGAGAGCCCATATGACCAAAGGATGCAATAGAAGGAATCTAAACTTGGGGAACATCATAATCACTTTGTTCCTGGGTGGCATTCCTCAAGTGAACAACTCAGGTATTACCCCCGAGGAGACACTCAATTCTTATCATCCATACAACCAAATCCACTCAGGTGGTTCATTCAAGTTTATACTTATAATTCTTCCACATCATCAAGTAAAACAATTTTTGTAGCAAGGCTAAGCATCTACTAAGTACCAAGGCTATAAAGGTAAGGTAGAAGATATGGCTACACAGTACTAGGATTTTTCATAGCATAATAATAACTTGGTAAAGTTTCCTACCATGCATTCTACTCAAAAATCAACTAATGCATATAGAAATAATGGGTGGATGGATGGTGTGTTACTTGCCTTGTTGAAGTTAGTGAAGAATCACACTCTCTTGACAAAAGATCGTTGCTCTCCGTACAATCTATACATTGAAAACACAATAACAAAATAAACAAACATTATAGCAATCATACCAACAATTGAAGAAAACATACAAAGTAGCAACCATAGCAAAAGGGTTTATGGTTATTTACTATGGCCAGGGTTGGTTAAAGCTGGAGTTTGAAATGATTCATACTATGATGGATCCATAAGTAAGTTCCATGAAAATTCTTCGGTTGGACTAGGTTGGGTTTGAAGAGATCAAACTTTATTGGAAACATATTTATCTAAGAAGTTCCAGGAGTTCACAAAGGTGATCTCACTATTTCAACTAAAGTAACACATGCCCATGTGTACCACTTAGTCATTTCCATCAAGACATTTGAGTGATCTAGTTTAGTCTTTCCATTTTGGTTAAGGTGGGTCTAGGTTCTGCTAACTTCATAGCCATATGGATAACAAAATAAATCCTTGGGATTTTCCATTTGGGACAATGGTTGGACAAAAACAACTTGTTACTCTTCAACTTGTGTAGATGGCTCCAAGCCTTCACATGCTTATCTTCTTGAAGATCATCTTCATGCTTCTATGGTAGTCTTGTTACTTGGATGAATTCTTCTCTTGGTATTGATAAATTCTTCATGGCTTTCACTTCACTAATTGTTTTTTGGTATGGGGGGACACAAATATCACTAAGTCAAATAGAAAGAAAATAGGAAGCAAGATAGAAAGGGAGAAAGAAAATAGGAAGCAAGATAGAAAGGGAGAGGGAGATGTTTTCTTCTGAATTTCTTCACATTTGTACTTCTTTGAGTTGCTTATAGTTGTTGTGAAGTCCAATTCCCCTACTTAAAATTGTTAAATGATCTTCTTTGTAGCTCTTTATGTTGTCACCAAGATGAAGATGGAGTTCCTTCTTATGGTTGAGTCTTGTCTTCCATTTTGCTAACTTGATGGGTTCTTGAAGCAGAATAGTGGAATGGAGAAGTAGATAGAAAACCATGGTACTAGTGTTTGTGGTTCACTAATTGGTCTTTTATATGTTTGACATACTAGGGACTTGGTCTTGGCTCCAAAATAGCCATAACAACAAAGGCAACAAGGATATAATCAAAATCATGGTTTAACAACTATGTGGACCACTATGGTGGGAGTTTGGCTAAAAATACATGGTAATGGTCCAGGGGTGTCCAAAATGGTTAGGCAAAGATGTCACTGGTTCAAGGTTACCAAATGGAACTAATTTGCAAAAGGAACTATATTGAAAATATTTATAGAATTAAATCTATGCCAAAAATACTCAAATATGCCCATTAATTCTAAATTAAATTTTATTTTGTTCAAATATTATTTTGGGACAGAGGATATGAAAGTACACATCCTAAGGTTTCCAAAACTATTTTATTTGCAATTTTTGGATTTATAGAATTTGAATTATGCCAAAATTCATCAAACAAGCTTATTTAAATTTGAACCAATTTAAGTTTGATAAATTTGAATTTGAACAGTGCTAAAAGATTCTACAGATCTAGGGGATTTCAAAAAGAAAGTTTTCTAAATTTGGGCTTATGGATCAAAAGTTATGATAGATCTAAGATGTAGGGGCTTTTCTGCAAAATTTACACTTTAATTTTTATCCGGAAATTAAATTCCAGAGGCTCAGATATGTTATTTGACGTGCGGTGCGATGGATAAGAGGTGGGCCTGTGCCGGCTACGTGTTGCTCTGCGCGACGGATAAGAACTTAACGCGTATGCTGACGCGGCACTCTCTGATTCGCCGATACCCCTACGGTAAGTGATCTACTCGTGGCCCTCCGTCGTAGATTTAACGGAAATGGACGAAAGGAGCATACCTCGCCAGCGTGGGCCACCGGAAATGACGAGGACGGTGGCGCAGCGGTCGAAAAATGACGGCGATGGCGCTCCGGTGGTCCGTGGGCACAACGGAGACCACCACGAGGCTCAGCGGAGCACGTCGGTTCGAAGGGTGTCGACGGCGTCCACGGTGATGACCTCCCTTGATGGCGCGGTGTAGACCCGAGGCGGCGCAACTCCGCGAGCACGACGCAGTCGATTCTGCGTCCAAACCAAACGGAAGAGGGGGTTTAAATGGTTCAAGAAAGCAAGGGGAGGAGAATGGGAGTGGTCTCGTCCTCGGGGACAACCTCATCTTGCCGGAAACAAACGAAGACGACGGCAGACAGAGGTTACTCCGACGAGAGATTTCTTCGGCGTGGTGGCGAGATGCGGAGAGATGTGAGAGGGGTTTTGCAGAGGGACTCAGTGGCTATTTATAGGCGTAGAGAAGGAAGGGAGTAATGACCTTAATGGCCGGAATTAGGGCGGCAAAAAATCGGGCCGAAACGGTCGTGGCTTTCCTTCTGTGAGGAAGAAGAAGGATGACGTCAGCTGGCGTCATCTTTTCTTTTTATTTTTCTTTTCTTTTTCCTGTTAAATAAAAACTTTAATAACTTCTGTTTTAAATATCCAAATGACATCAAATAAATTTCTAAAATCTTTAAATTCCATATCTTTCAAACCATAACATTTTTATAAACTTTTCATCATATTTTTATTTTTGAATTTGGAAATTTGAATAATTCTCTAATAGTGACTTAATGTTATTCCCAAAATATAAAATGATAAAAATGTAAAACCTAGTCAAATAAAATTTTAGTGACATTCTATTAGTGGAATATTATTTTTGAAGGTCATTACCATTTATTTTCATATTTTATATTTTTAAGATATAAGTGATTTATTAATAGCAACTTAATGCCATTTTTAAAATAGAAAAACTAATAATTATTAAGGTGGCTTAATAAAATTTATAATAAAACCACAAGTCATAATATTGTTTTCAATGCCCTCTTTTATGTTATTTTCAAAGCAATGCATTTTCATACCTTTATGTTTAAAACATGGAATAACAACTAAAAGTTATTATTAAAATATTTTATCCTCATCAAATATTTTTGAGGCTTACAACTTTATTAAGGGTTATAAATCTTTGATTTTTGTTGCCATAAAATATTTTCAAAGTAATATTGGAGTTGCAAACATTTTACGTGAAGAGGTTTGCTAAAAGAAAATATTCCCTTTATATAAAGAAAAACTTGTTTTTGAATAAGGTTTTAGGTTTTAAGGAACATAGGCATAATTGGATTGGTAATTTCAATTTCATTGAAATATGTATTGTTTTCCTTTTGTTTCTTGCTTCTCATTTGGTTTTTGGTGACTTGCTTTAATAGAAAACAAAAAGTTTCATTTTTTTGTGATTTTTGCATTTTCCAAAAATCAGGGATGTTACATGACACCACCACTTGAAGTTACATTGTTGGCTTGTGCGGGAATGCTACGAGTAGTGTTGTACCTAATGACAATACCACCCGAAGCACCATTGTTGGCATTCTTCTTCTTCTTCTTCTTCTTCTTGGCAACATAGTCAAGACCTTGCTTGCCCACTTGTGGCCTAGGATCACTCATTTGTGGTCTAGCAACAACCACTTGTAGGCTTGAGGTCGCAACCTTCTCAACTTGAGGGCTCTTTCCCTTGAGCCTAGCTACCTCATCCTTCAACCTAGCATTTTCCTCAATAATTTTTGCATGATCACAAGAAGAAGTAGAGGTTCTAGGGGTGTTGACTTGATTAAGTTAAGTTTGAAGTTGTTCATGTAACTTCTTGAGGGTAAAGTATTCACTCTCCAAGGCCTTGTGAGCCTCGGTGAGCTTTCCAAACTCCTCGGTTAGTTTCTCATGACCAACCCCAAACTCAACCTTATCCTTTTTAGCCTTTTTATATTTAGAAATTGCAAGGTCACGTTCTTTAGTGATATTAGAAACAATTACATTGTTGGACTCTTCAATAGATTCAAGTTCCTCTTCAAGAGAAACTCTACCTTTATGCTCTTCCTCAAGAGTCATGTAAAGAGATGATATCTCATATGCATCCCTTCTTTCAATCCCACCTTTCTTCTCAGGAGCTTCATGGGGCTCTCCCAATTGGCTCATGAGGTGATCAAAGTACTTCTTGGTCTCTCCTTGCAAGTTAGACGTAAAGCGTTCCAAAGAGATAATTTCATCTTCTACTCTAAGACTAGCATGGTTTATCAATTCACTTTGAGTCTTAGATTTGGAGAAGGTGGTACCTTCGAGGCCTTAGCCATGAAGCACTTGGCATTGTGTTGAGGAAGATTCTCACTGGGGGATTCAAAGAGTGACGAAGATGATGGAGTTGTAGCAAAAGAAAGAGCGGCCACTTCACTTGTGGTTTTTTCTTCTTCATCACTTTCGGAATCATATTCCTCTTGAGTCATAAGCACAAACTTGGTGGGAGTCTTCTTGTTGAAGGGTTTCCTCTTGAAATGAGGCTTCTTGTACTCAACCTTGGACTTGTCCTTGCGAATGAGGTTGCCACCATGAAGCTCTCTATTCTCAAAGGGGCACTCCGCAATGAAATGGTGCTTATCTTGACAATTGAACCAAGACCTCACCATTGGAGTCCCTTCGTCGCCATAGCGAGACTTGGTCTTCTCCTCAACATATGCCTTGGCCTTGGATGGATTCTTCCAAAAACTTTTGCACGGTAAGAGAAATGACATCTTTGAGAAACGGAGTCATACTCTTGACCCTTCAAAGGAGCCAAGTCCTCAAAGCAATCTTCTTCATACTCCACCTCCCTTGACACAATCTTGGCTTTCAAAGCAACCGATACTCCTTTGTGCATACCTAGGGATTGAGATGCTCACTAGAGATGCTCTTACATGAGATGTGAGAGGTAAAGTTGGGGGATTGAGTGTATTCAACTCATATTACCCCCACAATCAAATTTAGTTTAGATTTTCCTCTAAAATGTTCATTTAAGCAAATGCTAGGAATGTTAGAAGAAGCTTTTGAGTTAAGCTAATACATGTATAAAAATGTTCTAGTTTAGCCGTAAGTCCCTAAAGAGTTCAAAAAAAAGAAGAAGCCGTAAGTGCCTAAAAATATGGGGACCTCGTTCCTCTCCGGCTAACAGCTGATCCCACCTTTATAAATAACCGTCAGCCTTTCCTGTAATTACTAGCCGCAACCCTTCACACATTTCATCTACACGCCCTCACGTTTGCGGAATTACCAGACAAGTCCTCCCGCCGCGATGGAACCCGGTTCAGAAATCGATCCGGACGACCACAACCCAGAACCGGTCCACCATGGTCCACGCGAGGACTCCAACGCCGCCGCTTCCCCTTCTCCGAGCGCCGTGGCAGCCGCAGGCGGCGCCGCTGCTTCCGTCGCCGTCGCCATCACCTCCCCCTGCAGCGCCCGTCGACCGACCCCAAGAACCTGTCCGTGAGCAGGGCGTAGGCGGCACCCACGGATCGAGTTCCGCTGCGGCGGGGGTCGACCAGAAGGGCAAGGGGCCCGCCGAGGAGGAGGAGAGGAAGAAGAAAGCGGAGGAGGGAAAGGTGATGGCGCGTATCTCGTGTTTGTTGTTTCTTGGAGTTCTTGGAGTGCGTTCTTGAGCATTTCTTGGTTTCTCTACTCTTGATGTGTAGGGGAAATCGTCGCAGGCCAGGAAGACACTCTGGAGAAAGATTAAAAGCTTTTTCTCCCTCAAGAAAAAGGTATAGCCTGAATCTGGTCTGTCTCTTGCTCACTCGCCTGTGATTTCTTGGCTCGTCCGTGCATTTGTGTGCCAATCTTATTACCTTGGATGTGAATCGTTGAGTTCTTGTGAGTATGATTTCCGAGTAGCAGGAGCGGAACCTTTGGCCAAGAGTGTACCTAGCATTGTTACACCAACCTATTTTCGCGTATGGAAGGAATCGGGATTATGGTGTTCTTGGTTTCTGTTTCTTCATGTTTAATTTCGGGACCAGTCATTTTAATCAAGGCAAAAAAAATCTTGGGTAGAGAATGATGATGTGGCGTGCTAGAGTAGAGGAGGAATCTTGGAAAAATGTCAGGAGTAGTTTGGACTTTAGTTGCAAGAGCGCAGACTTCCTTGTTGCTTGTATGGTATTTGAAACAAACGGCTATCTTGTTGTAACTTCCGCAAGTCTGTAAACTGTGGGCAAATCATGATGCCATGTCCTAATTACTGCAATATTTTGGTAACAGAGCTTGATGTTAGATATGAGCTTTCTTTCGAACAAATGTTGCTATCAGAAAATCTAGTCTAGACATTTGATTGAGATTGCACAACTGGACATAATTCTGTAAACCATTGGGCATTTACATGCAAAACCTCTGACTACCTACTCAGCAGTTTTTTGCGGAGAGTTCTCCATTTGGTTGATTGGTACCTGGAACTAGCTCAGAAGCCTCAACCGTAATTCATGTAAAACGTTGGCAAAAGCAAAGACATTTTGGACGCACGATTTTTGTGGTCTTGCTATTACATTGTTTTTTGTTAATTCCATTCATTTCTTATTCCCCTGTTTCTTGTTTTGAAATGTTTGCTCTTCAGTTTATTTCTGTAAAACTGTAAGTCTGGCAGGATATCTGGATTTTAACCTGTTTTCTCGTCGAACAGATTGTTGCTAGAGAAAGATGGAAAATATATTCGCAACATGTGGGTCGCAAGGTTTGGCTCCATTTTGCCTTTTTATAATGTTCGAAATAGAAGTGCATGAAATAGCAAGATCAAAATCCTAGATCACAGGATACTGTGATTCATGGTCCTGTAGAATCAACTGTCAGGGGTTAACTCTTGATTGTGATAGTCTGATAGAACGTAAACTGACTTTGTAGTGTAGCTGAGTTCATCAGACGTTAATAGATATTTTCTTCTTTTCTTATTGAACAACATCCAATCAGTATCAGTGATAGAATTATGCATGTTAATGGTCTCATACATTTTCAGAGCAAACTGAAGCCTGAAAATTGGAAAACAAACAAAATATCCATCACATTTGACATATGTTGTTTCCATGTTCTACTCAGTGTAATTTGAATTCTCGTATTTGTGTGTTTGTTGCAGATACTTCCTATCAGTCAAGTCGGTTATTATCATCGTATGCCTATTCATGTGAATCTTGATGCCTATTCGGGATTTAGACCGGTCTACGGAGATGGGGAGTGTTTCTACAGGAGCTTCATATTTTCTTACCTTGTAATTGTCCACCTCTCTTTTCTTTAGAGCAGGAGGTATCTTTAGTCATTTAATTTTTTTTTATGTGAATGTCCAACAGGAGCAAGTTCTTGATAGGCAGGACACACATGAGGAACACCGTCTCCTTGGTACTGTTGAAAGAGTGTCTACTGAATATACAAATCTTGGATGGACCTTTCAGTTTTGGAGGAGCTACGAAGTAAGTTCTCCCCTTCTCCATATTTTATTTTCTGAAATAAACAGGCTTGTAAGGGATGATTCTCTTCGGGCGTCAAGTACTTCAGGCTGAATCTGGTGTCTCACTATCTTCATTTTGTCATTTGCAGGAGACGCACAACTTCTTAACAGTAGTGGCATGCCATCAGTTTTACACTGTTGGCATAAACTCAAATTCAAAGTTTACTGTAAAGTTAACCGCCTAATTCTAACATCAATGAACCTTAAGAGAAATCTAATTGCAAAGGAGCAACGAGACAATATCATTTGTAAGAATATAATTGTAGCTTTGTTTTGTTTGAACACAAAAGATGCAAAATGCTGCTTCTGGTAGTGTAGCCACCCTACTGTTCTGTTACCAAACATTTTCTTCCATAGCTGCTGTGCTACAGTATGTGCTTAATGACTGAAGCTTTTCAGACGTGTTCTGTGTTTTTTCATATCTTGCTATCAATTCAATATTCTGCAACTTATTGGTGCGACATATGATATGTAATGATCATCAGATGTGAACTATTGAGTTCCTGATTCTTTCAGGCATTTAGGGAGCTGATAAATGATGTAATAGGATGGAAGACACAGGGCAGGAGGGACCACATAGTATCAACTCACAGGTTTTTGATTCGCTTGGTTTTCTGCAATTCCATCTCAGTATCATGGCCAAATGCATTCCTTCTCACTGACAGAATATCTTCCTCTTTTAGCTACCGCAAAGATAAACTTCTTGAGTTCTTCGGAACCTACGCTACAACAGAAGACAGTGAGAAGAACACCCTTGAACTTATCTTTCCTTCAGTTCATCATAATTCATGTTTCTGACAAATTCTGTTCGTTAGTTCTTGTTTTCCTCAGATTAGTGGTAGCTATCCAGATATGCTCGCACGGGAACGAGTATGTTCAGCTTATTCCTGAGCTCAGCGAAAATTACAGTCTGAAAGATGTCAGTATCAGCATCTCTTCCCTTACATTACCTCGTGCTGAATTTCGGATGCATCCATTCATCTTATCTGACCCATTGCTCTACAAACAAACAGTGGTGCTCCCGGTCTGTCATTCGATCTCGAACTCATACGGACCATGTCATGATGGCGGCCTTGGGTGCAGCGCTTGAGGTACCCCTTAAAGTGGAGCGACTCGATGGAGCAGGAGGCACTCAAGATATCTGCATTGGTCCTGGAGTTGTGACTGTGACCTTGCTGTACACGGGCGATCACTACGGCATCCTCTACCCACATGCTCCTCCTGCTGAGAGTTCAAGTCGACAGGCTTCCTAGAGAGAACATCCCGCTGATTAGAGTTCACATCAACAGATTCTGCTGTGCTGAAATTGAGCTTGATTGCTGCCTAAGAATGAGAGTGCTGCTGAGTCTGGTTGTATATAATGCACTAAAGTTAGGCATAGCATACGCTTGTGCATTCTTCTTCTGTTGGCCCTAGTCTGAAGAGTGACAAAGGAAAAACTTGTGTTGTACAGTACAATTTTGTTGAATTGCTTGTTGGTATACAGTGAATCTTGGTGATCACATTCGAACTTCTTAATTCTGTGGATTTTAAGTGTCTATGAACACATGTTACTAGTATTTCAGCGGCTCGCTTAAGACAGTTGGTAGCCTCCTGATATCATCTTTGGTGGCATTGGTATGAAGGCATGAATTGGTCTGCCAGTATGTCCTAGAAGGCGCAGGTATGGCGATTCTTTGGACATGTTTCTTTTGTGTCTCGCCCGTTTTGTTTACAGCATTAGATGATCTTCTTTGGCTCTCCTGATTTTCTATCTTTCGTGGCTCGCCACTGGAACAACACTGGGTGAAGTTGAGATGGGCTGCTGCTGATTACAGTGCAAGCTAATAGATCTCCTATGCAGAAATTCAACAGACTAGATGTTTTACTTTTGCTATTGAAGCTTGTTCTCAGAATGTAAAATAGAGTTTTCTTTTTCTTTTAAAAAACTGCATGGGTTGTTAGTTTTGCAACAGCAAGGTGCTTTGCGGATTTCAATGTTGTCATGTTGTCTATTCCATCAGTTCCTTGATTGTCACTGCACCAGTTGATCTTATATGTTTATCTTGCTTTTTATATCATTACTGACTCCTAAGATTCTTTGTTTGGTATTGCTCTGGTTGTGTCAGACCCAAGTGCGAGTGTGTGATCGCTAATAATTCCGCAAGAACAGGAAGAACAATAGGAAAGTGTATTTTACTGTAGCGTCTTTAGGATATATATATTTTTTGTGTTTGAGTCACATCTCATAATTTGCAACATAGTTACGGCCAGCAACTGATAGGCTTTGTATAGAAGGACAGCGACAAAGGTAGAAACGCTACAGTTAATGACAAGTGACCGTAAGCAGTTAAGTAGCTAGGAGGGCATGTTGATCTTAAGCTTTTCGTTTACTGAACCTGTGTCACTCTGAACTTGACACTTGGGTCCAGTGTCTTGCCATTTCATCGCCTATATTTTTATGTGACTTTATTGGTTTGATGAGTAGTTATCTGCAGACAGAAATCTTTACCGGCGCCATTAAGAAACATAGCACATGTTAATTCTTGGCAAGTCCAACTCGTTGGGTACCCTAAACCCGTCCTGAAGAAGCTCAGGTCTACTGAGACCACCATTACACCTCTGTGGTCTGTAGATGTTAACGTGGCTGCTGGAATTGGCATCTGAAGGGTTCACCTGTTCCTGCTGGCACATTGGCATCACTGATCTGTTGCCCTCTTCATCTACTAGAGTGTTCACAAGTTAGCTTTTATTCCCCCAGGGATTGTCAGGTTCCGCCAAGTTCCAGTGGCGCGTGGCTCCTAGGCTGTGCAGCCTGAATAAGCCACTCGGTGGAATGCCTCCTTCTGAATTCCCCGAAGTGAATCTGTTATTAAGCCCTGCGGTGGAGCATTCTTCAGTCCTGCACCATGGTAATAGTAGTTGTTTAATTATGTGGCTATACTATATCCTTCTTTGGACACTACATTAAATTGCTAAAGAATTAACGGAAACAAAATTTCAGAGAAGGGAAGGGAATCCATCGAGATGAAGCAGATTTGTCATGCAGTGGCCGAAAGAGGCCAAATGTTGTTGTGGGTAGACGGGAGCGGGAAATGGTATCATGTTGTCATGTATATGAATAGTTGAGTTTAGAAATTGAAATTGTTTTTGGTAACTGCCTTACAAAAAGGGCTATTTGTACTCTTCTAGTGTATGTTTCTAAGGCAAGTGCTTATTTCATTGCAGGAAGAAATAATATTTGCTCTCTTGGCATGCATGTGGTTGAATCTTGCCAAGGGTTTCTTCATGCATTGCTGATAGGTGGTTTCCCCATAGCGTTTCTTCATGCATTGCTGGTAGGTATAGTTTTCTCATACTGCCAATTTTCACTATCCTAAAGAGAGATAATTTGGCAAATAGAGAAGGTATCATGCTGCTAAGCCGCAACATTTGTATGATTGATGTCATAGCAGCTAAAAATTAACCTATTGCTTATGTGTATGATGGATCATTTGGTTTGTAGCAGTTCATAACGCATTTGAGCTACAAAATAAGGCTGAAGTATGTGAGATTTATCTCATAATTAATGCACTCATTGGTTAGGGCATCTTCAGCCGTCCCCCCGGGAGGCCTTTTTAGCGCCGAAAAGCCACAGTCGCCCCCTAGGACTCGGTTTAGCGTTGCTTTCCGCCGTTTTCTCTGCCGTTTCGCGCCGAATCCAGCCCAAACCCAGCGCGCTCGGTTCGGCTTGGGGAAAAAAATGCGTGCGTGGGCCAGACTTGTCGGCGACGGAAGACGATTTCCCTCCATTTTTCGGTGTTTCCCTCCACTTTTCGGCGATTTTGCCATGGCTCCCGCCCGATTCACAGGACCCCGCGCCACCGCCGTCGCCGTTGCCATCCCCGCGACCTCGAGCTTGGCAAGAAGCCGCGCAAGCCGAGAGCGCCAAAGGAGAAGCCGCCCGGCATGTCCAACAAGGACTGGATCGCCGAAAAGACGCGCCTGACAACGGCCAACGTCAAGCGCCGGGGGAGGGAGGCGGCGCAGCGGCAGAGACAGCTGATGGCGCAGCTGCAGGCCGCTGTCGAGGAAGAGGAGGAGGATGAGGAGGAGGCGCTGGATGAGCCGCCAACTCCGATCGCATCCGCGGCGCCGCCTGTCAAGCGGAGGGCCGGCTTCGTCCCTATCTTCGCCGGATGGAAGCAGTCACCGCGCCCGTCGCCGCGCCCGGCACCTGCATGGTACGTCGAAGGTGACCCCCTTGGTGGTTTCAACCCCAACCTCACATTCCCCTACCATCCGCCGATAATGTACGGCGCCTCGCCGGGCTACGCATCTTCCCCGTCCCACCGCCGTGCGATGATGGCCAGGCTACAGACCCAGGACAACAGCTTCATGGAGGAGATCATCATCGCCGGCTCGATGGCGGCGGCGGCGAGCCCGGGTTTCCTCGAGCAAAGTGGGGAGTTTTTCGCGCAGGGCGGCGGTGATTACGGCGAAGGCGGCACGAAGGGAACAGAGGCCGACGAGACGCCTGTGGCACTAGAGGGAGCAGATCCGGCCGAGGAGGTCCGCCGTCCACGCCGTGGTCCTGGCCGTCCCCGCAAGCAGGGGCGGTGCCAGTAGGGGGTCGAGCCTGGTCGGCCGACCCGGCTCGGTCTCGGCGAAAGAAAAAATTACAGGTGAGAAAAAAAATAAAGAAACCCGTCCATTGTGCAGCACTGCAGCGGCTTTCTATCGCCCCCTACTCGCTCGCATCTCGCCTCAGCCTGCCCCGCCGATCTCCAGTGCCGCCAACCGCCACGCCCTCGCCGGCCGGCTCCCTGTCCCCGGCCGCGAATCCCCGCCTGCGCCGCTCGGCCGCCACCACGCCGTCGCCGGCCAGCGCAACCAGGAGTGCAGGACCTCCCCATCCACGCTGGCCACCTCAACCAGGAGTCCAGGACCGCCCCGCCCTCGCCGGCCGGCTCCCTGTCCCTGGCCGCGAAGCCCCGCCCGCTCCGCTCATCTCCCGACGGCTGCCACCACGCCCTCGCCGGCCAGCGCAACCAGGAGTGCAGGACCGCCCCATCCACGGCAGCCACCGCAACCAGGAGTCCAGGGCCGCCCCGCCCTCGCCGGCTAGCTCCCTGTCCCCGGGCACGAAGCCCCGCCCGCGCCGTTCATCCCCCGGCGGCCGCCACCACGCCCTCTCCAGCCAGCGCAACCAGGAATGCAGGATCGCCCCATCCACGCCGGCCACCGCAACCAGGAGTCCATGACCGCCCCGTCCTCGCCGTCCGGCCCTCTGTCCCCCGCGCCGCTCATCTCCCGCGTCCTGGCGGCCGGCTCGTTCTGATGGCTCGCGAACAAGATGCAGCAATATCCATAAATCTCAAGATGTTACGCCGTGAGTAGGCTAGTTTTACTTTTGTGGATTTCTGAATTTAGTTTTGATGTCTAGTGACCAGCAGTGTGCAGGAGATTTACTCAAAGATTTCGATTTTTTATGTTACATGACACTCAACAAGCAAATGTTACCGAAATCTTTAACCTAGTAAATGTCAGTTGCCGATCCTGAAGCTTCGAAGACCAATTGATAAATATGGTACCCCTGAAATAAGAGATAAAATGAGATGGGCATCTTCCTCGACACTTTGGTCTTACAAACGTGGATTCAACCTAATGGCACTATATTCTCAAAACGTAGCACTATTTTTATGTAGATTTTTTTGTTTGTAGTTAGTTTGCACTTGTGCTTGATGATATATTAAATTGAATATGTTTTGGACCTTTCTTATGTTGAATACACTTGGTTTTTGCCAAAAAAAAATTAGAACTTGTTTGCTCGACCCGGCTCAGCCCAATTCCTGCCTCCGCCACTGCCCGCAAGGAACCCAAGGCAGCGCCCTCGTCGCTCACCGAGCCTCACGTCAAGTGGTCGCACAGGGAGGATGTCCTCCTCGCTGAGGCGTGGAAGACAGTCAGCCTGGACCCGATCGTCGGCGCCAACCAGCGCGTCGACAACTACTGGAAGCGGGTGAAGACGGCGTACGACGAGCGCCGGATGATCGACCCCGACTTCGCCGCATACGTCACGACCGCGGCCAGAAGGCCATGGCGAACCATTGGGCGAACATCCAGGCCGCCTGCAACAAGTGGCATGGCATCCAGGAGGAGGTCGTGATGAGGCCGAAGAGCGGCGCCAACAGCGAGATGGAGCTCGTCCGGATGCTCGAGGCGTACAAGAACGACGAGGGCTCCGACTTCAAGTTCCTCCACGTCTTCGTCGTCATCGAGGGGTGCGAGAAGTGGGCGGAGGTGCGCCGGTCGATCGGCAAGGGCAAGGAGTACGTCCCCGATGCGGTGGCTGCCGGTGCGTCCGAAGGACGTCCGCCGTTGGGCCACAAGAAAGCCAAGTCGGCGAGGGACGGCGCGCCGGCAGCGGCAAAGCTCCAGGCGTCCATCGAGTCCTGCATCGCCGACGCCCAGGCCCAGGACGGCAAGAGGGAGGAGTTCGCCAAGTAGATATGGGCGGCGCTCATGGCCAACTCCCAGGTCAAGATTGACCTCCTCTGGAATGGCACCGCGGCAAAGAAGAGGAACAACGACCTCGCCTTCCTCACGGGGGGTGACCCGGCCGCGATGACCCCCGAGGTGAGAGCATGGTTCCTGGCACAGTGTAATCTCATCCTGAGCGACATCAACCCGGCTCCGGCCCCGACCACGTCGGACGACACGAGCTACGCCACTGCGCCGCCGAGCATGCACATCGACCTGCAGGATGCCGCGCCCATCGTTGACCTGGAGGATTCCGCGCCCGTCGTCGGCAAGGATGCCGCGCCCGTCGTTGACAAGAATGCCGCACCCGTCGTCGACAAGGACGCCGTGCCCGTCGTTGACCTGGAGGATGCAGCTCCCGTCGTGGACCTGGAGGATGCCGCGCCTGTCGTCGATCTGGAGGATGCCGCGCCGAGCTCGGCGCCAGCTCCGACACCGGCCGAGGCCTCTGCCTGATTGCCCAACTGTGCCGAATGTGGCATGCCGCGCGCGCCCGACCGTGGTTTGATCGAGACTATTTGACCGCCCAACTGTGGCATTTTTTGTAATATGATTGCCCAAACTATGGCTGCTGTGATCGCCGAACTCGGGCTCTATTTTGGGGCGGGAAGAGGAACTTTTAAAAATTATTCGCCGTTCTGTTATCTGGGTCGCCGAACGGCTGGTAAAATTGTCCCCTCAGGTTTTGGTGCGGGCCGGCGTTATCGCTAAAAAGCGCCGAACTGAAACCTTGGGGGCACGAACGGCTGGAGATGCCCTTAGATGACACTACATTGCTCATGCTGGGAGCGGGGGAAGTTTCGTGGAAGGAGGCCTGTCGTTTGTAAAAGGCAGGAAGGTGGGGACGCAATGGGTGGTCGACACGTGGCCCGGTGCCCTTTGGACGCACCCCCTTGACACCCCGGATATGAATACGGAGCTCACTAAACCGTATGGGGAGGATGAGATCGAAACAACTCTCTTTCAAATGGGGCCTACGAAGGCGCCCGGGCCAGATGGTTTCCCGGCCTTATTTGACCAAACCCATTGGGATCTCTTGAAGAACAATATATGTGCTGCGGTGAGAGGTTTTCTTTCGGGTGAAGGTATTCCTGATGGTTTCTGTGACTCAGTTATTGTGCTCATTCCTAAAGTGAATAATCCAATGCACCTGAAGAACTTTTGTCCTATCAGTTTATGCAATGTTCTGTACAAGATCGCTTCCAAGGTTTTGGCCAACCGATTGAAAGTCATCCTTCCAGTGGTTATCTCTGAAAACCAAAGCGCTTTTGTTCCAGGACGATTGATCACTGACAATGCTTTGATAGCTTACGAATGCCTCCATACTATTCGGAAACAACGTGCAAAACGTCCATATTTTGCACTCAAAATCGACATGATGAAGGCTTATGATCGCGTGGAGTGGGGTTATTTACATGATTGTCTTGTTACATTGGGCTTCTCTCCGGTCTGGATCAGCACGGTCATGAGGTGTGTGACACATGTCAGGTATGCTGTTCGGATTAATGGAGAGCTCACTTCACCGATTATTCCATCCAGAGGGATCCGACAAGGTGATCCTATCAGTCCATACCTCTTTTTACTTTGCACAGAAGGTTTGTCTAGTCTGCTTTTACACAAAGAGACTGTGGGGGTTCTACATGGTATTCGCAACGGCCGGTCTGGTCCACCTATTTCCCACCTCTTATTCGCAGATGAAAACATTTTCTTCTCTCGGAGTGACCTAAGGAGTGTGGAGGCCCTGAAGGATACTTTATCGCGTTATTGCCAAGGTTCGGGACAGAACGTGAATCTTTCTAAATCCTCGGTGTTCTTTGGCACACATTGTGATCTTGATATCAAGACCAGTGTGATGGGACAATTGGGTGTGACAAACGAGGTGCTGCAAGATACTTATTTAGGCATGCCCACGGGCATTGGCCGGTCCCCTATTGTCTCCTTTTAGTCCATTGTGGACAAGGCATGGAAATATCTCAATGGATGGTCCGATAGACCTATGTCTCGCTCCGGGAAGGAAACCTTGATAAAGGCCATCATTCAAGCAATTCCAACATATATAATGAGTTGCTTCCAAGTTCCAATTGCCATATGTGACTCACTACGAAGAGCCGTTGCTGACTTTTGGTGGGGAACAGAGGAGGGAAAGAAGAAAATGCACTGGCGTAGTTGGGAGTGGCTGTCCACCCCCAAACCCCTCGGAGGCCTGGGTTTTCGTGATCTAGTCTTATTCAATCAGGCGATGCTAGGGCAACAGGGCTGGCGTATGATCACGGAGCCAAACTCACTGTGTGCTAGGGTGTTAAAGGGACGCTACTTTCCTGACTGTGACTTCTGGGAGGCTCCGCAACCCCGATCTTCCTCATTTACATGGCGGAGTATCTGCTTTGGCATGCGCCTTGTGAAAAAAGGAGTGAGGTGGACAGTTGGTGATGGCAACAAAATACGTCTGTTGACTGATAATTGGATCCCAAATTACAAACCTGGTTCCTTTTTGCCTCTGGTGCCTATTCCTGATGGTGCGTTCGTTAACCTCCTTCTCTCGGATGACCGCAGCTCGTGGGACACCGATATGGTGTCTTCTGTTTTCGAGGAGGATGTGGCACTCCAGATCTTGCAGATCCCAATCAGTAGACGGGTCAGCGAAGACTTTGTTTCTTGGCCCTATACATGCTTTGGTGACTACACTGTGGCTTCGGCATACAACTTAGCAAGAACAGATAAGTTCTTTTCTGAACGAAGCAAGCAAGGTGGTGGTACCAGCTCTACCTCCGCTGATGATACCATATTCTGGAAGAAACTGTGGGCCACCAAGGCACCAAGGAAAATGAAAATTAATCTCTGGCATTTTTCTCACAATTGCCTTCCTTCCGGTGTTCAGTTGAGCAGTAGACACATTCCAACTTCTGGCCTCTGTCCGTACTTCTCGCGAGAGGAATCAATCGAGCACGCGTTGCTCTTCTGCTTGCCAAGGAGGTATAGCGGGAGGTCAAATTGGTGTACGAGATACACCTCCAAAGGAAATTCTTCACCAGTCCGAAAGTTTGGCTCTATGATTTTATGTTGAGATCAACGGACCGGGAGAAGACAATCCTTACTGTGACTACTTGGCATCTGTGGACTTCTCGTAATGGTCTTCGCAATGGTGAGATTATGAGGAACCCACACTCGGTTGCTGAGCAGATCAAGGCATACACGGAAATGATTGAAGCACATCTTCACAAACCGGCTCCCTCTGCCAGGCGTGATACCAGTTCATCTGAGTCTCATTGGTCTCCGCCGCCTGAAGGTATGGTTCATATTAATGTGGATGCTGCAATCTTTGCTTCTTCTTGACGGATGGAAGTGGGCGCCGTGATCAGGAACCACCTGGGTGATTGTATCACCGCATGCAGTGAAGTTATTGATATGATCACGACGCCGAAAACCGCTGAAGCATTGGCGTTGCGCCGTGATGTCTCCCTAGCTGATGAAGAAGGATTCCGCAAAATTGTGGTAGTCTCTGACTGCCTCTCGGTGATCCAGCGAGTTAACTCTCCATGCCTTGATCGTGGTCCTGCTGGCGTGGTAATACAAGATATCAAGCAAATCGCTGGCAAGTTCACTGAAGCTTCATTCAGTCATGTGCGCCATCGGTTCAATGCCTCGGCTCATGTATTAGCTCGTTCCGAACGTTATGTTTCTACTATGTTTAGGAATTCTACTCCGGATTGCATCCGGCAGTTTATGTGTAATGGTTCAAGTTAATTAATAAAGTGTTGTTAGGCCTCAAAAAAAATGCCACTCGGGAACAAGCCAACAGTTTAAAGGCATGGTGAAAACCGTCAAAGGAAAAGAAGTTAAAAAAAAAAACTTTGGGCTGCAGGCGTGTTGGTTCCTTTTCCATGTATGCTCCTGTTGAGACGAAAGCCAAAAATGGGAGGCTGAACTGTGTGTGCAAAAGGAGGGCACAGTAAAAACTTTTGGTTCTGCTTGTGGCAGAGCAGTAAAAACAAAAGAGGAGCTACTCTTCTCCTAGAGCTCCAGAGCTGGGCGGGTCCACGCGCGAGAACAAGAGTCCGCGTCCCATCGGGCGGCTGAGATCGCGCCAGCACCAAAGCGTCGCGGCATCCGGGCCATCCAACCCACCGGCGCGCACACAGAACACAACCACCGTCCGTGAGCCTTCTCACTCACTGACACCCCCACCCCCACAGCATCTCTCTACTCTCCCTCCCAAGAGCCCTCGTCAAGATCAAAAACCCCCCAACTTTCCCCCCTCTGCTACTCATCTTCCCCTTCTCGCTCGCTGCTCAACCCAGATTTATTTTCTCCTTTCTTGCTGCTGCTTCGTCCCTAGCATTTGCGGGAGCAGGGGAGGCCATGGGATCGCCGCCTGTGGACGTGTGGGCCCTGTTCCGCAAGTACGACCAGCTCTACTTCCACGGCGCGCTCGCCGACGCCCCCTTCACCCTCGACTGGGCCTCACCGCGCATGAAGACCATCACCAGGTACTACTACCACCCACCGCTACGCCCTCCTCCCGCTCCTGCTCCGCTCTGCTCTGCTGCTCGCGCCTCTGTTTCTTTCATTTCTATTTTTTCGGGTCTTATAATCCCAGTCAGGGCACCAACACTAGTGGAAACAGGGGCTTTAGTCCCGGTTCGTAGGCCCCCATTTGTCCCGGTTGTGCAACCGGGACGGGGCATCCGGGACAAATACCCCTCCCCATTGGTCCCGGTTGTGGCAGGACCCGGGACAAATGGGGCTGACCACGTGGCCCGTGCGCTGGAACCTGGCCAGGGCTATTAGTCCCGGTTCTCAATACGACCTGGGATGCATGCCCCTTCTGCCGCGGCAGGGCTTTTGCCCTTTTCTCTGCCGCGGCAGAAATTTACAATTTCCGTTTTTTGGCCCCCCAGACCTCCTGGCGGCCCCTCCCCGGACCTCGAGAAGAGAGGAGCCTCGGTGGACCCTCCACGGAGCCCCCGGATCGCACGAGTGAATAAGTATATAAAGCAGAATAAGAAACACTTATATTACAGAAGCAAAGTATATCGAGCATATTACATGACCGATGGAGTGTATTACAAAATCAAACTTAGTTCCAACCGGAGGCATGGTACTCTCCATCTACGTTTATGACCTCTGCATCTAAGAAGCCCGCAATTTCCTCCTGAATTGCTCGTATGCGGTCCCTTGGTAGAAGACCGTCCCGAAGCCGTTCGATCTAATATAAAGAAGAGTGGTCACTAAAATATATGAAACTAAGTAACTAAAATAGATAGTAATAAGAAGAATTGACGACTAACGTACATGAAGTTGCTTTAAATTTCTGCCCTTGGGAGATGTGGTCTGACGAATGAACTCGCAAACGTAGTATCCACACAAGTTATTCCCGTCTCCTTGTTGCAAGCACTATATGAGAAAATTGTTTCAATCAAAATAATAATCAACCAGGCATGATAATGGTATCGACACTAGAATCAAGGAGATGGGCGCGGATCTAGATAGTACTTACTTGCACAACATCAAATGTAAGCTTTTTTTCCCATTCACCGGGAGACTTCTTTATGAACCTCTTCCAAACCCTACCCGAGAAAGAAAAAAAAATAAAAAGAGTTAGTAATTACTTGATATCCGAAAATGAAACAAAGTAGTCGATATATTGCCATATATAAATACTGAAATTAATAAAGATTGAAATTACCGCTGGATCATTTCCTGCATGTCAGCCCACATTGAGAGGGGTTTACGTTTTGGGTCCATTACAATTACTTTTCCTTTGTCAATTTGGAAGATTAGCAGAATATAGTGGAAGCTGCGCACGCAGAACTCATCAATTATACAGTGAACATCGAGTAAGGAAAACAGAATGTTTACAACAGAGTAACACACTTACTTGAAGTTGTAAGGAAATAGTATTTCCCGTCGGTGTTGGTTAAATATTATTGCGCTCAGAATATTATTTTCTGTATCCTTGGGAGATTGCCGAAGAGTCTTTTCATAAATAATATTTGGATCAATGAACCCAATATCATAGATTCCACCTCCTTTGCATTCGAGAATCTTCATTCTGCAATTATAATATATGAGTGTACTATATATATATATATATGAATATGCAATTGAATGAGGTGAGTTAGAGAAATAAGTGCTTACAGACAATAGGCACTAAGGATAGATTTGTCGAGGGCCTGCTGCTGGTATAACTGAAACAATTCCTCAAATTGAATCATAACATATCCATTTCCATTTCCATAGTGCTCGTCCTTAACGTTGAGACATATCCAGTCCATAGATTCCTCAACGGCTTCCATATACCAACTATGCACTCTTCACATTTTTGTTGGTAGATCCTTTATCTCCTCGGGTTTGACAAGAGGCTTCCCGTACTGGTATTTGTACGCATATTCAACTGCTGGGAAGTAGTTCACTGTTTGCATATACTCAGCAATGGACAAACCCGCATCAGCTGCCTTGTCTGCGTACAGTGTTATAAACTCCGGATCAATATGCTCGTCAGCAATATTAGTGCTCGGCCCCACCTGGGTATTGGAAATCACTTTGAGCGGGGACGTGGATTGTTTTTTCTGCTCTCCGAGCTGAGCAACTGATTTTCCCTTTTTCCCGCTTGCGCTACTACTCTTCGTCGACCGCACCATTTCCTGGTGTGATTTCAGAATAGAGCGGTCATAGTCAGATGACAGACTCGGCTCGGGTTGATGAAGAGTCTTCACCATTTTCCAAGCTCGTTCTATCTCTTCTTCGGTCTCGGGGAAATCTGGCTTTTGCTTCTCCTTCCGCTTTGATTTCCACGCCTCGTATTGGTCCTTTGCGATTTTCTGGTTTTCCTCGGGAGTATAGTCTTGTAGCCACCTTGCCCCATAACATGGTGATATACCTTTTTGGCGGCGTTTTTCTCATTTGTTTTTGTCCTTTCTAGTTCATTCTCTGCCAGCTTGTACTCCACGAAGTCTGCCCATACGGGTTTTATTTTCTCATACCCTTGAGTGAAATCAGGAGTCTTGTTCTTCTTAACATAATCAAGGTTCAATCTTTTCTTCCAGTTTTTGAATTGCTCGGCCATCTTTTTCAGGGTCCACGCTTTGACCTTTTCCCGTATCTCATGTTTCATTTTAGTAACATCGGCCTCATTCACCCCCGCTTCATTCTCGTCCACCTCCGGCACGGGTAAGTTGAAATTAGCCAAAATCTTTGAGAAAAGATGATCTTTGGCTATTTTGCCGACATATGAAATTCCTTGTTTCCGCGGATCTTTTGGCTTATTCCACTCATTAACAGTGATCGGGATGTGATCTCTAACTAGCACTCCGCATTGCTTCACAAATTTTTGGGCAACATCAGCGGGAAGCTCGGGTGCGCCGTCTGCTGCGATCGTGTCGATCCTGTATCTTTCTGTATCTTTCAACTTCCTTGTTGCGCCTCGTTTAGTCTTTTTTCCGGTTGATATACTTGAACCGGATGGCTAAAAATATAAAGACTGTTAATACATGTATATAGACAACGGATGCTGCATTAATTAACATATCTATATATGCACCTCGGAGCCGGTGTTTGTAATTTGTATGGTTCCACCGAAGCCGTCAGCTGCTCCCATATCGGAGCCGTCGGCTTCTCCCTCATCGGAGTCGTCTCCCTGGGTGAGCACCGGATCTCCCTCACCGGAGTCGTTCATCCACTGGCTCACATCGTTCTCTACGTCGGGCCCGCGGATTAAACCCTCGATCATATTTTCGGCATCTTCGTCTCTTGGCTCCATACTATACAAAAAGAGTAAGTATATATTTCAGATCAATTTCATTAAAATTGCTTATACATAATAATTAACTAATGATCAATTATTTTCATCAAAATTGTTTATAGATAATACACAAAAATAGCAACATATTCATGAAATATTTAAACGTACGATAACATTTCTAGCATTCATAAATTTATAACACTATCTTAATTAAATTTTCTAACATTCATAATTAATAATTGTAACATACAAATCTAAAATTTCTAACATTCTTAAATTTCCTATATCAATTCTAAACGTATAAATCTAAAATTTCTAACATTCATAACTAATAATTCTAACATTCTTAAATTTCCTATATCAATTCTAAACGTACAAATCTAAAATTTCTAAACGTACAACTAATAATTCTAACATTTTGTAACACTAATAAAAAACAGTAATTAAGTAAAAAAAAGGCCCCGGGCTAGGGCTAGATGGAGGCAGGCCTTACCTCCCCTCGGGGCAGCGGCGGGCCGGCGGCGCGGGGCAGCGGGTGCGCAGAGGAGGACGCCGACGGGGGCGAGGGGCGGCGCGACGGGACCGAGGGGCGGCGCCGCAGAGGAGGACACCGACGGGGGCGACGCGACCGAGCTAGGGGCGGCGCGGGGGCGAGGGGTGGCGCGACCGAGCTAGGGGCGGCGCGGGGGCGACGCGACCGAGCTAGTGGCGGCGCGGGGGCGAGGGGCGGCGCGACCGAGTGGCGGCGCCGCAGAGGAGGACGGGGGCGAGGGGCGGCGCGGCGGGGGCGACGCGACCGAGGGGCGGCGCCACAAAGGGGGACGCCGACGGGGGCGAGGGGCGGCGTGGGGGGACGAAAAAAATGGGCAGCCTGGTGGCGTCGATTTCGTCCCTGCGCGCGGTCTGGAACTGGGAGGGACGGTGACGTGTATATATCTATCTAGCATCCGTCCCGGTTGGTGGCAACAACCGGGACGAAAGGCCCTTCCGTCCCGGTTGGTGGCAACAACCGGGACGAAAGCCCCGGCTGGTCGGGCGCGCCGGGACCAGAAGTACTTTTGGGCCGGGCGCGCCAATTGTTTTAGCGCCAAAATTTGAATATCTTAAATATACACGTGAATAACTTCTATATACTTTCAAATTTGAAAAAAATTACAACATGAAAATTGTTTGAATTTGCATAACTATTTCTTATCCGTTTTCTGTTTACCTAAATAATTATTCTAACTATTCAAACTATTAACTATTTCACTATTTACACTTAATTTAAATATAAATATCTTAGATTGTTTTAAAATTAGTAATAATTACATTAAACAGAAAACAGACGCGCTAAGTGAACACTGACCCAAGCTCAAAGTGAACATTACTACCCGAGCTCAAAGTGAACACTGACCCAAGCATGCATGGATGAATGTGTTAAAGGGGGATGAATGTGTTAAAGGGGGATGAATGTGTTAAAGACTGACCCAAATGCACGGCAGGACGTATGATGTCGAATCCGGATGTTTTGTATTTGCTCGATGAACTGAATATGTGATGTATCAAACCTTAAAGGGAGTGTAGAACAAAACAAACGGTATCGCCATCATACAGCCCAACCGTGGCTACTGGGTGCATATATGCATACCAAATGCACGGCTGGACGTATGATGGCGAATCCGGATGTTTTGTATTTGGGAGATGAACTGACCGGTGTATGAATCTTGGCTATATGTAGGGTCCTCTGGCTCACAAAGTGTTGAGCTAGGGTTTTGATCCAACGGTTAAGAAACACCTCATCCAACGGCTCACAGCAGCTCGAAAGAAACACACCGTAGCCCTGATCGGACGGCTCACAACAGCTCGAAAAAAACACACCCGGATCCAACGACTCAAGAGCGCTTGAAAGAAACACACGATCCGTGTGATTCTATCTGATTGGTCCAAACGAAAACCTAATTCCCATTTAGTCCCGGTTGGTGTCCCCAACCGGGACTAAAGGGATGATCCGTTTCCCAATGAAACCCTAACCCATTTAGTCCCGGTTGGTGTCCCCAACAGGGAATAAAGGGATGTTTTCTTCTCGCTATATATATGTATGCATTGCCACTCCATTGCCATAAACACATACAAACTCACCACTCTCTCATGGCTTCTACCGTACCCACTCTAACATTCATCCAGGCGGAGGCACTTTCCGCCTCGAACTACCCCTGCCCGTGCGGCTACAACGTTCCCGCCGGTTGGATGCTGAGCGCCGGAGGAGTGCCGGTCCCTCCTCTTCCTCAAGGTGTGGCGCGTCGGGCGACCATCACGAACCACTACTACCACGAGCTCACGCCGGAGCAGCGGAGAAATCCCAGTTGGCATCCCGATAACCAGCATACTTGGGATGCCTTCTTCATCAATCGGCGTGAGAGGGCGCTCGCCAGGTATGAGGACGACGGTCTGCCTCCTGGGAACTATCACGAGGCCGGTCGTCGGCTATGGTGGTCCGGCCGGACTCTACAGAGCGTCATGGACTACATCAGGGCCGGCGATATCCCCCGCCTGCGCTACCCTCAGGCCCAGTCCTGGAGTCGTGATCCTCCGAGGGAGTGCAGAGCACCGTCAGACGATAGTGACGACGACGGCGGCGGCGACTACGACGACTACGAGTACATGTACTATAGGCCTAGGCAGGAGTATGACTAGTAGATCGATGCACTTTTGCCATTATGTACTGCCTTAGATTTAGATCCAATCTTGCCATTATGTGTACTGTGCCTTGTTTATCTATCGAAATGCATGTCTCCCTCTTTTTAACGTCTATCGAAATGCCATTAGATGTCTGAATCCAACCAATCAGGAAAAATCACACGAAAAACAGAAAACAGACGAGCTAGAGGGCCACTGTTTGCCGGAATACAACAAATTATTTTATTAAACAACCAACAGAAAACAGAGCGCTAGCGCGCTACTCCTCGTCCTCGTCGTCGTCGGTGACCTCCTCGTCGTCGGAGGAGGTGCATGATGGTATTTCCGAGATAGGCCCCCACCTCGAATCGTCGGAGGCCCAGACTTCGCCGGCGTGGTCGGCCCGACGGAGCTCTTGCAGCGCCTTCGTCCTCGCCTCCCGAGCGGCATCTAACTCGAGGTGGCGTTCGAGGCGCCGCTCCGCCCGCTCAGCCGCGCGGGTCTGCCATAGCTCCCCGTCGGCGCTCTCCTCACCCGGATTGTTCCGGTAATACTCGCAGACCACGCGGTCGTCCCTGGCGTCGACTAGGCCCTGAAACGCGCGGTGCCTGAGGTGGCGGTGGTCGGCGGCAGTGACGATCTGCGGCGTCGGCGCCCTGGCCTCCGCTTCCCAGAGGGTGTGGCAGTCGTTAAAGTTCATCAACGACCGCGGGCGGCTGAGGCGCCAGGCCGCCGCGTCCCAAGCGCGGGCGGTCTCCGACGCCGTCGCAAAGGAGCCGAGGGGGATGCGGTCGTCCCCGAAGCGGATAGTCGCGGTGAACATTCCGTTCTGCCGCGATCGGACGCCGCGGAAACCGGTAGTGTTGTTCCTCCTCGGAGGCATGGTGGTGGCACGACGGTGCGTGGAGTGGAGGTGCGGCAGTTTATAACGCGCATTCATGGCCACGCGTTACAACTCCCGCGCCACGCGGCAGGACTCCCGCGCCACGAGGTACAATACACACTACCACCCACACCTCTCTCTCACTCCCCCAAGCTAAAAAAAAGGGATGGGGGCTGTGGCCGCATTTGTAGGGGAAAGGGACATTGGTCCCGGTTTGGGGATGATCCGGGACCAATGCCCATGCGCGCGCCACGTGGCCTGTGGCTAGAGATTCGTCCCGGGTCGTGCCACGAACCGGGACCATTGGCTCCCCACAAACCGGGACAGATGCCCCCAGGTGGTTTCTGCTGCCTCGGGTACACGAACCGGGACCAATGCATGACACTTGTCCCGGATTTTGGTGCAACCGGGACAGATGCCCCCTGCCCTCCTGGACGAAAGGGGTTGTTTCCACTAGTGCAAATCGGTCCTGCTCGCTTCTCTCAACAACGACCATCTTGCCCACCAGGGATCGCGCCGCTCCAGATTCTTTCTATGGAAACTTTCATTTCTTAGCATTTCGCACTTGGACCCTCGCATAAAAGAGGCCTCCTACTATCCTGCTCCCTTGATTTCTCCGTGGGAGATCGTGCCTAAGGCTTACGAGAAGGGTGTTCCTTTAGTACTGAAGGTGTTCAACCGGCGTGTGCGTGCATAAACAGCTTCTTGTCTGGCTTCAGGCCAACCCTCCCACAACAAGAGCCTTCGCATTTACAGCCTCCTGCTCTGCTGCTGCTGCTTACCGTGTTATGCTTTTCGCTCTACCTGTACATCACCGTTGCTTAGGCTGACATTTCGATCATCTCCACGCCTTAACTCTTTTGAATACGCGCTACGGATACATGCGAATTCAGTCGGTCGCTCCTTCAGAAATCGGTGTACATCACCGTGTTTTTACAGTGCAGGTGCCTGAATTATTGCCTCCAGATATATGGCAGCATCGCATCATTTCCCTGTCGGCTGCTTCCAGATTTAGTGAGCTGGAGTGGACTCTGCTTAGTGTGTTTTGGTCCTGCTGTACTTGTTCATTCACACCTGTAACCATATGGCCAGCAAAAGAAACAGTCCATTGCTTAGGAAACTGACATCTAGATCATCTCCCCATGCCTTCACATTTTGAATATCTGTGCATATTCCTTCACAAGTTGGTGTGCTTCACTGTACTTACAGCGCAGGTACTTTAATTGGTGTTTTCATGACTGCTTTTTTTTTTGAAAAGGGAAAACCCAGCCTCTGCATCGGTTGATGCACACGGCCTTTATTTAAAACATAATCATCCGAGTATCAAATTACAACCAGCAACACTGACACAAGAGTCTCAGTAGCTCCTATACAGAAAACTACTGGTGTAAAGAAGAATAAAAAGGGAAACAACAGCCTAACAACTCAAGTACCCCACTCCAACGGCCGTCAGCTAAAGACAGATGCGGCTATTATGCAACCAGCCACCCTTGCTGTAAATAGCCTGAATGACCGCCATCATTCGAGAACAGCCACCATCCAAACGCACACGTTGGTCCTCCGGTAGTAGATGAGACCATAGATGAATCCAGTAATTTGCCTGATGAACCACCTGCAAAAAAATCCCAGCTCTCTCATTGTTAAAAACCACGCCATTTCGGTGATTCCAAACAGCCCACAGTAAAGCACATACTCCTATTCGTATAAGTGCTTTCGTAGAACTATCTATCCCATATAACCAATTACCAAACAAATTAGTAATGGACAAAGGAGGAGACAAACTGAATGTGAAATGCACTAGCCTCCAAACCTTTTTAACAAAATCACAAGAAACAAACAAATGTTCCACGGTTTCTGGTTCTCCACAAAAAACGCAATTATGAGAAACAACACAATTTCTCTTGATCAGATTATCTTTCGTCAACAGTTCTTTCCTAGATAAAAACCACATAAATTTTTTGATTTTGAGAGGCACTTTTATTTTCCATAAGTATTTCTTCAAAAATCTAGCATCCTCATTCATCAACTCGGCATAATAAGAACGAACAGAAAAAATACCAGAAGTGGTAATTGTCCAACGACACTTATCTTCACTATCCACTAATGATACATCCATAAGTCTTTCGATGAGATGCAACCATCTCTCCCACTTGTCCCCCGTAATAGCACGTCGAAATTGTATATTAAGTGGTGAATGGCCTAGAACCTCGGAAACTAACACATTCTTATAGCTCACAATTGAGTACAATGTGGGATATTGGGCTGCCAAGGATGCATTCCCTAGCCAACAATCTTCCCAGAATCTAATGCTCTCGCCATTACCTACCGTGAATTTTACTCGTTTGAAAAATTCATCCTTCACCCGCATAATACCTTTCCAAAAGGGGGAGTCTGTTGGTTTAATTTCAGTTTCGGCTAGGGTTTTTGCACCTAAATATTTGTTAGTCAACAATTCGTGCCACAACCCCTCTTTAGTTAATAGTTTAAACAACCATTTACTTAGAAGACAACGGTTTTTGATTTCTAATACCTCGATACCCAAACCCCCTTTGTCTTTAGGTCGACATACAATATTCCATTTCGTCAACCTATATTTCCTCTTAACATTAACACTCTGCCAGAAGAAACGAGACCTATAAAAATCAATTCTTTTCCTTACCCCAATAGGAACCTCAAAGAAAGAGAAAAGGAACATAGGTAAACTAGTTAGCACTGAATTGACTAAAACAAGTCTATCACCATAAGACAACAATTTGCCTATCCAGGAACCTAACTTCTGCTCAAACCTGTCCTCCACCACCTTCCATTCTTTATTAAGCAAACGCCTATAATGGATGGGTATCCCCAAATACTTAAAAGGTAAATTACCCACTTCACAACCAAAAATGTTTCTATAATCATCTAAATGTTCAGTAGCCTTGCCAAAGCAAAAGATCTCACTTTTATGGAAATTAATCTTTAATCCAGACATTTGCTCAAACATAGAGAGAATCAACTTCATGTTAACAGCCTTGTCTAGATCGTGTTCTAGAAATAGCACGGTGTCATCAGCATATTGGAGAATCGATATCCCCCCTTCCACTAAATGTGGTACCAAACCACCAATCTGATTATCTTCCTTAGCTCTAGCTATGATAACAGCCAACATATCTACCACAAGGTTGAAAAGTATAGGAGATAAAGGGTCACCCTGACGTAGGCCTTTTAGTGTCTGAAAGAAATGACCAATGTCATCGTTTACTTTAATACCGACACTACCACCTTGCACAAAACCAGCCACCCAGTCACACCATTGTGGGCTGAATCCTTTCATACGTAAAGTTTGCTGTAAGAAAGCCCAGTTAAATTTATCGTAGGCCTTTTCAAAATCAATTTTAAAAATAACCCCATCCATTTTCTTCCTATGAAGTTCATGGATAGTTTCGTGCAGAACCACCACCCCTTCAAGAATATTTCTACCAGGCAAAAAAGCTGATTGAGATGGTTTAATGACATTCTGAGCAATCGAAGTGACCCTGTTAGTACCCACCTTCGTAAAATTTTTAAAACTAACATTCAACAGGCATATTGGTCTATATTGTTCAATCCTACATGCATCCTCTTTCTTTGGTAGCAAAGTGATAACACCAAAGTTTAGCTTAAACAATGGAAGGTTTCCCATATGCAACTGAACAAATAAACCCATCAAGTCAACCTTGATAAAGTCCCAACATCGCTGATAAAATTCAGCCGAAAACCCATCGGGACCAGGGGCCTTATTATGTTCCATTTGAGAAATAGCCTCAAAAACCTCTTCCTCCGAAAAAGGAGAAGTGAGATATTCATTTTCCATCGCAGATACTTGAGGTAAATCCTCAATAAATGATTCTACAAGAGAAATAGACGATGGAGCCCATGCCCCAAATAAATTTTTATAATATTGAGAGATAAAAAATTTAAGATTCTCTTGCCCCACAATGGTGCCTTCGTCCTGTTCTAATTGAAATATACGCTTCTTTCTATGTTTACCATTAGCAATCAAGTGAAAATATTTAGTGTTCTCCCCCCCTGCTGCACATGTTTGATCTTGGCCCTTTGAGCCCATTTAGACTCCTCTTCTCGACGAAGTTTGGTTAAAAAATTATCAGCCTGCCTCTTAGCCAAGCACTCCTCCTCACTCAACGGAATAGTCTCAGCTTTTATGTCCAATTCATTAATGAGTAACAACAGGCGATCCCGCTGTATTTTATACTCACCGCTAATGTGTTTAGCCCATCCCCTAAGAAAACTCCGGAGATATCTGATTTTATTTTGCCAATTAATAATAGGATTAGACTCATAATCAACCTCATTCCATTTTTCCTTAACCATTGCTAGAAAACCCTCTCTCGCAAACCAAGCCAACTCAAACGAGAATGCCGATGTATTCCCAATATGAGCCGGTGTCCCAAAATCAATAAGAATAGGTACATGGTCGGACTCCGTCCTAGTCAGAGCTCGAACTGACACGAGAGGGTATTTTTGTTCCCATTCTATAGAAGCAAGGAACCGATCCAGCTTTTCATAGGTTGGAATAGGATGTCTACTCACCCATGTATATTGACGCCCAGACATTTCTAGGTCTTTCAAGTCTAAACTTTCAATAATGGCATTGAAAATAACCGGCCAACGAGGATTGAAATTATCATTATTCTTCTCCTCACTTCTCCTTATAATGTTGAAGTCACCCCCAATCAACATTGGTAGGGACTCCCCTTCGCAAATTCTAACCAATTCTGCAAGGAACTCTGGTTTTTTCTCATCTTGGGCTGCACCATAAACCACTACGAAGGCCCACAAGAAGCCATCTTCCTTGGACTTTAGATGGAACTTAACGCAAAAATCACCGACACAAATGTCATTAACTATAATAGATACCGGATTGAACCCAACAAGAATTCCCCCGGACCTCCCATGAGGTGGTAAACAGTACCAAGTAAACTCCAAACCCCCCACTAGGTGTTTTAGAAAATGATTAGAAAAATTAGATCTCCCTATTTCCAATAAAGCAAAGAAATCAATTTTATGTTCACGTACTGTTTCATTAATGGCAAGATGTTTAGCCGTATCAGCCAACCCATTAGAATTCCAAATAAATCCCCTCATCTCTAAATCACTTTTTAAATTTTTTGATAGGGTTTAATCTGGCACTACGCCTCGGAATCTGGCCTTTCGACACAACTGTCTTAGGTCTCTGTTTCTGAACATCAGTAGTATTAGGCACCACCAATGTGTTGCCTGCCACCTCCTCGTTCTCTAAATCAAGATCATCACATAAATTAGAAGCATTATGTAAAACCAAACTAGAAGAAGTAGGACATGACATAGTGCCTAAATTGTTTTTTAGAACAACACAAGTCCTAGATATTTCGGTTTGTTTCAAGTGATCAACAACACGGTTTTTTTCATCAATAGAAACCCCTAGTGAAATTCCCAACTTGTCTGCGCGATATAAAATAACATCATTCGGTAAAGAAACAAAAGAAAGTTTTGCTTGTTTACCTGAAGAAGGAATATCGCGTTCAGCCGCACGAAGAGAAGCCTTCTTCAAAATAGGAAGATCCGCATCTGGTTGAGCACTAAGCCTTGTACTAGATCGTATCCCCGCTGATGAAGGATCGGATAATCCTCCAAATGCAATGACATCCTCCCGAGCAGGTTTAGGTGGTGACTCAATAGCCACTGATCGAGACCCCGCGTCCTCGTCAGCAAATAGCCTCCGACCCACAGATTTTCCTCGTGCAGCCGGGTCCCTCCTCGAGTAAACCTTCTGTGAAGAGAGGGATGCATTATCAACCTTGATGTCGATCATTGGAGATGCAACCACTCCAATCCGATAGCCCCCATCCAGAGAAGTACCAACCGTATCCTGTATGGCCAAATCAGAATTAGCACCCCTATCGCGATTATAAGAAGTAACAGGCAAAGAAAACACATGGCCTGTTACCTTCTCACCACTGTCGATAACCGAGGCATCAGGACCCGGAGCCGCAGCGGCCAGCACCTGCGCCACGACTGGCACAGCAGTACACGCTGTAGTGGAAGCAGCAGCATGCGCTGCCGGCAGAGCCAAGGCAGGCTGCCCCGGTTCCACGGCAGGCTGCCCTGCGTCCATGGCAGAGACCCCACCCTCAGCAGCAGATTGCAGCGGAAAATAAGACCCGAAAGGTCCAGGTTGAGCAGCACATCTTGCCCCCTCAATGGGCTGATTAATACAGTGACCATCAACAAATTCAACCGCAGCATCTTGAGGAAAAAAACAAGGAGATTCATTAACAACCGCATGATCTACAAATAAATCATTATGAGCATGATCATTCTCAACAGAACAATCAGAAACAGAAATTGATTCCTTACCAGTTAGCAAAATATCAATCTCTTTATTGGCTCTAGCAAACATCTCCTTTACTTGAGGTGAAAAGGTCACACCACATTGGCGATGAGAGTTAGAGGCTGAACCACTCCCTTGGTCTACCATTGGGTCAACACCCGAGTCCACATTCGACCCCAACCCCCTGGATCTCTTGATACTCGCCTCTTTATCTAATGCATCTTGGAAATCATCTCCTAGCCCATCCTCATCATCATTACCATCATCTTTCTCAGCCATAACCACATCAGGAATAGAGGTGTCCTCACCCTCCACCTCAAAAGCCAGTCTATAGAGCCCATCTTTAATAAACAGAGGGAAAGTATTAGGTATCTTAGTGTAGTCTAGACAGCCCACTAAAATCCTCAAAATCTTCCTCTCCCTAGAGAATTCCATGTCAATGCTCACTGGTTTACCCAAAAGAAAACCCACAGACCACATGGCTAAATAATCACCAATATGCTCCTCCGGAATACCAGAGATTCTCACCCAAAAATTAGGCAATGTATCCTCTGGTTCAATTTTCTTAGTCCATGTTTCAATGGTCATCTTGCAAGGGCTATTAGGCACACAAAAAGTACCAAAGATATGCAGCCTCTGGAGTTCTTGTTTGGAGGGAAATTGCACCTGGAAGATATTGTGACCCATACGAGTAACCACCCAACGGAAATTAGCTCTGGGAACAAGACGTTGAAGCTGCAAAATTATTTGTGGGATGCTCATGTCACCACCATTCACCACGAGAGAGGCCAATCGATGATTGAGGAGCTTTGGGCGATAAGTATCAGAACACTGAACGCCAAAAAACATTAACTCCTCACTAGCAAAGCCATATTGCACAAGAGCTGGCTTCGGGGCTGAAAGAAGATTACAAGGGCCATTAGCATGCTGCCTCCCCTCGCAGATGGCACACATTGGAGTGGTGCAATCACCCAAAGCGTGACCAGAGAGCCCACATCTGAAGCAACGGTTTTTATCTGTTGTTTTCGCTTTCACAATTGCATCATTCAGCTGTTCTGCAGAAACCCTATTTGTTCCCAACTCACTAGCCTGTACAGAACCCACCACAGGAGCAGAACTAACAAGAGAAGTTTGCTGGATATCATTGCCATCCGATCCATTGGCTACTGCATGTGACACATTCCCCTGCCCAACAATTGGGAGGTTCCCTTGGATCACACCAATAGGTTGATACACCTGCGCCACAGCTTGATTTGCAACACGGTTCTGATTAAGCAGGCCCTCTCTCCTGCCATTGCCAACGCCATATCCCCTGCCTGCACCACCGCGGCCACGAGGGAAGCCGCGGCCCTGATTGTCGTACCGCTGCCTACCCCGACCACCATTAAAGCCATGGTTCTGGTTAGCACGCTGACCCTGGAACTGGTTCCCTGCCGCGGCCGCATTGAAAGCAAAAGGAGCCACCGGAGCAGCAGCAACCCCTCCAAATCCCGGCGCTGCAGCAGCCCCTCCATAGCCCCTCGCGAACCCTTGGTTCGGTTGCTGTACCACGCCAGGGATCAGATTCGGAGCAGCGTTCTGTCCCCCGGCATGGCCACTCGGACCTCCCGCTTCAAAGTTGCCACCGAAGCCACCGGCCTGCCCTCGACCACCTCCTCTGCCAGCCATCGGAGTTCTCCTACGAACACACGTGATTTTCCTCGAGGTGGCTGCGCACGCCCAGGTAAACCCTAAAAGAGAACGCAGTCCACGACCACTCGGGTAAATACCCGTATTCGTGATCACACGGGCTTTGGCCCGATGGCCCAGCTTGTCCGCAGAATTAAACAGAGACCTAGGGCGTAAATCACTGCCCAATGGCCGGTAATTACGCCCCGTCATATCAGAAGATCGAGCACCAATGTCTCGTTTCGAAATTTCAAAAACGCCCTGTGTATCTGAAGATGGAGGTGATCTGCACTCCGGCGAGCACCTCACGGCACGGCCTCGTCGCTGAACCAAGAACCAGACTCCATCTTCTTGGCCATCATCCAGCCTCGTGGATGGTGGCAGAACTGGTAACTTGAGCCGCGCCTCGCTAAATTGCAGAACCTGCGTAGAAACCACCGGTGAGTAACGTACCTGCGTTGCCGCGGCTCGCTGCGCCTTGATCTTCGCTAGACGCCGAGCCGCCCGAGCCCCAATTGACAATGGAAGATCACGATCCGGTGCAGCCACCGGAGTAAGGCAGTACTCCGAGAAACTCCTCCCAACGGAAGATTCCGGCGAAGCAGGCCGAGACTCCTCCTCGTCGCAGTTGGACAGCGCCCAGAAACGGCCACCGCACGACACGGTACGCGCCCCCTCTGAGCTTTCAAAAGAAAACTCCCGATCCGAGATCCCCGCGCCGGCCACGCCAGGCAGCGCACTGGTCACCGTCGCACTCACGCCCAATGGCTTGCCCGCGCCTAGATGATCAGAATGCGAGCACGGCGAGGCTTCTCCCTCGGCACCCGCGGCGCAGAAGGCGTCGCCTTCAGAATCGCCTAACGGCATGTCCTGTTTTCCTAGTTTTTCATGACTGCTTGTTGGAGCTAATTAGTTCTTTAGATGGCATCAATATCATGAATTAGTTCATTACCACATCACCTACATAGACTTCTAGCAACAGATTTCCTTTGCTGTTTCTGGGCTATAAACAGTGTGTTATTACAGTGTTTTGCTCTTGTTTGCTAGATTTATATGAAGAAAAAAAAAATACTTACATAAAGCACTGATTTCATTGTCTGCAAGCAGTGGTTTCGGATGCTGTTCGTTTGGAAAAACGGGCAAAAAGATAACACTCTACAAGCCGATGCTGCAACACCGCCCGAGTGCTGATCTCAAGAACGCCATGCTGCATCTCATGATCCATGCGATCGAATTTGTAAAGCATGGCACGACATGCCTCAGGTAAATAAATGCTCACTTTCTGTTAGCTAAGGTTGTGCAGTTCCAGTTTAGTTATTCATCTCCCAGCCTGTCTGTTGCTGAAGTATTTTTGTGAATTCGTGCAGTAGACATGGTCCTGTTTTCCGTGCTTGGATGGATGCTATCAACACTTGCGCCGTTGAGGATGCTCTGGTTACTTGGTTAGTATTTTCTGCCACATAAGTTCTAAACTATTCCACTACATTAGTTCATGGATTTGTTTTCTGCTTGTGCTGCCCAGAGACCAAAAGGGGGTTACTGTATCACCACCACCCATGATTTCAGTCAGGAAAAGAGCTGCAGCATCCAGGGAAATCTGTGGAAGGTACTACTACTTCCCATTGCTCTCTTTTCAATGTATTTTTCTTGTGTTTAAATCTCTTTCTATCTTACCTCTTATTGGCATGTTCAATTTCTTACATTTCAGTGTGAATCTTGTGAGGATACACTTCTGAGGGCCATGAAGCTCGGCCCTCCATCTGATTCCTGCTGTGTCGAGAATGTTAGCCAACATGCAACCTGTGGCAACATGCTTTGTCACTGGCACAAGTAAGTTTGCCCTGACATATAGCTCATCATGTTTATAGGAAAGCATTGTAAAATTATACCTTACTCCTTCCATCTCCAAATACACAGAGACGGAGGGAGTACGTTCTTAAATGTTGTTTTGTTGAACACAATCAATAAGATATGCCCTTGGACTGTGGGTGGTGCATTTGTTCCTGCAAATTTGCCTCTGAATAATTCAGATGGATAATGACCTCTCAGAAACTGATAACAAGATGCATGTTGCATTTTTTTTAAATACCCTCAGTGACTTATATCAATGTATCGCTTGATGATATTTACTTTCAACTATTGTTGCGTGGAGAACTTCAAAGGTGTATTGACTGATGGTCTGATGCTATTTTCTGCAGCCACAAGATGGATTGTGGTGGTACATATGTGGTGCCAACAAGAAGAGGTCAAAAGATGGTTCCGAAAGGTAATATCTAAATTCAAGTATCCAAGAAGCTTGTTGGTTGTAAGCTCGCAACTAAGTTGGCTCCTGAACCTCATAGTTTTCCCATAATGTAATCCATCTAAATTAGTTCGGTTACAATCAATTTTACATTCTCTTATCTGCCATTGATGCATCATATTCGTGCAAACACAGTTCAAGGATTCGAGCTGTTAAACTCTGTAGATTGGATGGTTGGAACGGTGCCTTGGAGATCGGCCCGGTTGCGTGTTAAATAGGAGCCAACTAGGGCAAAGATTACAACGACGGTTTACACAACTTGGAGGTCAAGTTAGCTCCAAGACTACGTTCGGTTTATCTACACCGAACCCTAACAAACACACCTATACACGTTTAAACAGAACGTTACACAAGCCTTGTTTAACACCCTCCCTCAATCTTAACGTCTCTAGGTTGAGATTGGTGATCACCTGTTGGTATAAAACGAATATCCAGTTTCTTCTGTGCCACCCTTTCTCTTACAAAATGAAAATCTATTTCAATATGTTTTGTTCTTGCGTGAAACACTGGATTAGCTGAGAGATAAGTTGCACCCAAATTATCACACCACAAGCATGCAGTTTCAGGATGACTGACACCAAGTTCATCAAGAAGTGATTCAACCCATATTACTTCAGCTGTTGCATTTGCCAAGGATTTATATTCTGCTTCTGTGCTTGATCGTGACACTGTGGCTTGCTTTCTTGCAGTCCATGATACGAGATTAGAACCAAAAAATACAGCAAAGCCACCTGTGGATCGCCTGTCATCAGGACATCCTGCCCAATCTGCGTCAGAAAAAGCACTCACCAATGATGATGATGACTTACTAATTTTTAGACCAACAGAAGTAGTTCCTCGAAGATATCTCAATACCCTTTTAACAGCTGTCCAATGTAGAGTAGTAGGAGCATGCAAGAACTGACAGACTTTATTAACAGCAAAAGAAATATCAGGACGAGTTAGAGTAAGATACTGCAGTGCCCCAACAATGCTTCGATAATGAGTTGAGTCTTCAGGACCCAATAGCTCCCCTTGATGCAAGGACATCTTCTCTGTAGTGGAAATAGGGGTACTTGATGGTTTGGACCCCTTCATCCCTACACGTGTCAAAATATCTGTAGCATATTTCTCTTGAGTTAGCAAAACACCATCGTTATCCCTATTAACCTCAATGCCTAGAAAATAACTGAGATCACCAAGATCCTTTAAAGCAAAATCGTTTCTCAAATCACTAAGCAATGCATCTGTTGCCTCCTGAGATGAACTGGCAACAATTATATCATCCACATATATGAGCATAAAAATGGTTACCCCCTTTCTTTGATAGAAGAAGAGTGACGTGTCTCCCTTGGATGATGTAAAACCAAGTTGCTGCAGTTTTGTACTCAGCCTTGAGTACCAAGCTCTGGGAGCCTGCTTCAGACCGTACAAAGCCTTGTCCAATTTACAGAGATGATGCGGCATGTTCTTGTCCTCATATCCTGGAGGCTGCCGCATGTATACCTCTTCCTCGAGAATGCCATGAAGAAACGCATTCTGCACATCCAGTTGACGAAGACTCCAGTTCCTGGAGACAGCAATAGACAAAACCAACCTGACAGTTGCTGCTTTTACAACAGGACTAAAAGTGTCCTCATAATCAATACCATATCTCTGCTTAAACCCCTTTGCCACTAACCTAGCCTTATACCTGTCTATGGTACCATCAGGTTTTCTTTTGATTTTAAATACCCATTTACAATCTATAACATTCCTCCCCTGGCTAGGTGTCACTAAATGCCATGTCTTATTTTTAACCAATGCATTGTACTCAGTATCCATCGCATTTTTCCAATTGCTATCTTTTAATGCTTCAAGCAAGTTTGCAGGTTCATTCGTTGAAGCTAAGTAAGCATACCGAATAGTTCCATCTTTTGGAACAAAGGGACGGAAAATACCACTTTGAGACCTCGTATGAGCTCGAATGGGTGTAGATGGTTCTGCAGTCGAAGGCGCCACAGAAGATCCGGGAGAATCCTCCCTGGGATTCCCTCCGTCAGGTGACAGAGACGGCGATGCCGCTCCGCCCCAGTCCCCGCTCGACGCGTGTAAAGGCGACAGGGGTCCTGTCCCCGTCGCGGGCCCTGCGCTGTCGGCTCCAGCCTCCTGTTGCCGCGTGTCGCCGTGGGACGCGTCGGAGGCGTGCGGCACGCACGCGCTGTCTCGATGGGTGCGCGGAGACGCGGCTCGGCCAACCGGCGTCCGCTGCATGGTCTGCTGCTGCGCCGATCCCGATGGCGATCGACTGGGAGTTCCGTACCGCGATCTCTCGGGATCCGTACGGTCAGGAAAATCTGCATCGTGTCTGGCGCCTGTTTCCTGCTGCAAATAAACAGGTTTTTGCACACTGGTTGCACCGTTAGATTCAGAAAAATTAGGAGCATCACCCAAAATATGATCAGTAGTATTCCCCCCCTTTTCGGATAAAAGAAGAATTTCGGAGGTGAGCCTAGCACCAACATTGGGATTTAAAGTAGAGAAAGGAAAAACACTTTCATCAAAGGTAACATCACGGGATATATTGACTCGGCCATTAGGAATATCAAGACATTTAAATCCTTTGTGAAGATTGCTATATCCGAGAAAATCACATTGCTTAGAACGGAAGGCTAATTTGCGAGAGTTATAAGGTCGAAGATTTGGCCAACACGCACACCCAAAAACACGAAGAGAGGTATAAAGAGGTTTTTCATGGTAGAGTTTCTCTAGTGGTGTGGCAAAGTTCAGAATACGACTAGGTGTGCGATTGATTAGATACGTGGCAGAAATAAAAGCTTCATCCCAAAATTTAAGTGGCATAGAGGAATGAGCAAGAAGAGACAATCCTACATCAACAATGTGATGATGTTTTCTTTCAGCCGAGCCATTTTGTTGACGAGCATAAGGACAAGAAACATGATGTGCTATTCCTACTTTAGTAAAGAAGGAATTTAGATCCTCATACTCACCACCCCAATCAGATTAAATTGGCGTTCAACAAGACTTTGGAACTCATGAAATTTTTGGAACACATCAGATTTGTGTTTAAGCAAATATATCCAAGTAAATTTTCTATAATCATCAATAAAACTCACATAAAACTTCTTTCGTCCAACAGACTCAATAGCAGGACCCCAAACATGTGAAAAAATAAGCTCTAAAGGAGCACTGGATTCACTAAATGACTTTGGATAAGGAAGTTGATGGCTCTTGCCTTTTTGACAGGCATCACACACAGAGTCATCACTCAACACACTAGAACACGGAAGATTATTTTGGCTAAGCACTTTATTGACTATCATGGATGAAGGATGACCTAAACGAGCATGCCACCTCTCCGAAGATGGTTTGGTGGCACCGAGGACATGCTTGCTGAAGCTAGAAGGGTTGGACGAAAGTGGGTAGAGCCCTTGTCTACATCTGCCTTGAAGAAGAATATTCTTCGTTGCCCGATCCTTAATAAAAAAAGAAAACGGGTGAATTTCTACAAAAGCATTATTATCATATGCGAGACGATGAACGGATAGAAGACTCTTATTAGCTTGTGGGACATGTAGTATGTTTTTGATGTGAAGATCGCGATCAGGGGTACGAATTACTGAATGACCAATATGGGCGATGTCCATACCTGAACCACTGGCAGTGTGGACCTGTTCATTGCCATTGTACTTGTCGCGGATCGTCAGTTTGTTGAGGTCGCTCGTGATGTGGTCGGTGGCGCCCGAATCGACGTTCCAGTTGGTGTCGATGCCGTAGCATGTGGACGCCGTTCCAGCACTTTTCTCCTGGGGGACAAAGTCCGGATTGAACCTTTGCCAACACTTTAGCACCACGTGGCCAGGTTTGCCACATAATTGACAGCATGGCCTTGCGGTGTTGTTTGGGTTGCCTCCACCGTTGCCACTGTTGCGGTTTTGACAGCCGTAGCCATTGGAGTTGCCACCTCCGTGGCCTCCATAGCCACCGTTGTGGCCACCATAGCCACCGTTGTGGCCACCATAGTTGCCGCGGCCTCCTCCGTTGCCGCGCGCGTATGGTGGTGCAGTACCATCGCCACGGCCACCGTTGTGATTGCCGTGTCCATGACCGCCGCCACGGCCGCCACGCACGGCGGCATTAGCCGAAGACTGGGAGCCCTCGTTGAGGAGGTCAAGCCTCATCTCGAACGCGAGGAGCTGCGAGTAGAGGTCGGCGACGGTGATTGTTTCTTCCCGTGCGCAGATAGCAGCCACAATCGCGTTGTAGTCCGCGTCGAGGCCCGCCAGCAGGTAAGAGACGACGTCCTCCTCGTCGAGTCTCTTCCCTGCACTCTCCATCTCATCTGCAAGAGAACGAACCTTGGCAAAAAATTCAGCCATACTTAGATTGCCTTTCTGAGAATTCGCAAGATTGATGCGTAAATTCACAGTTTTGGCGCGGCTCTGGGCATTGAACATGCCCTCGATCGCCGCCCACATCGCCGCCGCACTGGTGTTGCCGACGACTTGCTGTCCAATCTCCCTGGACAAGGTGGTTAGAAGGAAGCTAAGAACCTGCTGGTCCTGGGCGATCCAGATACCGTACATGGGGTTCGGTTCCTCGGTGACCTCGGTGTCCTTGGTCACCTTGATCATCTTCTCCGGCGCGGCGATCTTGATGTCGAGGAAGTTCTCCATCTGGGCTCCTCGGATCGCCGACAAGACTTGGGCTTTCCACAGCGTGTGGTTGCCCTTGGTCAGGCGCTCGGTCACGCCCTGACCAAACGCGTTCCCGCCAAGGCGCGATGAAGACGCGCCGCCGCCGCTCGCCATGGATGTGTTTGCGAGTACCAGCTCTGATACCATGTTAAACTCTGTAGATTGGATGGTTGGAACGGTGCCTTGGAGATCGGCCCGGTTGCGTGTTAAATAGGAGCCAACTAGGGCAAAGATTACAACGACGGTTTACACAACTTGGAGGTCAAGTTAGCTCCAAGACTACGTTCGGTTTATCTACACCGAACCCTAACAAACACACCTATACACGTTTATACAGAACGTTACACAAGCCTTGTTTAACACGAGCTACTTCATCTTTGTAAAGAAACACATTGTTTATCGTCAGCATCCATGTGCCTATATTTGACTGTAGTTTGGTATATCCATCATAGTTACCATGCATTATACAATTCTGTAGTTGATGTTGTAGGTGTTAATCTATTACTATATGTATTATTTCATTTGTGTTATACAACAAGTGAAAAACAAGATATTTTGTCAGGAGTGGCACTGAAACTGAAACCATGATATTCTAACAAAAAATATATCATCTGTTGCCCTCACCAGGTGGTAGCTCCTCGAAGAAGGCAAGCAGGGGTAGTATGCCTGAAGAAGACCATCAGGAAGAGATTGTTATACATCAGAGAAAACTGAGAGAGACGCTTTTTGCATCGGGTAAGCATGAGCTTTTCTCTATGGTGAGTTGCAACAATGCAAAATCACTGGGCAGTTGCTCCTCAGAGAAGGCAGAGGAGGACTTTGAGAAAGCCATTGTTCCGTCATCTGCTCCTTCCCCCCCCGAGCAAACTGAAGTGGAAGCAAGCCTCTCTAGCATCACTTTACAAAGTCTCCTCAAAGAAGGCACACAGGCAGCATGCGCAAGATGAAGAGACCCCGGAACCCGTTGCAGCGGCCCCTCAAAGCATACTCAAGCAGCAGCCAGACAAGACCAACTCCTCAGCAAAGGCAGGGAAGCAGCAGCAGCAGGACCCTGAACATGCTCCATCAAACCCTGCTGCGGCACCGAAGAGGCCAAGGACAGGAAGCAAAGCTGGTTCTCCTCCTCCTAGGAAGAAGCAGTATGCTTGCGTCAGTCTGTGGGTGGGCATCTACGAATTCGAATGTTCGAGTGGATCAGACGAGCCGCTTATAAACAAAAGAACGGAGCGAAGAAGACGAGAGAGAGAAGCCGCCATCAAGGCTGCTGCTGCTGAGGAAGAAGAAATCTCATCTCGCCGCATGGACGTCGTCATCCCTCCTGCTGACCAGGTGATGACTGTCGATCAGTCACAGACGCCAGCCGCAATGGCCATCGCCACTCATCAGGTGGTTCAACCTCATTCAGCTGATCCACCACCCAGTTCAAATCCAGGCAGTAGCCCCGACCTGATAGATATCTCTGATGATGACTGAACTTGGAGTCTACACTCTTGCTTATTCTGTATTAGTTGCTGGCAACGTGTTCCGTGCCAGCTCTCGGGAGGTTAACAGTAGACTGATCATTGCATTTTCGGGAGTGCCATATCCAGGTCTTGTTAGATGGAGAGGTAGTAGCTTAATTATGACTCTCGTTTTAGCATGAATGAAGTGTTTAAACATCATCAGGGTAGCATAGCATGACTGATTTGCTGTGCATGGTGAACTGAATCCTGTAGTTAATTTCACATCTGTCATCTGTGCGTGCTACAGCTTGTGGTCGGCTGTGCTGCCCCATTTCATCTACTAGTACTTTTCCTTTGTGTACCGTGTTACAGGCTATATATTGTCACTCCTTGCTTGCCATGGGTCTTCTATGAATATGAAGTGAAGGGGCTGTTAGCCACAGTTTGCCACCCCAAAGCTTTAGCAGCCACAATTTTGTTTGTACTGGTGGAAGGCGTGGCTTGCCATGCTCCACTTGTCTCTTGGATGTTGTTCGCAGAATGCAATATAAATTAGCAAAGATAAAAACATAATTTGATATAGATCAAGAAAGCCCTAAAAGGAGTGAAGGCGGGAGTCACTCACCATGGCAATATACGGCGCAAGTAACGCATCTCTGGTTTACCATAGCATGCAACATGGGAGCTGCATTATGGTTCAAGCTGAACGCTCATATTGTGCTGGTATAAGGTGACTTGAAGCGTGTCTGCAAAATCGACCTTGGGCTGATTTCCCAGTTCGTTTAACGAAGCAAGTGTTCAAGATGAACAAGCAGATCCTGGAAAACCTTGCTCTGAAGATCTATTTCATGGTTGGTGTTCTTGTCATGTTTTGCGCGTTTTCTTTGGTTGTAGAGTCTAACGCAACCTTCTTGTTTTGTTCTCGAAGGTCAGGGGAAGAAACACCATGCTGCTGACGAAGTGTCTGTTGAAATATATTGTTAGTTGTTTAAATTACCTAACTATAGAGGTTAAGTTAGAGATAGATCCTAACTGTATCTTGCCGCACAAGTTGTAATCTCTTCTGATCATTATAAAGCAGATACGGCCGGCCTCTGTTGAGCTGTGCCGATTGCCTCCCCAAACCTTCCCTGTTACGGTTTCTTTCATGGTATCAAAGCGAGATCGGATCTGAATCTCCACGTCTCCGCAATGTCCTCCGCCAACTCCTCTTCGTCTTCCTCTGGAAGCTCTGCCGAGACAGGCATCTTCTCCTCTGGCGGAAGCTTCACCGCGGGCACCGCCTCGACCGGTGGCCCGTACAACTTCTCCAACGTCAACCTCATCAGCCTCAACCACGACAACTATCTGCTGTGGCGCACGTAGATGGTGTCGGTACTCAAGAGCCAGCTTCTGATGGGCTATGTCAACGGGCTGCTGCCGTGGCCGCCCCAGTTCATCAAGAATCCTCAAGCGAGCGAAGCTAACGCGCCCGCAGAGATTCCCAATCCAGCGTACCAGAGGTGGATGCAGCAGGACCAGGCGATCCTCACCACCATCCTCACCAACGCATCTGAAGGTATCGTCGCCATGCTCATGTCCGTGATCACCTCCGAAGAGGCATGGACAATCCTGGAGAATAGCTTCGCCGCACAGTCCACTGCTCAGTCCATGCAGCTGCGGTTCAAGCTCTCCACCACCAAGAAGGCCGACATGGCGGTGCCGATCTACTTCAACAACATCAAGACACTCGCCGACACGCTCGCCTCGATCGGCAAACCCCTCACAGATGAGGAACTTGTCTCCTACCTTCTCGCAGGTCTTGACGGGGATTATGATGCCCTAGTCCAGGTGGTGACGGCGCGTGAGACGCCGATGCCGCTCCGCGATCTCTACGCGCAGATGCTTAGCACGGAGAACCGCATCGAGTCGCGCAAGGCGGAGTTCAACACCAACAACTACTCCGCCAATCTCTCCTTCAACCGTGGCGCGCATGGTGGCGGTGGCAAATTCTATCGGACCGACAGTCAGTCGATGCCTCCGATCAAGCCGCCCACCTCTCAGGGCCAGTTAGGACGTCCTCCATCTCCGTCGCCCTTCAACAACCCTGGTGGCAACAGCTTCAACCCGCAGCCTCAAGGTGGCGGCGGGAACGCATCTGGCGGCGGAAGCAACCGCTCAATCTGTCAGCTCTGTGGCAAGGTGGGCCACATAGCTTCCAGGTGCTTCAAGCGGTTCAAGAAGGAATTCTTGGGCATCGGCAACGATGGTGGTGCATCGCGCCAAGCTGCTACTGCCACGCATCCAGCGCACGGACAGACGCCCACGTACCCCATCAACCCCGCCTGGTACGCCGACACGGGGGCGACTGACCACCTCACCAACGACCTCGACAAGCTGTCGGTAAAGGAGGTCTACCGTGGCAACGATCACGTCCACACCGCAAACGGTGCAGGTATGCGCATTCATCATGTTGGTCAAGGCATTCTCCCAACTCCCTCTAATCCCTTACGTCTCAAAGATGTTTTGCATGTTCCCACGGTCACCCGCAATCTTCTTTCCATTAAGAAACTTACACATGATAATCCCGTGTTTGTTGAATTTCACCCATGTGATTTATTTGTGAAGGACCGGGACACTCGGGAAATTCTGCTTAGAGGGAGGTGTCGTGGTGGTCTCTACCCGTTGGAGCCACCCATTATCAAGCAAGCTTTTGGGAGTCTTCGTGTGTCTCAAGACCAATGGCATTGTCGTCTAGGCCATCCTGCTTCACAGGTGGTTCAACATGTTCTTCATCATAGGGATCTTCCTTCGGAGTCTAGCAAAAATAAAGCAGTTTGTGATGCATGTCAACAAGGCAAAAGTCACCAATTGCCTTTTCCTATTTCTAGTCATGTAATAAAAACTTCCCTTGAGCTTGTTTATTCGGATGTATGGGGTCATACTCAAACTTCTGTTAGTGGACACAAATATTATGTCAGTTTTATCGATGCCTATAGTCGTTTCACTTGGCTTTACTTACTTAAACAGAAATCAGATGTGTTTAAAGTTTTCCTTCAATTCCAAAGCCATGTTGAACGCCTCTTAAATCAGAAAATTGTGCATGTCCAAACTGATTGGGGTGGTGAATATATGAAACTCAATAAATTCTTTTCTGATATTGGCATCACTCATAGGGTCTCATGTCCTCACACACATCAACAAAACGGCACTGCTGAGCGTAAACATCGCCATATAGTTGAGACAGGTCTCACTCTCCTTGCTCATGCCTCTGTTCCGTTTAGATTTTGGAGTGATGCTTTTACCACCGCATGTTTTCTCATTAATCGCCTTCCGAGTCGTGTCATTAACATGCAAACTCCCCTAGAACGTCTCCTCGGTGAAGTCCCCGACTACACTTTTCTTAAAGTTTTTGGGTGTGCTTGTTGGCCTTAGTTACGTCCTTACAACAATTATAAACTTGAGTTTAGATCAAAGAAGTGTGTCTTTCTTGGTTACAGTTCACTCCATAAAGGATATAAATGCCTACACATTCCTACAAATCGCGTGTATATTTCACGTGATGTGATCTTTGATGAACTCAGTTTTCCTTTTTCCGATAATTCCTCACTTGAAACTCCACGTTCCATCTCATCATCACCTGCCTTGCCTGGCCAATTTAATGATGCTGCGTATACCCCACTGTTATCTCCTAACCACGGTGCAGGAAAAGGCAGAGGTGTACGGCTTATCGTTGATCATCGTGACGCGATCGACGTGCATGGCTCTGCCTCGGGAGACATCGACCCCATGCAGTCGCCCCGCTCGCCTCGCGCGACCGAGTCGCGCGGATGCGATCTCGGCCCAGGATCAGCCACGGCCTCCTCCAACCCAGAAGAACCCGTCTCGCCCGGGCCTGCTTCGCCTTCACCTGGGCCGTCTGGAGCTGGGCCATCCTCCACGAGTACGCCCACATCCGCGTCGTCATCCGCTACTGGGCCAGCTTCACCCGCTGGGCCTCCTCCGCTGCCGGGGCCGGTTACCCGCATCCGCAACAATATTCGGCGCCCCCTCGACAGGAAAGATCTCACCGTCTCCTGGCTCGCTGCGTGCATGGCGCATGCAGCAACGTCACCGTGTGCTGAACCGCGTGACTACCGCGCTGCTCTCTCTATTCCCCACTGGAAAGATGCGATGGATTCCGACTTTGCAGCACTGCAGAAAAATGAAACGTGGCGACTGGTGCCACGTCCTCCTGGAGTCAATATAATTGACTCAAAATGGATCTTTAAAGTCAAGCATCGTGCAGATGGGTCCATTGAGAGATACAAAGCTCGTCTCGTCGCCAAAGGTTTCAAACAACGACAGGGTTTGGACTACGACGACACATTCAGCCCAGTGGTAAAACCAACAACCATTCGCCTTCTGTTGTCTCTTGCAGTTTCTCGTGGGTGGCATCTTCGTCAGCTGGATATACAAAATGCATTTCTTCATGGCGTCCTTGAAGAAGAAGTGTACATGCGCCAACCACCTGGGTATGAAGACTCAGCTCACCCCAATCACCTGTGTAGACTTGACAAGGCCCTATATGGGTTGAAGCAGGCACCTCGTGCGTGGCATGCCCGTCTAAGCTTAGTTCTTCGCACTGTTGGGTTTATTGCTCCTGCGGCTGACTCGTCCTTGTTCATATTTCGGCATGCTGAGGTAGTCACTTTCCTCCTGGTCTATGTAGATGACATAATTGTCATCAGTTCTTTAGCCAGTGCACCGGATCAACTCATTCAGGACCTACGGAAAGAATTTGCAGTAAAGGACTTAGGGGCTCTGCATTTTTTCTTGGCGTTGAGGTGCTTCGATCTTCCCGTGGCGGTCTGTCCCTCTCACAAAGAAAGTATGCCTCAGAACTTCTTCGACGGTCCAGTATGCTGAATTGCAAACCGGCACACACACCCATGTCAGCCACGGACAAACTATCGGCTCAGGATGGGGAACTCCTTACTCCTGAAGACTCCACACTATATCGCAGCATCGTAGGGGGGCTGCAATATCTCACAGTCACACGGCCTGATCTTTCATATGTGGTCAATCGGGTATGTCAGTATTTACATGCTTCTCGTGACAGTCATTGGGAGGCCGTTAAGCGTATCTTACGCTATGTTCAGCACATTCTGTCACTTGGATTGTCTCTCCATCCGGCTAGTGATGAACTACTGTCAGCATTCTCAGATGCTGATTGGGCTGGTAATGTCGATGATCAGCGATCAACGGGGGGGATATGCTATCTTCTTCGGAGGTAACCTGATCGCCTGGAGTGCTCGTAAACAAGCCACTGTTTCTCGATCGAGTACTGAGTCTGAGTATAAGGCTCTCGCAAATGCCACAGCTGAACTTATATGGGTTCAATCTCTTCTTGGTGAGTTAGGCATTCAACAATCCAGAGTTCCAGTATTGTGGTGTGATAATATTGGTGCCACCTATCTTTCAGCGAACCCAGTATTTCATGCCCGCACAAAGCACATTGAGGTGGATTTCCACTTCGTCAGAGAGAGGGTTTCTCAGAAGCAGCTAGAGATCAGGTTCATTCCTTCTAATGATCAAGTTGCAGATATCTTTACAAAACCACTCTCGGTTCCTGCGTTTGAGTGGTGCAAGCGCAATCTCAACTTGTTGACGAGTTGAGATTGAGGGAGGGTGTTGAAATATATTGTTAGTTGTTTAAATTACCTAACTATAGAGGTTAAGTTAGATATAGATCCTAACTGTATCTTGCCGCACAAGTTGTAATCTCTTCTGATCATTATAAAGCAGATACGGCCGGCCTCTGTTGAGCTGTGCCGATTGCCTCCCCAAACCTTCCCTGTTACGGTTTCTTTCATGGTATCAGAGCGAGATCGGATCTGAATCTCCACGTCTCCGCAATGTCCTCAGCCAACTCCTCTTCATCTTCCTCTGGAAGCTCTGCCGAGACAGGCATCTTCTCCTCTGGCGGAAGCTTCACCGCGGGCACCGCCTCGACCGGTGGCCCGTACAACTTCTCCAACGTCAACCTCATCAGCCTCAACCACGACAACTACCTGTTACGGTTTCTTTCAGTGTCGAGTTCATATTCGTCAGATGCCATCCACCCCATCCCGTTGAGGACAGAAGCCCTTCCATTGCTGCAGTAAGTTGAACGATCTCATTCTTGCTCCATGTCTAGTAACTGGTTGCCGTTGTCGACATCCATCAGTCGACGCGTTGGCTAAAAGAAACATTGATGTGCAACTATTTGTCCTGCAGGTTGTGGCCTCCAAGGATTGGCCCGAGGTGACCAAGTAGGCATGCTTGTTTCTGCTGAGTCTCACAGGCAGGAGCTGATAAAGGATCTGTACATTGTCACCCATGATCCTCAGAGAGGAACCATCCATGGAGGATTTTTTTTTGATCATACCATCCATGGAGGCATGATCAGGTCAGTCACCCATGATCTTCAGTCTTGTTTTCTTTTTTGTTTCCTTCTGCTCAATCTGAGAGGCATGCATTTGCAGGGAGCTCCTCATATCCTTCAAAAGATCAAATGGAGAGAAGCGTCAGAGGATATTATTCTACATGGATGTGTGAGTGAAGGGTATTTCTACCAAGTCCTACTACACGAGATCGACACCATCCAAAAGGTAAGAAACACAAAAATTTCCTCAAAAGTTTCATAATTTCCACCAGTCCCTTCTCTAAAAAATTTCAAATGTATCTCAAGTCGCGAACTACCAGCCGCGGGGTGACGTTCATCTTGGTCTAGAAGCGCCACCACACAAGGCTGTTCGCGCACAACCACAACGACCAGAGCTCTGTCGACTGCAGCGGCAACATCCTCCCTGGTATTACTGTCATACCATAGTTCTTCATTCAGCTTGCTTGAGAACATATTTTCATGTGTTTTCTCTAATCTTGTTGTCTCTTTGAATCTGCTTATCCATTTGCAGGCACTGTTGTCGACTCCAAGGTCTGCCACTCCCCACGGAGTTGGACTTTTTCCTCTCTGTAAGATGTGACTGAAGCAAAAATAAAATACGCTCCAAGTAAAGCACATAAGATGTGACTGAATAAAAATATAGTTTCACTAGAAGTGACATGATAATTTGTCGATGAAGAAGGGGATGCCTTGTGCATCCCCAAGCTTAGACGCTTGAGTCTTCTTGGAATTTGATGGTATATACCACCGGGGCATCCCCAAGCTTAGGCTTTTCACTCTTCTTGATCACATCATATCATCCTCTTCTCCCGACCCTTGAAAACTTCCTTCACACCAAACTTCTCACAATCTTCATTAGCAATGTTAGTGCAATCAAAATCATAAATTCACATGGTTCATTTTCAACACAGCTTAGCACTAAAAAACACATTAGATACTGTCACAACTTCTTCTAAAACTCTTTTTCTCGAAAGAACACCAAAAGAAAGAGATTAAGATGCAAATGCAATAATTGGCAGAAATATGTCAAAACAGAATAGCAGGTAAAGATCGATTTTTTTTGAAAATATTCTGTTACTCAAATCAAAAAGTGGTAGACTAAGAAAAGTTTCGTATATAGCACAGGATTAAGCACAAAAAAGCTCAGGTCATTTTGAATGTTCTGTGATGTTATACGTATTTAACAGTGGATAGCAGAAATCTGTTTCCTGCGCAGAAATCCGAAATATAGTCTCAACTTTCCACTAGAGGATTTATTTGACTCAAAAACAAAACAAAAAAGAAAAGATACAGAGGGGTTGCTAAGGAAATAGACAACACCCAGGTGCAATCACACAAAATAAAACAAAGGAAAACTGATTGAAAACAGAGAAATAAATTGGGTTGTCTCTCGGTAGCGCTTTTCTTTAAAGCCTTTTACACTAGTATAGAAAGGCTTATCTGTGGCGCACCTTTTTTTAATTCTGTGGCGCACCTAGGGGCTAGAGGGGTGCACCGCAGAATTCACGCCACTAATTTTTTTTCTGTGGCGCACCTCAGCCGTGCGCCACAGAAATTTGCAATTCTGTGGCACACCAAGGGGTGGTGCGCCACATAATTTTTTTTGAATTTAAAAAAAAGGAGTATGGAGAAGCTCGCCGGAGATGGTGGTGGTGGTGGAGGAGGAGAAGCTCGCCGGAGATGGTGGTGGTGGAGGAGGAGGAGTTCGCCGGAGATGGTGGTGGGGGAGGTCACCGGAGTTGGTGGAGGAGGAGAAGCTCGATGGAGGTGGTGGTGGAGGAGGAGGAGCTCGCCGGAGGTGGTGGTGGAGGAGGAGGAGGAGCTCGCCGGAGGTGGTGGTGGAGGAGGAGGAGCTCGCCGGAGGTGGTGGTGGAGGAGGAGGGGAGGTGGTGGTGGAGGAGAAGGAGAGATGGTGGTGGAAGAGAAGGAGAGAAGTTGGGAGAGAAGGGGATATGAGAAGTGGAGGAGAAGTGGAGGATAAAGAAGAGGGAGAAAAGAAGGTTTGGTGGGCGAATCCTGTCGAACAATTCTATGGCGCACCAAGTAGAGGTGCGCCACAGAAATCGACAATTCTATGGCGCACCAAGTAGGGCTGCGCCACATAATTGTTTTTCCATTTTTTTTATTTTCTAGTAAAAAAACTTCAAACGGCCATAGCTTCTTTTCCTTTTGGAATTTGGCAATTCTAAAAAAAGCTCACAGGCGGAAGGGGGCAAATCTTGCTTCTTATGGTGTTGATACAAATTGGTACACTGACACGGGGGCAACTGATCATATTACTAGTGAACTAAACAAGCTTCTCATCGCCAACAAATATAATGGGCAAGACAGGGTCCGTACCGCTGAAGGCACAGGTATGGACATTAGTCACATTAGAAATTCAATTTTGCGCACTCCTCATGGTTCCTTTGATCTTAATAACATCCTGCATGTTCCTAGTGCGTCAAAAAATCTTTTATCTGTCCATCGTTTCACACATGATAATCATGTATTTATTGAGTTTCATCCTTTCTTCTTTTTAATCAAGGACCAAGCAACTCGAAGAGTTCTGTTTAGAGTCCCTTGCTAGGGTGGTCTCTATCTTTTGGTGCCCATGTTCCATGAGACTGCCAAGCATGCCTTCCTCACAATAAAGCCATCTTCTTCGACATGGCATCGCCGTTTAGGACATCCTTCTTCATTTGTGGTTCAACAAGTTCTTAGAAGAAATAAAATAGCTTACACCCCAGAGAGTACTCCATATGTTTGTGATTCTTGTCAGTTAGCCAAGAGTCACTAGTTGCCATATCTTATATCTTCTAGTGTCTCTAATGCTCCCTTGGAACAAGTATTCTCTGATGTATGGGGTCCTGCCCCTCTCTCTGTTGGGAAACATGCATATTATGTAAGCTTTATTGATGATTTTAGCAAGTTCACTTGGATCTATTTGCTTAAAAATCGTTCTGAGGTTTATCAAGCTTTTCTCAATTTCCAACAATATGTTGAACGCAAGTTTGCTAGGAAAATTATCACTATGCAAACTGATTGGGGGGGGGGTGAGTATCAAAAGTTAAATGGGTTCTTTGAAAATATTGGTATTACGCATCATTTCTCTTCTCCTCATGCTCATCAACAAAATGGCTCAGCTCGAAGGAAACACTGTCATATTGTTGAAGTGGGTCTTGCATTGCTAGCTAATGCGTCTATGCCTCTCAAATTTTGGGATGAAGCTTTCATAACAGCCACCTTTCTCATAATTCTTCTTCCTGGCAAAGTCCTTAATTTTGAAACACCTACAGAACGTCTCCTTCATATAACTCCGAATTATGATGCTCTTAGAACTTTTGGTTGTGCTTGTTGGCCTAATCTTCATCCTTACAACAAACGAAAACTTGCTTTTCGATCTACACGGTGTGTGTTTCTTGGTTATAGCCCTCTTCACAAAGGTGTTAAATGCCTAGATATTTCTACTGGACGTGTGTACATCTCTCGTGATGTTGTTTTTGATGAGAACTTGTTTCCATTTGCATCCTTACATCCAAATGCCGGTGCTCTTCTTAAGAAAGAAATTCTTCTTCTTCCATCATCCACAAACACCCTACATAAGGATGCACAAATTTGCAATGACCATATTGTGCCTATTGTCCATGTTACTAATGTGCAACAGGAAGATACAACCCCAGAAGAAATTCCTGCTGAAAATGATGAAGAAAATAGTGTAGAATGGGATGTTGAAGATAATTCAGAAGATGACAAAACTAGTGCTGAATACGAGGAAGATACAGAACATTCCTCTGCAGATCCCGAGATGGAGGGTTTCGAGGCAGATTCTGTCTCCCCTCTGTGGTCTGGTGTGCAGACTGGCACTGCCCCCCGATGCACCGCATGCAGTACCGACGCGCAGTCTGGCGCTGCCCCCGACGCTTCGCATGCAGCACCCGCTTGCCGTGCGCATGAACGCCACACGCCTGATGGGCCCCTCCTGTATGCCTCCACTCCGGTGACGCCGCGTGGCGAGAGGAGCGGTGCGGGCGAATCTCGCACTGGCTCCCTGTCCCCTCTGTCTGATGCTGCGCCAGGATCACCTGGTTTTCGGTCACAGTCGTCAACTGCCACACCCGACTCCACTACTTGATCCTCTGTGGAACATGACGGTGAGGGGGGGGGGATACAACTGAAGAAGACAACACTTCCAATTCTTTTGATGCCCCTGATGCTTCTCCATCACCACCATCTTCACCATCCCCTCCTTGAGTTCGTACCAGGTTACAAAAAGGTATTCATAATCCAAGAGTAATCACTGATGGTACTGTGATATGGTGTATGTTGTCTTCTACAGGTGAACCACACACATTGTTAGAAGCACTTAATAATTCTTGTTGACGTCAAGCTATGGAGGAAGAGTACAATGCATTAATTGATAACAAGACCTGACATCTTATGCCACCAGATAGAAGCAAAAATTTGATTGACTGCAAATGGGTGTATCGCATAAAGAAGAAAGCAGATGGTACTATTGATAGATACAAGGCACGTCTCGTTGCAAAAGGATTCAAACAACGATATGGCATTGATTATGAGGATACCTTCAGCCCCGTGGTAAAAATTGCTACCATTAGAATTGTTTTATCTCCCTCTGTTTCTCGTGGATGGAGTATACAACAGCTAGATGTCAAGAACACGTTTCTTCATGGTGTTCTGGAAGAGGATGTTTACATGAAACAACCACCAGGTTTTGAAAACCCCCACTTTCCGCGCTACATTTGCAAACTTGATAAAGCTTTATATGGTTTGAAACAAGCCCCTCAAGCTTGGTATTCTAGGCTAAGCTCTAAATTGTGTGAGCTTGGATTTACACCATCAAAGGCAGACACCTCGTTATTTCTCCACTAATTTTTTTTCTGTGGTGCACCTCAGCCGTGCGCCACATAAATGTCAATTCTGTGGCGCACGTCAGCCGTGCGCCACAGAAATTTGCAATTCTGTGGCGCACCAAGGGGTGGTGCGCCACATAATTTTTTTTGAATTTCAAAAAAAAAGGCGGCCAGATCTCACCTGAATTTTGGCGAAATTTTGAAATTTCGTCGGAGCTCGATGCTGGGTCGAGTATGGATAAGCTCGCCGGAGATGGTGGTGGTGGTGGAGGAGGAGAAGCTCGCCGAAGATGGTGGTGGAGGAGGAGGAGGAGCTCGCCGGAGATGGTGGTGGGGGAGGTCATCGGAGTTGGTGGAGGAGGAGAAGCTCGATGGAGGTGGTGGTGGAGGAGGAGGAGCTCGCCGGAGGTGGTGGTGGAGGAGGAGGAGCTCGCCGAAGGTGGTGGTGGAGGAGGAGGAGCTCGCCGGAGGTGGTGGTGGAGGAGGAGGAGGAGGAGAGGTGGTGGTGGAGGAGAAGGAGAGATGGTGGTGGAGGAGAAGGAGAGAAGTTGGGAGAGAAGGGGAGATGAGAAGTGGAGGAGAAAGAAGAGGGAGAAAAGAAGGGTTGGTGGGCGAATCCTGTCGAGCAATTCTATGGCGCACCAAGTAGAGGTGCGCCACAGAAATCGACAATTCTATGGCGCACCAAGTAGGGGTGCGCCACAGATTTTTTTTTTCCATTTTTTTATTTTCTAGTCGAAAAACTTCAAACGGCCATAACTTTTTTTCCTTTTGGAATTTGGCAATTCTAAAAAAAGCTCACAGGCTGAAGGGGGAAAATCTTGCTTCTTATGGTGTTGATACAAATTGGTACACTGACACGGGGGCAACTGATCATATTACTAGTGAACTAAACAAGCTTCTCATCGCCAACAAATATCATGGGCAAGACAGGGTCCGTACTGCTGAAGGCACATGTATGGACATTAGTCACATTGGAAATTCAATTTTGCGCACTCCTCATGGTTCGTTTGACCTTAATAACATCCTTCATGTTCCTAGTGCATCAAAAAATCTTTTATCTGTCCATCGTTTCACACTTGATAATCATGTATTTATTGAGTTTCATCCTTTCTTCTTTTTAATCAAGGACCAAGCAAAGGCCCTTGCTAGGGTGGTCTCTATCCTTTGGTGCCCATGTTCCATGAGACTGCCAAGCATGCCTTCCTCACAATAAAGCCATCTTCTTCGACATGGCATCGCCGTTTAGGACATACTTCTTCATTTGTGGTTCAACAAGTTCTTAGAAGAAATAAAATAGCTTACACCCCAGAGAGTACTCCATATGTTTGTGATTCTTGTCAGTTAGCCAAGAGTCACCAGTTGCCATATCCTATATCTTCTAGTTTCTCTAATTCTCCCTTGGAACAAGTATTCTCTGATGTATGGGGTCCTTCCCCTCTCTCTGTTGGGAAACATGCATATTATGTAATATTTATTGACGATTTTAGAAAGTTCACTTGGATCTATTTGCTTAAAAATCGTTCTGAGGTTTATCAAGCTTTTCTCAATTTCCAACAATATGTTGAACGCAAGTTTGCTAGGAAAATTATCACTATGCAAACTGATTGGGGGGATGTAACATCCCAAGTATGAAAAATAGCCATTAGAATGTTTTGCTCTCTGTTATTTTATGTTTTGCATCATGACATCATGTTCATTGCATTTGTTTTGTTTGTTTTCCAATTGTTTTCCTCTGTTTTCCTTTGTTTTCTATTTGAATTTCAAACCTTTTGTTTCATACTTGTGATGTTACAATTTTCCAAATGAATTATTCAAATCAAAACAATTATTTGTTTCCATTAAAGTTGTAATTTCAAAGCTATTGATTTGTTTCTAACCAATATTTCATCTAACACCAAACCATTTTCAAATTCCATTAATTTCCAAAACAGCAACCCTTTTGAAAATTATGAAAATGACAAAACACTTCCATCATTTTTTTCCAGTAAACCATGAGGTTCAAACTATTTAAAATTATGGCTTTCAATAACTCACTTAACTCAAATTTCATTCAAAATTCAATTGCATTTTCCAAACAGCAACCATTTGAAATTAATGAAACAAAACACTCCAATCAATTTGTTTCAAATAAACATGGAAAGTTCACAATAGTTTAAAATGTTTCTTTCAATAAGTTAATTAATGTCAATTTTGCTCAAATTCATTTAAAATACAAACATCACCATAATTCAAAATGTTTGGAAAACAAAAGTGGAATTTTGTTGCTGTTGTAATAACCCACCTATACAAAATTCTCCCTAAATTTTCCTAACCCTAAACCCTAGCCTTTTTCTTCCTTTTCAAATCAGCAAAAAAAAAATCAGAACAAAAAAATTAAAAGAAACAGAGGAGAGAGGGGCAGGCCATCCAGGCCCAGCCCACCCAAACTGGCCTGGTACCCCTTCGACCCCCCACCCTTCTTCTTCCTCGTACGGCACCCCATCCAGGGCACCCACGTAGCAGAGAGGAGCAGCAACGGCCACAGCAGCTCCACCTCCCCCTATAAACCTAGCTAGCCTCCCCCTGCCCTAGCCCTAACCCCCCTCCACTCTCTCCCTCTCTCGCGCCGTCGCCTTCCTCCTTTTCTCCTTTCTTCCACCTCCTCTCTCTGTCCCTCTGCTTCCCTGAACCTGAACCCGAGCCTCACCCCTTTCCCTCTCCGGCGATCACCGACGGTAGGGCTACCCTCCGGCCAGGTTAGGCTTGGGGATGGAAACCCCTGGCCGCCCTCTTCCTCACCGACCTCTCAACGGGGGCCGGGAGCCACCGGTGCGCCGCCGCCATCCTCAACATGTCGCCGGCCGCCCCGAGCCGCCTGCTCCTCCTCGTCGCTGTCCGCTCGAGGGCCCAAGGTGAGCTCCCCTCGCCTCTCTCCTCCCTCTAGCTTCTCTGCACGCAAGCACACGCACGTCGCAGCAGCAGCATGCACGCACACGGCGCCCCGCACACGCGAGCACAGCAGCCACAGCAGCCCGCCGGCGGCGTCCGCTTCCCGTCAGAATTCAGCTAACTGAATTTGTTTTCAGATTCAGTTAGCGCCTAACTGAAGTATATACCCCCTCGCTCCCCTTCCTATCAACAACTAGTCAGCCACCGGAGTGGTTGCAGCCTGCTGCGTGCACCCACGGGGTGTGGGTTCGAATCCCACCCCCGGGATTAAACCCACTTTTTATTCTCCTTTTGTTTAAATCCAGAAACTTGACAGAATCGCCAACAGGTCCCTGCTATTAATCTTTTAGGTCCCTGTAAATATTTTCCAAGTCCCTGGATGTTATTTAAATGGCAGAATAATACCTAAACTTCAAAAATGCATAACTATTTCATTTCAATTCCAAATTCAACCTTTTAAATATGTTTTCAATACCAAATTAAATGCTCTATCCAAATATAAAATTTGTTTACTGTTTTGAATATTTTAAATTGGTGAAATATTTGAATCCTTGTTTAATTCATTTAATTTTGCAAAATTCATAACTTGGGCATAAAAATTCCAAATTCAACAAACTAAATATGTTTTCCATTCAATTTTTCATGTACTTTGCAAATATCAACTTTGTGTTCTGTTTTGAATAATTTAAATTGCTGAAAACAACTGTTTCTTAATTAATGCATTTAAAATTGTCAAATTAATAACTTGCTCATTTTAAATCCATTCTCAACAAATAAAATATGTTTTCCATGCCAAATTAAACCACCTTTCTAAATATAAACTTTGTTTCATGTTTTGGATAATTAAAATTGGTTAAATAATTTAAACCTTGTTTAAATCATTTAATATTGCTAAATTCATAACTTGGTCAAATTAATTTCCTTTTGAACCTATAAAATATGTTTTCAAACCATAAAAGTATAAACTTTTCAAATATGAACTTCATTTAATGTTTTGCACAAATAAAAATTCAAATAAATTCATACTTGATTTAAATTCATTTAAATCTTGTTTAAACTTGTTTAATCCATAACTAATTCATCCTAAATCCTTTTTCAACAAGTGAAACATGTTTTCCACCTAAAATTGTGTGTTCTTTCCAAAGATGAACTTTGTTATCTATTTTGAACAATTTAAATTGGTGAAAACAACAAATGCTTGTGTAACACCTTTAAGAAGCAAATTTTCATAACTTAATAAATAAAATTCCAAACTTGGTAAACTTTATTTCAAATTGATTCCATTGTTGTTTTATTTTTGTTTTCCTCATCAATGCATCATGCTAATCCAATTTCACCTATTGGTTAGTTGTAAAACAATTATTCCAACCATAATTCATGGGCTTTCCATATGCAATCCAATTGCATATGGGTCCATTTAAACATGTTATCTTGTCAACTAGTTTATTCTGATGCATCAATTAAATGGTCATGCATCATCCCATGATTGTGCACTATGCCATGTTATTGATTGTTTGTCTCTCTGTGTTGTTTGTTTGCTTCTTCTCGGATAGACGACGACGTTGAGACCGACGATACTTACGACACCCCTTCTGAGGATCTAGCTCAGTACCAGGCTGCTGAGTTTGCAGGCAAGTATTCACTCACATGAACCATTGTGTTCCTTTCCACATTGGATACCGATACTTTCCGTTGTCTATTCTGCTAGCCCTATGAATCGTTGCTTGTGTTCCGATCCTATCACATGTTATCCTTTAACCCTGATATAGCCTCACCTCCACACCTATAACCCCGTTGCTTGTTGCCGTGTCTTACTAGCATGCTTAGGGTTGTTTCTGCTCGAGTCTGTTGTCCGTTACTTTCAGTTACCATATTTCATGATGTTCTAGGGCTCGATTTTTAAACAATCAACCTGTTAATGTTTGAGGTAATAATAATTTGATGATAAGGCACCGGCAGGAGGCCCGGCGTGGTTTTGAGGCCTGCTAGTGTCGACCCTAATTAGGAAAAGGGTCTTGTCTACTGATCCATGATGAGCCCACTAACCGCATGTGGGAAGCGTGTATGGGCGCCCCCCTCAATTTGATTCGATTCGCATCTCGTCCAAATCACCTCATTTAGTTCGGGTTTTCCATTTGCCGCATGCATATGCAGGTGCGAACCCTTGGCGCCAGGGTGGAACTTTTGTAGTCGGCATTTAGGGAGACTCGTTCTTAGAGTGCTATGAGGGCCCCCTTTTCTTCGTGGGGCTTGATTAGCCGTGCGCTCAATTGCACGGGGTTCTTTGGGCTTGATGCGAAGAAGAGTTGAGTTGTGTTGAGTGCCCCGCTTGGTGGAAAGGCCATTCCATCTGGCGGGTTATTCTTACGTGTACGGCCAAATTGGTGCACCCCTGCAGGGTTAAATCTTCTCGAGAAGCCGTGTTTTCCGCGGTTATGGATGACTTGGTGAAAGTACTGGCTAACAAGTACTCAGAACAACTTACACCTAACTAATGATAACTTGACTAGTAATAGTCTTATTGACACAATAACTTGAACCATCATTAATCCAACTGTGTGAGTTATCCTCGGATTGCTTCTTTGGACAAGGGGCGAGATCCAGGATGGGTTTGTTTGGAGTTAGTTGTTAGTTGGTTGATACGCTATCTTATCTCATTTCTGTTAGTCGGAAGTTGTAGTATGTTTCTTTAGTTGGTTAGAGCAGCCCGCTGCCGCATCTTTTGTATCACCCATTTCTTCCGTTGAACCCAAAGCATCTGTGCTTGGTGTTGACGGGTACACTTTGGTGAACTGTGAGTCTTGCTTGCCAGTACGTTTATGTACTGACCCCTTTGGGGCTGTGGTTTCCGCTGACTACGTTTCCGAGGATCCCCTTGGTGGCTACTACGTGGAGTATGACGAGGCTGCTGACGAGTAGATAGCGGACCCGGGCAGGATCCGAGACTTCGTGGATGGGCTCCGTCTTTTCGTTTCCGGCCTCTTAGGCCTATTTGGATCTTGTCTGTACTCAGACATTTTGGATGCTTCCACTGTGTTGTAATGATGATATGTTGGGACATGTGTCCTCTGGATGATTGTATTTGCTATCTCTGCTCTAGTGAGAGCTATTTGCAACTTATTTCAATCTTTGGTGTCTTAGAGATCTGTTGTGATATCACTTGTTCAAATGCCGTTGACGTACCATGTGTGTATGTTATGAAGTACGTCAATGGAAGTATCTGGATTTCTATGGGATGGTTTGCGCAGACGATGAATAGTAGAGAATGGTTGTCACACGTTTACGTGTTGGCCTACTCATATTGAGATGCGGGTGCCGGTATGCCCCGTAAGCCATTTATCTACTGTTTAACGGACTGTGAGTATCCCCTAGAAGTCCGGGTGCGACAAATGGTATCAGCGCCTGTCTGCCTGTAGGATCCCTTTTACTGGTCGCAATTGAGTCTAGAAACTATTTTTGTAGCTATATAGGAAAAATGAAACGTGAGAGTAGGAATTCTGTTCTTTTTCTTCTTTCCCCACCCACCCTCCCTTTTCTGGTAAGGAAGTGCAACGTTGTTTTCCCTTCTCATCTAAACTTTCAAGTTAGGATTTCACGTATCCTGGTTTCTCTAGGATGGTTATATCTACTAGTCCATAGGAATGGAGGTGGTTGTGACATGATTTATCATGTTGCCTACTCATGATTGAGAACGGAGGCGTGTAAGCCCCGGAAGCAGATCCTCTATTCCTTAAGCAGTAGATATTGATCCTTTAGAAGCCCGGATGGGTTTTCCGTAGTACCTCCGGAGTTTTGGTCTCGTGTTTCCCGATGTTGCTTCAATATCCTGTTCTTCTCAACATCATTTTCATCCGTTGAAACCTTGTTGATGCTTCCCACTTCAGTTCTTCTACCGACGTCTAATCAATAACTCTGTTCCACCCTTCTGGCCAGAAAGTCTATTCTCCAAATGAATCAAGTTCTATTCAGCTATACACCCTCGATACAAAACCTCTACCTTTACTCGAAAATGTTTCGGTGGTTTGCGAATTCCCTGACGTCTTTCCAGAAGAGTTGCCAGGAATGCCTATCGTCTTGAACTTCCAGAAAAACTATCCAAGGTGCACGATGTGTTTCACGTGTCACAGCTCAAGAGGATCTTCGCAAGAAGTATCCGGACCTTTTCTTTTCTCAGTAGGAATCTCGGGGCGCGATTCCTTCAAGGGGGGCGTTTTGTAACATCCCAAGTATGAAAAATAGCCATTAGAATGTTTTGCTCTCTGTTATTTTATGTTTTGCATCATGACATCATGTTCATTGCATTTGTTTTATTTGTTTTTCAATTGTTTTCCTCTGTTTTCATTTGTTTTCCTTTGTTTTCTATTTGAATTTCAAATCAAATTTCAAACCTTTTGTTTCATACTTGTGCTGTTACAATTTTCCAAATGAATTATTCAAATCAAAACAATTATTTGTTTCCATTAAAGTTGTAATTTCAAAGCTATTGATTTGTTTCTAACCAATATTTCATCTAATACCAAACCATTTTCAAATTCCATTAATTTCCAAAACAGCAACCCTTTTGAAAATTATGAAAATGACAAAACACTTCAATCATTTGTTTCCAGTAAACCATGAGGTTCAAACTATTTAAAATTATGGCTTTCAATAACTCACTTAACTCAAATTTCATTCAAAATTCAATTGCATTTTCCAAACAGCAACCATTTGAAATTAATGAAACAAAACACTCCAATCAATTTGTTTCAAATAAACATGGAAAGTTCACAATAGTTTAAAATGTTTCTTTCAATAAGTTAATTAATGTCAATTTTGCTCAAATTCATTTAAAATACAAACATCACCATAATTCAAAATGTTTGGAAAAAAGTGGAATTTTGTTGCTGTTGTAATAATCCACCTATACAAAATTCTCCCTAAATTTTCCTAGCCCTAAACCCTAGCCTTTTTCTTCCTTTTCAAATCAGCAAAAAAAAAATCAGAACAAAAAAATTAAAAGAAACAGAGGAGAGAGGGGCAGGCCATCCAGGCCCAGCCCACCCAAACTGGCCTGGTACCCCTTCGACCCCCCACCCTTCTTCTTCCTCGTACGGCACCCCATCCAGGGCACCCATGTAGCAGAGAGGAGCAGCAACGGCCACAGCAGCTCCACCTCCCCCTATAAACCTAGCTAGCCCCCTGCCCTAGCCCTAACCCCCCCTCCACTCTCTCCCTCTCTCGCGCCGTCGGCTTCCTCCTTTTCTCCTTTCTTCCACCTCCTCTCTCTGTCCCTCTGCTTCCCTGAACCTGAACCCGAGCCTCACCCCTTTCCCTCTCCGGCGATCACCGACGGTAGGGCTACCCTCCGGCCAGGTTAGGCCTGGGGATGGAAACCCCTGGCCGCCCTCTTCCTCACCGACCTCTCAGCGGGGGCCGGGAGCCACCGGTGCGCCGCCGCCATCCTCAACATGTCGCCGGCCGCCCCGAGCCGCCTGCTCCTCCTCGTCGCTGTCCGCTCGATGGCCCGAGGTGAGCTCCCCTCGCCTCTCTCCTCCCTCTAGCTTCTCTGCACGCAAGCACACGCACGTCGCAGCAGCAGCATGCACGCACACGGCGCCCCGCACACGCGAGCACAGCAGCCACAGCAGCCCGCCGGCGGCGTCCGCTTCCCGTCAGAATTCAGCTAACTGAATTTGTTTTCAGATTCAGTTAGCGCCTAACTGAAGTATATACCCCCTCGCTCCCCTTCCTGTCAACAACTAGTCAGCCACCGCAGTGGTTGCAGCCTGCTGCGCGCACCCACGGGGTGTGGGTTCGAATCCCACCCCCGGGATTAAACCCACTTTTTATTCTCCTTTTGTTTAAATCCAGAAACTTGACAAAATCGCCAACGGGTCCCTGCTATTAATCTTTTAGGTCCCTGTAAATATTTTCCAAGTCCCTGGATGTTATTTAAATGGCAGAATAATACCTAAACTTCAAAAATGCATAACTATTTCATTTCAATTCCAAATTCAACCTTTTAAATATGTTTTCAATACCAAATTAAATGCTCTATCCAAATATAAAATTTGTTTTCTGTTTTGAATATTTTAAATTGGTGAAATATTTGAATCCTTGTTTAATTGATTTAATTTTGCAAAATTCATAACTTGGGCATAAAAATTCCAAATTCAACAAACTAAATATGTTTTCCATTCAATTTTTCATGTACTTTGCAAATATCAACTTTGTGTTCTGTTTTGAATAATTTAAATTGCTGAAAACAACTGTTTCTTAATTAATGCATTTAAAATTGTCAAATTAATAATTTGCTCATTTTAAATCCATTCTCAACAAATAAAATATGTTTTCCATGCCAAATTAAACCACCTTTCCAAATATAAACTTTGTTTCATGTTTTGGATAATTAAAATTGGTTAAATAATTTAAATCTTGTTTAAATCATTTAATATTGCTAAATTCATAACTTGGTCAAATTAATTTCCTTTTGAACCAATAAAATATGTTTTCAAACCATAAAAGTATAAACTTTTCAAATATGAACTTCATTTAATGTTTTGCACAAATAAAAATTCAAATAAATTCATACTTGATTTAAATTCATTTAAATCTTGTTTAAACTTGTTTAATCCATAACTAATTCATCCTAAATCCTTTTTCAACAAGTGAAACATGTTTTCCCCTTAAAATTGTGTGTTATTTCCAAAGATGAACTTTGTTATCTATTTTGAACAATTTAAATTGGTGAAAACAACAAATGCTTGTGTAACACCTTTAAGAAGCAAATTTTCATAACTTAATAAATAAAATTCCAAACTTGGTAAACTTTATTTCAAATTGATTCCATTGTTGTTTTCTTTTTGTTTTACTCATCCATGCATCATGCTAATCCACTTTCACCTGTTGGTTAGTTGTAAAACAATTATTCCAACCATAATTCATGGGCTTTCCATATGCAATCCAATTGCATATGGGTCCATTTAAACATGTTATCTTGTCAACTAGTTTATTCTGATGCATCAATTAAATGGTCATGCATCATCCCATGATTGTGCACTATGCCATGTTATTGATTGTTTGTCTCTCTGCGTTGTTTGTTTTCTTCTTCTCGGATAGACGACGACGTTGAGACCAACGATACTTACGACAAACCTTCTGAGGATCTAGCTCAGTACCAGGCTGCTGAGTTTGCAGGCAAGTATTCACTCACATGAACCATTGTGTTCCTTTCCACATTGGATACCGATACTTTCCGTTGTCTATTCTGCTAGCACTATGAATCGTTGCTTGTGTTCCGATCCTATCACATGTTATCCTTTAACCCTGATATAGCCTCACCTCCACACCTATAACCCCGTTGCTTGTTGCCGTGTCTTGCTAGCATGATTAGGGCTGTTTCTGCTCGAGTCTGTTGTCCGTTACTTTCAGTTACCATATTTCATGATGTTCTGGGGCTCGATGTATAAACAATCAACCTGTTAATGTTTGAGGTAATAATAATTTGATGATAAGGCACCGGCAGGAGGCCCGGCGTGGTTTTGAGGCATGCTAGTGTCGACCCTAATTAGGAAAAGGGTCTTGTCTACTGATCCATGATGAGCGCACTAACCGCATGTGGGAAGCGTGTATGGGCGCCCCCCTCAATTTGATTCGATTCGCATCTCGTCCAAATCGCCTCATTTAGTTCGGGTTTTCCATTTGCCGCATGCATATGCAGGTGCGAACCCTTGGCGCCAGGGTGGAACTTTTGTAGTCGGCATTTAGGGAGACACGTTCTTAGAGTGCTATGAGGGTCCCCTTTTCTTCGTGGGGCTTGATTAGCCGTGCGCTCAATTGCACGGGGTTCTTTGGGCTTGATGCGAAGAAGAGTTGAGTTGTGTTGAGTGCCCCGCTTGGTGGAAAGGCCATTCCATCTGGCGGGTTATTCTTACGTGTACGGCCAAATTGGTGCACCCCTGCAGGGTTAAATCTTCTCGAGAAGCCGTGTTTTCCGCGGTTATGGATGACTTGGTGAAAGTACTGGCTAACAAGTACTCAGAACAACTTACACCTAACTAATGATAACTTGACTAGTAATAGTCTTATTGACACAATAACTTGAACCATCATTAATCCAACTATGTGAGTTATCCTCGGATTGCTTCTTTGGACAAGGGGCGAGATCCAGGATGGGTTTGTTTGGAGTTAGTTGTTAGTTGGTTCCGATACGCTATCTTATCTCATTTCTGTTAGTCGGAAGTTGTAGTATGTTTCTGTAGTTGGTTAGAGCAGCCCGCTGCCGCATCTTTTGTATCACCCATTTCTTCCGTTGAACCCAAAGCATCTGTGCTTGGTGTTGACTGGTACACTTTGGTGAACTGTGAGTCTTGCTTGCCAGTACGTTTATGTACTGACCCCTTGGGGCTGTGGTTTCCGCAGACTACGTTTCCGAGGATCCCCTTGGTGGCTACTACGTGGAGTATGACGAGGCTGCTGACGAGTAGATAGCGGACCCGGGCAGGATCCGAGACTTCGTGGATGGGCTCCGTATTTTCGTTTCCGGCCTCTTAGGCCTATTTGGATCTTGTCTGTACTCAGACATTTTGGATGCTTCCGCTGTGTTGTAATGATGATATGTTGGGACATGTGTCCTCTGGATGATTGTATTTGCTATCTCTGCTCTAGTGAGAGCTATTTGCAACTTATTTCAATCTTTGGTGTCTTAGAGATCTGTTGTGATATCACTTGTTCAAATGCCGTTGACGTACCATGTGTGTATGTTATGAAGTACGTCAATGGAAGTATCTGGATTTCTATGGGATGGTTTGCGCAGACGATGAATAGTAGAGAATGGTTGTCACACGTTTACGTGTTGGCCTACTCATATTGAGATGCGGGTGCCGGTATGCCCCGTAAGCCATTTATCTACTGTTTAACGGATTGTGAGTATCCCCTAGAAGTCCGGGTGCGACAGGGGAGGGGGTGAGTATCAAAAGTTAAATGGGTTCTTTGAAAAGATTGGTATTACGCATCATGTCTCTTGTCCTCATGCTCATCAACAAAATGGCTCAGCTGAAAGGAAACACCGTCATATTGTTGAAGTGGTTCTTGCATTGCTATCTAATGCGTCTATGCCTCTCAAATTTTGGGATGAAGCTTTCATAACAGCCACCTTTCTCATAAATCTTCTTCGTAGCAAAGTCCTTAATTTTGAAACACCTACAGAACATCTCCTTCATATAACTCCGAATTATGATGCTCTTAGAACTTTTGGTTGTGCTTGTTGGCCTAATCTTCGTCCTTACAACACACGAAAACTTGCTTTTCGATCTACACGGTGTGTGTTTCTTGGTTATAGCCCTCTTCACAAAGGTGTTAAATGCCTAGATATTTCTACTGGACGTGTGTACATCTCTCGTGATGTTGTTTTTGATGAGAACTTGTTTCCATTTGCATCCTTACATCCAAATGCCGGTGCTCTTCTTAAAAAAGAAATTATTCTTCTTCCATCATCCACAAACACCTTACATGAGGATGCACAAATTTGCAATGACCATATTGTGCCTATTGTCTCTGTTACTAATGTGCAACAGGAAGATACAGCCCCAGAAGAAATTCCTGCTGAAAATGACGAAGAAAATAGTGCAGAATTGGATGTTAAAGATAATTCAGAAGATGACAAAACTAGTGCTGGATACGAGGAAGATACAGATCATTCCTCTACAGATTCCGAGATGGAGGGTTTCGAGGCAGATTCTGTCTCCCCTCTGCGGTCTGGCGTGCAGATTGGCACTGCCCCCGATGCCCCGCATGCAGTACCCGACGCGCAGTCTGGCGCTGCCCCCCGACGCTTCGCATGCAGCACCCGCTCGCCGAGCGCGTGAACGCCACACGGCTGATGGGCCCCTCCTGCATGCCTCCACTCCGGTGACGCCGCGTGGCGAGAGGAGTGGTGCGGGCGAATCTCTCACTGGCTCCCTGTCCCCTCTGTCTGATGCTGCGCCAGGATCACCTGGTTTTCGGTCTCAGTCGTCAACTTCCACACCCGACTCCACTACGGGATCCTCTGTGGCACATGACGGTGAGGGGGAAATACAACTGAAGATGACAACACTTCCAATTCTTTTGATGCTCCTGATGCTTCTCCATCACCACCATCTTCACCATCCCCTCCTGGAATTTGTACCAGGTTACAAAAAGGTATTCGTAATCCAAGAGTAATCACTGATGGTACTGTGATATGGTGTATGTTGTCCTCTACAGGTGAACCACACACATTGTCAGAAGCACTTAATAATTCTTGTTGGCGTCAAGCTATGGAGGAAGAGTACAATGCACTAATTGATAACAAGACCTGGCATCTTATTCCACTAGATAGCAACAAAAATTTGATTGTCTTCAAATGGGTGTATCGCATAAAGAAGAAAGCAGATGGTACTATTGATAGATACAAGGCACGTCTCGTTGCAAAAGGATTCAAACAACGATATGGCATTGATTCTGAGGATACCTTCAGCCCCGTGGTAAAAATTGCTACCATTAAAATTGTTTTATCTCTCTCTGTTTCTCGTGGAGGGAGTTTACGGCAGCTAGATGTCAAGAACGCGTTTCTTCATGGTGTTCTGAAAGAGGATGTTTACATGAAACAACCACCAGGTTTTGAAAACCCCCACTTTCCGTGCTACATTTGCAAACTTGATAAAGCTTTATATGGTTTGAAACAAGCCCCTCAAGCTTGGTATTCTAGGCTAAGCTCTAAATTGTGTGAGCTTGGATTTACACCATCAAAGGCAGACACCTCGTTATTTCTCCACTAAATATTTTTCTGTGGCGTACCTCAGCCGTGCGCCACAGAAATGTCAATTCTGTGCCGCACCTCAGCCGTGCGCCACAGAAATTTGCAATTCTGTGGCCCACCAAGGGGTGGTGCGCCACAGATTTTTTTTTGAATTTCAAAAAAAAGGCAGCCAGATCTAGATCTAGATCTGGCCGCCGGAATTTTGGCGAAATTTCGAAATTTCGCCGGAGCTTGGTGGTGGGTGGAGTATGGAGAAGCTCGCCGGAGATGGTGGTGGTGGTGGAGGAGGAGAAGCTCGCCGGAGATGGTGGTGGAGGAGGAGGAGGAGCTCGCCGGAGATGGTGGTGAGGGAGGTCACCGGAGTTGGTGGAGGAGGAGAAGCTCGATGGAGGTGGTGTGGAGGAGGAGGAGCTCGCCGGAGGTGGTGGTGGAGGAGGAGGAGGAGCTCGCCGGAGGTGGTGGTGGAGGAGGAGGAGGAGCTCGCCGGAGGTGGTGGTGGAGGAGGAGGAGGAGGAGAGGTGGTGGTGGAGGAGAAGGAGAGATGGTGGTGGAGGAGGAGAGAAGTTGGGAGAGAAGGGGATATGAGAAGTGGAGGAGAAGTGGAGAAGTGGAGGAGAAAGAATAGGGAGAAAAGAACGGTTGGTGGGCGAATCCTGTCGAACAATTCTATGGCGCACCAAGTAGACGTGCGCCACAGAAATCGACAATTCTATGGCGAACCAAATAGGGGTGCGCCACAAATTTTTTTCCATTTTTTTTTAATTTTCCAGTCGAAAAACTTCAAACGGCCATAACATTTTTTCCTTTTGGAATTTGGCTATTCTAAAAAAATCTCACAGGCCGAAGGGGGCAAATCTTGCTTCTTATGGTGTTGATACAAATTGGTACACTGACACGGGGGGCAACTGATCATATTACTAGTGAACTAAACAAGCTTCTCATCGCCAACAAATATCATGGGCAAGACAAGGTCCGTACTGCTGAAGGCACAGGTATGGACATTAGTCACATTGGAAATTCAATTTTGCGCACTCCTCATGGTTCCTTTGATCTTAATAATATCCTTCATGTTCGTAGTGCATCAAAAAATCTTTTATCTGTCCATCGTTTCACACTTGATAATCATGTCTTTATTGAGTTTCATCCTTTCTTATTTTTAATCAAGGACCAAGCAACTCGAAGAGTTCTGTTTAGAGGCACTTGCTAGGGTGGTCTCTATCCTTTGGTGCCCATGTTCCATGAGACTGCCAAGCATGCCTTCCTCACAATAAAGCCATCTTCTTCGATATGGCATCGCCGTTTAGGACATCCTTCTTCATTTGTGGTTCAACAAGTTCTTAGAAGAAATAAAATAGCTTACACCCCAGAGAGTACTCCATATGTTTGTGATTCTTGTCAGTTAGCCAAGAGTCACCAGTTGCCATATCCTATATCTTCTAGTGTCTCTAATGCTCCCTTGGAACAAGTATTCTCTGATGTATAGGGTCCTGTCCCTCTCTCTGTTGGGAAACATGCATATTATGTAAGCTTTATTGATGATTTTAGCAAGTTTACTTGGATCTATTTGCTTAAAAATCGTTCTGAGGTTTATCAAGCTTTTCTCAATTTCCAACAATATGTTGAACGCAAGTTTGCTAGGAAAATTATCGCTATGCAAACTAATTGGGGGGGGGGTGAGTATCAAAAGTTAAATGGGTTCTTTGAAAAGATTGGTATTACGCATCATGTCTCTTGTCCTCATGCTCATCAACAAAATGGCTCAGTTAAAAGGAAACACCGCCATATTGTTGAAGTGGGTCCTGCATTGCTAGCTAATGCGTCTATGCCTCTCAAATTTTGGGATGAAGCTTTCATAACAGCCACCTTTCTCATAAATCTTCTTCCTAGCAAAGTCCTTAATTTTGAAACACCTAGAGAACGTCTCCTTCATATAACTCCGAATTATGATGCTCTTAGAACTTTTGGTTGTGCTTGTTGGCCTAATCTTCGTCCTTACAACAAACGAAAACTTGCTTTTCGATCTACACGGTGTGTGTTTCTTGGTTATAGCCCTATTGGACGTGTGTACATCTCTCGTGATGTTGTTTTTTATGAGAACTTGTTTCCATTTGCATCCTTACATCCAAATGCCGGTGCTCTTCTTAAGAAAGAAATTCTTCTTCTTCCATCATCCACAAACACCTTACATGAGGATGCACAAATTTGCAATGTCCATATTGTGCCTATTGTCTATGTTACTAATGTGCAACAGGAAGATACAGCCCAAGAAGAAATTCCTGCTGAAAATGATGAAGAAAATAGTGCAGAATTGGATGTTGAAGATAATTCAGAAGATGACAAAACTAGTGCTGAATACGAGGAAGATACAGAACATTCCTCTGCAGATCCCGAGATGGAGGGTTTCGAGGCAGATTCTGTCTCCCCTCTGCGGTCTGGCGTGCAGACTGGCACTGCCCCCGATGCCCCGCATGCAGTACCCGACGCGCAGTCTGGCGCTGCCCCCGATGCTTTGCATGCAGCACCCGCTCGCCGTGCGCGTGAACACCACACGGCTGATGGGCCCCTCCTGCATGCCTCCACCCCGGTGACGCCGCGTGGAGAGAGGAGCGGTGCGAGCGAATCTCACACTGGCTCCCTGTCCCCTCTGTTTGATGCTGCGCAAGGATCACTTGGTTTTCGGTCAAAGTCGTCAACTGCCACACCCGACTCCACTACGGGATCCTCTGTGGCACATGATGGTTTAGGGGGAAATACAACTGAAGAAGACAACACTTCCAATTCTTTTGATGCTCCTGATGCTTCTCCATCACCACCATCTTCACCATCCCCTCCTGGAGTTCGTACCAGGTTACAAAAAGGTATTCGTAGTCCAAGAGTAATCACTAATGGTACTGTGATATGGTGTATGTTGTCTTCAACAGGTGAACCACACACATTGTCAGAAGCACTTAATAATTCTTGTTGGCGCCAAGCTATGGAGGAAGAGTACAATGCATTAATTGATAACAAGACCTGGCATCTTATTCCACCAGATAGCAGCAAAAATTTGATTGACTGCAAATGGGTGTATCGCATAAAGAAGAAAGCAGATGGTACTATTGATAGATACAAGGCACGTCTCGTTGCAAAAGGATTCAAACAACGATATGGCATTGATTATGAGGATACCTTCAGCCCCGTGGTAAAAATTGCTACCATTAGAATTGTTTTATCTCTCTCTGTTTCTCGTGGATGGAGTTTACGGCAGCTAGATGTCAAGAACACGTTTCTTCATAGTGTTCTGGAAGAGGATGTTTACATGAAACAACCACCAGGTTTTGAAAACCCCCACTTTCCGTGCTACATTTGCAAACTTGATAAAGCTTTATATGGTTTGAAACTAGCCCCTCGAGCTTGGTATTCTAGGCCAAGCTCTAAATTGTGTGAGCTTGGATTTACACCATCAAAGGCAGACACCTCATTATTTCTCCACTAAATTTTTTTCTGTGGCGCACGGCTGAGGTGCGCCACAGATTTTTTTTTGAATTTCAAAAAAAAGGCGGCCAGATCTAGATCTAGATCTGGCCGCCGGAATTTTGGCGAAATTTCGAAATTTCGCCGGAGCTCGGTGGTGGGTGGAGTATGGAGAAGCTCGCCGGAAATGGTGGTGGTGGTGGAGGAGGAGAAGCTCGCCGGAGATGGTGGTGGAGGAGGAGGAGGAGCTCGCCGGAGATGGTGGTGGGGGAGGTCACCGGGGTTGGTGGAGTAGGAGAAGCTCGATGGAGGTGGTGGTGGAGGAGGAGGAGCTCGCCGGAGGTGGTGGAGGAGGAGGAGGAGCTCACCGGAGGTGGTGGAGGAGGAGGAGGAGGAGCTCATCGGAGGTGGTGGTGGAGGAGGAGGAGCTCGCCGGAGGTGGTGGTGGAGGAGGAGGAGGAGAGGTGGCGGTGGAGGAGAAGGAGAGATGGTGGTGGAGGAGAAGGAGAGAAGTTGGGAGAGAAGGGGAGATGAGAAGTGGAGGAGAAGTGGAGAAGCGGAGGAGAAAGAAGAGGGAGAAAAGAAGGGTTGGTGGGCGAATCCTGTCGAACAATTCTATGGCGCACCAAGTAGGGGTGCGCCACAGAATTATTTTTCCATTTTTTTTTACTTTCTAGTCAAAAAACTTCAAACGGCCATAACTTTTTTTTCCTTTTGGAATTTGGCAATTCTAAAAAAAGCACACAGGCTGAAGGGGGCAAATCTTGCTTCTTATGGTGTTGATACAAATTGGTACACTGACACGGGGGCAACTGATCATATTACTAGTGAACTAAACAAGCTTCTCATCGCCAACAAATATCATGGGCAAGACAGGGTCCGTACTGCTGAAGGCACAGGTATGGACATTAGTCACATTGGAAATTCAATTTTGCGCACTCCTCATGGTTCCTTTGATCTTAATAATATCCTTCATGTTCTTAGTGCATCAAAAAATCTTTTATCTGTCCATCGTTTCACACTTGATAATCATGTCTTTATTGAGTTTCATCCTTTCTTATTTTTAATCAAGGACCAAGCAACTCGAAGAGTTCTGTTTAGAGGCCCTTGCTAGGGTGGTCTCTATCCTTTGGTGCCCATGTTCCATGAGACTGCCAAGCATGCCTTCCTCACAATAAAGCCATCTTCTTCGACATGGCATCGCTGTTTAGGACATCCTTCTTCATTTGTGGTTCAACAAGTTCTTAGAAGAAATAAAATAGCTTACACCCCAGAGAGTACTCCATATGTTTGTGATTCTTGTCAGTTAGCCAAGAGTCACCAGTTGCCATATCCTATATCTTCTAGTGTCTCTAATGCTCCCTTGGAACAAGTATTCTCTGATGTATAGGGTCCTGTCCCTCTCTCTGTTGGGAAACATGCATATTATGTAAGCTTTATTGATGATTTTAGCAAGTTTACTTGGATCTATTTGCTTAAAAATCGTTCTGAGGTTTATCAAGCTTTTCTCAATTTCCAACAATATGTTGAACGCAAGTTTGCTAGGAAAATTATCGCTATGCAAACTAATTGGGGGGGGGGGGGGTGAGTATCAAAAGTTAAATGGGTTCTTTGAAAAGATTGGTATTACGCATCATGTCTCTTGTCCTCATGCTCATCAACAAAATGGCTCAGTTAAAAGGAACCACCGTCATATTGTTGAAGTGGGTCCTGCATTGCTAGCTAATGCGTCTATGCCTCTCAAATTTTGGGATGAAGCTTTCATAACAGCCACCTTTCTCATAAATCTTCTTCCTAGCAAAGTCCTTAATTTTGAAACACCTACAGAACGTCTCCTTCATATAACTCCGAATTATGATGCTCTTAGAACTTTTGGTTGTGCTTGTTGGCCTAATCTTCGTCCTTACAACAAACGAAAACTTGCTTTTCGATCTACACGGTGTGTGTTTCTTGGTTATAGCCCTCTTCACAAAGGTGTTAAATGCCTAGATATTTCTATTGGACGTGTGTACATCTCTCGTGATGTTGTTTTTTATGAGAACTTGTTTCCATTTGCATCCTTACATCCAAATGCCGGTGCTCTTCTTAAGAAAGAAATTCTTCTTCTTCCATCATCCACAAACACCTTACATGAGGATGCAAAAATTTGCAATGTCCATATTGTGCCTATTGTCTCTGTTACTAATGTGCAACAGGAAGATACAGCCCAAGAAGAAATTCCTGCTGAAAATGATGAAGAAAATAGTGCAGAATTGGATGTTGAAGATAATTCAAAAGATGACAAAACTAGTGCTGAATACGAGGAAGATACAGAACATTCCTCTGCAGATCCCGAGATGGAGGGTTTCGAGGCAGATTCTGTCTCCCCTCTGCGGTCTGGCGTGCAGACTGGCACTGCCCCCGATGCCCCGCATGCAGTACCCGACGCGCAGTCTGGCGCTGCCCCCGATGCTTCGCATGCAGCACCCGCTAGCCGTGCGCGTGAACGCCACACGGCTGATGGGCCCCTCCTGCATGCCTCCACCCCGGTGACGCCGCGTGGAGAGAGGAGCGGTGCGGGCGAATCTCACACTGGCTCCCTGTCCCCTCTGTCTGATGCTGCGCAAGGATCACTTGGTTTTCGGTCAAAGTCGTCAACTGCCACACCCGACTCCACTACGGGATCCTCTGTGGCACATGATGGTTTAGGGGGAAATACAACTGAAGAAGACAACACTTCCAATTCTTTTGATGCTCCTGATGCTTCTCCATCACCACCATCTTCACCATCCCCTCCTGGAGTTCGTACCAGGTTACAAAAAGGTATTCGTAGTCCAAGAGTAATCACTAATGGTACTGTGATATGGTGTATGTTGTCTTCAACAGGTGAACCACACACATTGTCAGAAGCACTTAATAATTCTTGTTGGCGTCAAGCTATGGAGGAAGAGTACAATGCATTAATTGATAACAAGACCTGGCATCTTATTCCACGAGATAGCAGCAAAAATTTGATTGACTGCAAATGGGTGTATCGCATAAAGAAGAAAGCAGATGGTACTATTGATAGATACAAGGCACGTCTCGTTGCAAAAGGATTCAAACAACGATATGGCATTGATTATGAGGATACCTTCAGCCCCGTGGTAAAAATTGCTACCATTAGAATTGTTTTATCTCTCTCTGTTTCTCGTGGATGGAGTTTACGGCAGCTAGATGTCAAGAACATGTTTCTTCATAGTGTTCTGGAAGAGGATGTTTACATGAAACAACCACCAGGTTTTGAAAACCCCCACTTTCCGTGCTACATTTGCAAACTTGATAAAGCTTTATATGGTTTGAAACTAGCCCCTCGAGCTTGGTATTCTAGGCCAAGCTCTAAATTGTGTGAGCTTGGATTTACACCATCAAAGGCAGACACCTCATTATTTCTCCACTAAATTTTTTTCTGTGGCGTACGGCTGAGGTGCGCCACAGATTTTTTTTTGAATTTCAAAAAAAAGGCGGCCAGATCTAGATCTAGATCTGGCCGCCGGAATTTTGGCGAAATTTCGAAATTTCGCCGGAGCTCGGTGGTGGGTGGAGTATGGAGAAGCTCGCCGGAAATGGTGGTGGTGGTGGAGGAGGAGAAGCTCGCCGGAGATGGTGGTGGAGGAGGAGGAGGAGCTCGCCGGAGATGGTGGTGGGGGAGGTCACCGGGGTTGGTGGAGGAGGAGAAGCTCGATGGAGGTGGTGGTGGAGGAGGAGGAGCTCGCCGGAGGTGGTGGAGGAGGAGGAGGAGCTCGCCGGAGGTGGTGGAGGAGGAGGAGGAGGAGCTCACCGGAGGTGGTGGTGGAGGAGGAGGAGCTCGCCGGAGGTGGTGGTGGAGGAGGAGGAGGAGAGGTGGCGGTGGAGGAGAAGGAGAGATGGTGGTGGAGGAGAAGGAGAGAAGTTGGGAGAGAAGGGGAGATGAGAAGTGGAGGAGAAGTGGAGAAGTGGAGGAGAAAGAAGAGGGAGAAAAGAAGGGTTGGTGGGCGAATCCTGTCGAACAATTCTATGGCGCACCAAGTAGGGGTGCGCCACAGAATTATTTTTCCATTTTTTTTTACTTTCTAGTCAAAAAACTTCAAACGGCCATAACTTTTTTTTTCCTTTTGGAATTTGGCAATTCTAAAAAAAGCACACAGGCTGAAGGGGCAAATCTTGCTTCTTATGGTGTTGATACAAATTGGTACACTGACACGGGGGCAACTGATCATATTACTAGTGAACTAAACAAGCTTCTCATCGCCAACAAATATCATGGGCAAGACAGGGTCCGTACTGCTGAAGGCACAGGTATGGACATTAGTCACATTGGAAATTCAATTTTGCGCACTCCTCATGGTTCCTTTGATCTTAATAATATCCTTCATGTTCGTAGTGCATCAAAAAATCTTTTATCTGTCCATCGTTTCACACTTGATAATCATGTCTTTATTGAGTTTCATCCTTTCTTATTTTTAATCAAGGACCAAGCAACTCGAAGAGTTCTGTTTAGAGGCCCTTGCTAGGGTGGTCTCTATCCTTTGGTGCCCATGTTCCATGAGACTGCCAAGCATGCCTTCCTCACAATAAAGCCATCTTCTTCGACATGGCATCGCCGTTTAGGACATCCTTCTTCATTTGTGGTTCAACAAGTTCTTAGAAGAAATAAAATAGCTTACACCCCAGAGAGTACTCCATATGTTTGTGATTCTTGTCAGTTAGCCAAGAGTCACCAGTTGCCATATCCTATATCTTCTAGTGTCTCTAATGCTCCCTTGGAACAAGTATTCTCTGATGTATAGGGTCCTGTCCCTCTCTCTGTTGGGAAACATGCATATTATGTAAGCTTTATTGATGATTTTAGCAAGTTTACTTGGATCTATTTGCTTAAAAATCGTTCTGAGATTTATCAAGCTTTTCTCAATTTCCAACAATATGTTGAACGCAAGTTTGCTAGGAAAATTATCGCTATGCAAACTAATTGGGGGGGGGGGTGAGTATCAAAAGTTAAATGGGTTCTTTGAAAAGATTGGTATTACGCATCATGTCTCTTGTCCTCATGCTCATCAACAAAATGGCTCAGTTAAAAGGAAACACCGTCATATTGTTGAAGTGGGTCCTGCATTGCTAGCTAATGCGTCTATGCCTCTCAAATTTTGGGATGAAGCTTTCATAACAGCCACCTTTCTCATAAATCTTCTTCCTAGCAAAGTCCTTAATTTTGAAACACCTACAGAACGTCTCCTTCATATAACTCCGAATTATGATGCTCTTAGAACTTTTGGTTGTGCTTGTTGGCCTAATCTTCGTCCTTACAACAAACGAAAACTTGCTTTTCGATCTACACGGTGTGTGTTTTTTGGTTATAGCCCTCTTCACAAAGGTGTTAAATGCCTAGATATTTCTATTGGACGTGTGTACATCTCTCGTGATGTTGTTTTTTATGAGAACTTGTTTCCATTTGCATCCTTACATCCAAATGCCGGTGCTCTTCTTAAGAAAGAAATTCTTCTTCTTCCAACATCCACAAACACCTTACATGAGGATGCACAAATTTGCAATGTCCATATTGTGCCTATTGTCTCTGTTACTAATGTGCAACAAGAAGATACAGCCCAAGAAGAAATTCCTGCTGAAAATGATGAAGAAAATAGTGCAGAATTGGATGTTGAAGATAATTCAAAAGATGACAAAACTAGTGCTGAATACGGGGAAGATACAGAACATTCCTCTGTAGATCCCGAGATGGAGGGTTTCGAGGCAGATTCTGTCTCCCCTCTGCGGTCTGGCGTGCAGACTGGCACTGCCCCCGATGCCCCGCATGCAGTACCCGACGCGCAGTCTGGCGCTGCCCCCGATGCTTCGCATACAGCACCCGCTAGCCGTGCGCGTGAACGCCACACGGCTGATGGGCCCCTCCTGCATGCCTCCACCCCGGTGACGCCGCGTGGAGAGAGGAGCGGTGCGGGCGAATCTCACACTGGCTCCCTGTCCCCTCTGTCTGATGCTGCGCAAGGATCACTTGGTTTTCGGTCAAAGTCGTCAACTGCCACACCCGACTCCACTACGGGATCCTCTGTGGCACATGATGGTTTAGGGGGAAATACAACTGAAGAAGACAACACTTCCAATTCTTTTGATGCTCCTGATGCTTCTCCATCACCACCATCTTCACCATCCCCTCCTGGAGTTCGTACCAGGTTACAAAAAGGTTTTCGTAGTCCAAGAGTAATCACTAATGGTACTGTGATATGGTGTATGTTGTCTTCAACAGGTGAACCACACACATTGTCAGAAGCACTTAATAATTCTTGTTGGCGTCAAGCTATGGAGGAAGAGTACAATGCATTAATTGATAACAAGACCTGGCATCTTATTCCACGAGATAGCAGCAAAAATTTGATTGACTGCAAATGGGTGTATCGCATAAAGAAGAAAGCAGATGGTACTATTGATAGATACAAGGCACGTCTCATTGCAAAAGGATTCAAACAACGATATGGCATTGATTATGAGGATACCTTCAGCCCCGTGGTAAAAATTGCTACCATTAGAATTGTTTTATCTCTCTCTGTTTCTCGTGGATGGAGTTTACGGCAGCTAGATGTCAAGAACATGTTTCTTCATAGTGTTCTGGAAGAGGATGTTTACATGAAACAACCACCAGGTTTTGAAAACCCCCACTTTCCGTGCTACATTTGCAAACTTGATAAAGCTTTATATGGTTTGAAACTAGCCCCTCGAGCTTGGTATTCTAGGCCAAGCTCTAAATTGTGTGAGCTTGGATTTACACCATCAAAGGCAGACACCTCATTATTTCTCCACTAAATTTTTTTCTGTGGCGTACGGCTGAGGTGCGCCACAGATTTTTTTTTGAATTTCAAAAAAAAGGCGGCCAGATCTAGATCTAGATCTGGCCGCCGGAATTTTGGCGAAATTTCGAAATTTCGCCGGAGCTCGGTGGTGGGTGGAGTATGGAGAAGCTCGCCGGAAATGGTGGTGGTGGTGGAGGAGGAGAAGCTCGCCGGAGATGGTGGTGGAGGAGGAGGAGGAGCTCGCCGGAGATGGTGGTGGGGGAGGTCACCGGGGTTGGTGGAGGAGGAGGAGCTCGCCAGAGGTGGTGGAGGAGGAGGAGGAGCTCGCCGGAGGTGGTGGAGGAGGAGGAGGAGGAGCTCACCGGAGGTGGTGGTGGAGGAGGAGGAGCTCGCCGGAGGTGGTGGTGGAGGAGGAGGAGGAGAGGTGGCGGTGGAGGAGAAGGAGAGATGGTGGTGGAGGAGAAGGAGAGAAGTTGGGAGAGAAGGGGAGATGAGAAGTGGAGGAGAAGTGGAGAAGTGGAGGAGAAAGAAGAGGGAGAAAAGAAGGGTTGGTGGGCGAATCCTGTCGAACAATTCTATGGCGCACCAAGTAGGGGTGCGCCACAGAATTATTTTTCCATTTTTTTTTTACTTTCTAGTCAAAAAACTTCAAACGGCCATAACTTTTTTTTTCCTTTTGGAATTTGGCAATTCTAAAAAAAGCACACAGGCTGAAGGGGGCAAATCTTGCTTCTTATGGTGTTGATACAAATTGGTACACTGACACGGGGGCAACTGATCATATTACTAGTGAACTAAACAAGCTTCTCATCGCCAACAAATATCATGGGCAAGACAGGGTCCGTACTGCTGAAGGCACATGTATGGACATTAGTCACATTGGAAATTCAATTTTGCGCACTCCTCATGGTTCCTTTGATCTTAATAATATCCTTCATGTTCGTAGTGCATCAAAAAATCTTTTATCTGTCCATCGTTTCACACTTGATAATCATGTCTTTATTGAGTTTCATCCTTTCTTATTTTTAATCAAGGACCAAGCAACTCGAAGAGTTCTGTTTAGAGGCCCTTGCTAGGGTGGTCTCTATCCTTTGGTGCCCATGTTCCATGAGACTGCCAAGCATGCCTTCCTCACAATAAAGCCATCTTCTTCGACATGGCATCGCCGTTTAGGACATCCTTCTTCATTTGTGGTTCAACAAGTTCTTAGAAGAAATAAAATAGCTTACACCCCAGAGAGTACTCCATATGTTTGTGATTCTTGTCAGTTAGCCAAGAGTCACCAGTTGCCATATCCTATATCTTCTAGTGTCTCTAATGCTCCCTCGGAACAAGTATTCTCTGATGTATAGGGTCCTGTCCCTCTCTCTGTTGGGAAACATGCATATTATGTAAGCTTTATTGATGATTTTAGCAAGTTTACTTGGATCTATTTGCTTAAAAATCGTTCTGAGGTTTATCAAGCTTTTCTCAATTTCCAACAATATGTTGAACGCAAGTTTGCTAGGAAAATTATCGCTATGCAAACTAATTGGGGGGGGGGGGTGAGTATCAAAAGTTAAATGGGTTCTTTGAAAAGATTGGTATTACGCATCATGTCTCTTGTCCTCATGCTCATCAACAAAATGGCTCAGTTAAAAGGAAACACCGTCATATTGTTGAAGTGGGTCCTGCATTGCTAGCTAATGCGTCTATGCCTCTCAAATTTTGGGATGAAGCTTTCATAACAGCCACCTTTCTCATAAATCTTCTTCCTAGCAAAGTCCTTAATTTTGAAACACCTACAGAACGTCTCCTTCATATAACTCCGAATTATGATGCTCTTAGAACTTTTGGTTGTGCTTGTTGGCCTAATCTTCGTCCTTACAACAAACGAAAACTTGCTTTTCGATCTACACGGTGTGTGTTTCTTGGTTATAGCCCTCTTCACAAAGGTGTTAAATGCCTAGATATTTCTATTGGACGTGTGTACATCTCTCGTGATGTTGTTTTTTATGAGAACTTGTTTCCATTTGCATCCTTACATCCAAATGCCGGTGCTCTTCTTAAGAAAGAAATTCTTCTTCTTCCATCATCCACAAACACCTTACATGAGGATGCACAAATTTGCAATGTCCATATTGTGCCTATTGTCTCTGTTACTAATGTGCAACAGGAAGATACAGCCCAAGAAGAAATTCCTGCTGAAAATGATGAAGAAAATAGTGCAGAATTGGATGTTGAAGATAATTCAAAAGATGACAAAACTAGTGCTGAATACGAGGAAGATACAGAACATTCCTCTTCAGATCCCGAGATGGAGGGTTTCGAGGCAGATTCTGTATCCCCTCTGCGGTCTGGCGTGCAGACTGGCACTGCCCCCGATGCCCCGCATGCAGTACCCGACGCGCAGTCTGGCGCTGCCCCCGATGCTTCGCATGCAGCACCCGCTCGCCGTGCGCGTGAACGCCACACGGCTGATGGGCCCCTCCTGCATGCCTCCACCCCGGTGATGCCGCGTGGAGAGAGGAGTGGTGCGGGCGAATCTCACACTGGCTCCCTGTCCCCTCTGTCTGATGCTGCGCAAGGATCACTTGGTTTTCGGTCAAAGTCGTCAACTGCCACACCCGACTCCACTACGGGATCCTCTGTGGCACATGATGGTTTAGGGGGAAATACAACTGAAGAAGACAACACTTCCAATTCTTTTGATGCTCCTGATGCTTCTCCATCACCACCATCTTCACCATCCCCTCCTGGAGTTCGTACCAGGTTACAAAAAGGTATTCGTAGTCCAAGAGTAATCACTAATGGTACTGTGATATGGTGTATGTTGTCTTCAACAGGTGAACCACACACATTGTCAGAAGCACTTAATAATTCTTGTTGGCGTCAAGCTATGGAGGAAGAGTACAATGCATTAATTGATAACAAGACCTGGCATCTTATTCCACCAGATAGCAGCAAAAATTTGATTGACTGCAAATGGGTGTATCGCATAAAGAAGAAAGCAGATGGTACTATTGATAGATACAAGGCACGTCTCGTTGCAAAAGGATTCAAACAACGATATGGCATTGATTATGAGGATACCTTCAGCCCCGTGGTAAAAATTGCTACCATTAGAATTGTTTTATCTCTCTCTGTTTCTCGTGGATGGAGTTTACGGCAGCTAGATGTCAAGAACACGTTTCTTCATAGTGTTCTGGAAGAGGATGTTTACATGAAACAACCACCAGGTTTTGAAAACCCCCACTTTCCGTGCTACATTTGCAAACTTGATAAAGCTTTATATGGTTTGAAACTAGCCCCTCGAGCTTGGTATTCTAGGCCAAGCTCTAAATTGTGTGAGCTTGGATTTACACCATCAAAGGCAGACACCTCATTATTTCTCCACTAAATTTTTTTCTGTGGCGCACGGCTGAGGTGCGCCACAGATTTTTTTTTGAATTTCAAAAAAAAGGCGGCCAGATCTAGATCTAGATCTGGCCGCCGGAATTTTGGCGAAATTTCGAAATTTCGCCGGAGCTCGGTGGTGGGTGGAGTATGGAGAAGCTCGCCGGAAATGGTGGTGGTGGTGGAGGAGGAGAAGCTCGCCGGAGATGGTGGTGGAGGAGGAGGAGGAGCTCGCCGGAGATGGTGGTGGGGGAGGTCACCGGGGTTGGTGGAGGAGGAGAAGCTCGATGGAGGTGGTGGTGGAGGAGGAGGAGCTCGCCGGAGGTGGTGGAGGAGGAGGAGGAGCTCGCCGGAGGTGGTGGAGGAGGAGGAGGAGGAGCTCACCGGAGGTGGTGGTGGAGGAGGAGTAGCTCGCCGGAGGTGGTGGTGGAGGAGAAGGAGAGATGGTGGTGGAGGAGAAGGAGAGAAGTTGGGAGAGAAGGGGAGATGAGAAGTGGAGGAGAAGTGGAGAAGTGGAGGAGAAAGAAGAGGGAGAAAAGAAGGGTTGGTGGGCGAATCCTGTCGAACAATTCTATGGCGCACCAAGTAGGGGTGCGCCACAGAATTATTTTTCCATTTTTTTTTACTTTCTAGTAAAAAAACTTCAAACGGCCATAACTTTTTTTTCCTTTTGGAATTTGGCAATTCTAAAAAAAGCACACAGGCTGAAGGGGGCAAATCTTGCTTCTTATGGTGTTGATACAAATTGGTACACTGACACGGGGGCAACTGATCATATTACTAGTGAACTAAACAAGCTTCTCATCGCCAACAAATATCATGGGCAAGACAGGGTCCGTACTGCTGAAGGCACATGTATGGACATTAGTCACATTGGAAATTCAATTTTGTGCACTCCTCATGGTTCCTTTGATCTCAATAACATCCTTCATGTTCCTAGCGCATCAAAAAATCTTTTATCTGTCCATCGTTTCACACTTGATAATCATGTCTTTATTGAGTTTCATCCTTTCTTCTTTTTAATCAAGGACCAAGCAACTCGAAGAGTTCTGTTTAGAGGCCCTTGCTAGGGTGGTCTCTATCCTTTGGTGCCCATGTTCCATGAGACTGCCAAGCATGCCTTCCTCACAATAAAGCCATCTTCTTCGACATGGCATCACCGTTTAGGACATCCTTCTTCATTTGTGATTCAACAAGTTCTTAGAAGAAATTAAATAGCTTACACCCCAGAGCGTACTCAATATGTTTGTGATTCTTGTCAGTTAGCCAAGAGTCACTAGTTGCCATATCCTATATCTTCTAGTGTCTCTAATGCTCCCTTGGAACAAGTATTCTCTGATGTATGGGGTCCTGCCCCTCTCTCTATTGGGAAACATTCATATTATGTAAGATTTATTGATGATTTTAGCAAGTTCACTTGGATCTATTTGCTTAAAAATCGTTCTGAGGTTTATCAAGCTTTTCTCAATTTCCAACAATATGTTGAACGCAAGTTTGCTAGGAAAATTATCACTATGCAAACTGATTGGGGGGGGGGGGAGTTTCAAAAGTTAAATGGGTTCTTTGAAAAGATTGGTATTACACATCATGTCTCTTGTCCTCATGCTCATCAACAAAATGGCTCAGCTGAAAGGAAACACCGTCATATTCTTGAAGTGGGTCTTGCATTGCTAGCTAATGTGTCTATGCCTCTCAAATTTTGGGATGAAGCTTTCATAACAGCCACCTTTCTCATAAATCTTCTTCCTAGAAAAGTCCTTAATTTTGAAACACCTACAGAACGTCTCCTTCATATAACTCCGAATTATGATGCTCTTAGAACTTTTGGTTGTGCTTGTTGGCCTAATCTTCGTCCTTACAACAAACGAAAACCTGCTTTTCGATCTACACGGTGTGTGTTTCTTGGTTATAGCCCTCTTCACAAAGGTGTTAAATGCCTAGATATTTCTACTGGACGTGTGTACATCTCTCGTGATGTCAATTCTGTGGCGCACCTCAGCCGTGCGCCACAGAAATTTGCAATTCTGTATCGCACCAAGGGGTGGTGCGCCATAGAAGTTTTTTTGAATTTCAAAAAAAGGCGGCCAGAGCTAGATCTAGATCTGGCCGCCAGAATTTTGGCGAAATTTCAAAATTTCGCCGGAGCTCGGTGGTGGGTGGAGTATGGAGAAGCTCGCCGGAGATGGTGGTGGTGGTGGAGGAGGAGAAGCTCGCCGGAGATGGTGGTGGAGGAGAAGGAGGAGCTCGCCGGAGATGGTGGTGGGGGAGGTCACCGGAGTTGGTGGAGGAGGAGAAGCTCGATGGAGGTGGTGGTGGAGGAGGAGGAGCTCGCCGGAGGTGGTGTTGGAGGAGGAGGAGGAGCTCACCGGAGGTGGTGGTGGAGGAGGAGGAGCTCGCCGGAGGTGGTGGAGGAGGAGGAGGAGCTCACCGGAGGTGGTGGTGGAGCAGGAGGAGGAGAGGTGGTGGTGGAGGAGGAGGAGGAGAGGTGGTGGTGGAGGAGAAGAAGAGATGGTGGTGGAGGAGAAGGAGAGAAGTTGGGAGAGAAGGGGAGATGAGAAGTGGAGGAGAAGTGGAGGAGAAAGAAGAGGGAGAAAAGAAGGGTTGGTGGGCGAATCCTGTAGAAGAATTCTATGGCGAACCAAGTAGAGGTGCGCCACAGAAATCAACAATTCTATGGCGCACCAAGTAGGGGTGCGCCACAGAATTTTTTTTCCATTTTATTTATTTTCTAGTCAAAAAACTTCAAACGGCCATAACTTTTTTTTTTTCCTTTTGGAATTTGTCAAATCCAAAAAAAAACTCACAGGCCGAAGGAGGCAATCTTTCTTCTTATGGTGTTGATACAAATTGGTACGCTGACACGGGGGCAACTGATCATATTACTAGTGAACTAAACAAGCATCTCATCGCCAACAAATATCATGGGCAAGACAGGGTGGTACTGCTGAAGGCACATGTATGGACATTAGTCACATTGGAAATTCAATTTTGCGCACTCCTCATGGTTCCTTTGATCTTAATAACATCCTTCATGTTCCTAGTGCATCAAAAATCTTTTATCTGTCCATCGTTTCACACTTGATAATCATGTCTTTATTGAGTTTCATCCTTTCTTCTTTTTAATCAAGGACCAAGCAACTCGAAGATTTCTGTTTAGAGGCCCTTGCTAGGGTGGTCTATATCCTTTGGTGCCCATGTTCCATGAGATTGCCAAGCATGCCTTCCTCACAATAAAGCCATCTTCTTCGACATGGCATCGCCGTTTAGGACATCCTTCTTCATTTGTGGTTCAACAAGTTCTTAGAAGAAATAAAATAGCTTACACCCCAGAGAGTACTCCATATGTTTGTGATTCTTGTCAGTTAGCCAAGAGTCACCAGTTGCCATATCCTATATCTTCTAGTGTCTCTAATGCTCCCTTGGAACAAGTATTCTCTGATGTATGGGGTCCTGCCCCTCTCTCTGTTGGGAAACATGCATATTATGTAAGATTTATTGATGATTTTAGCAAATTCACTTGTATCTATTTGCTTAAAAATCGTTCTGAGGTTTATCAAGCTTTTCTCAATTTCCAACAATATGTTGAACGTAAGTTTGCTAGGAAAATTATCACTATGCAAACTGATTGGGTGTGGGGGGGGGGGTGAGTATCAAAAGTTAAATGGGTTCTTTGAAAAGATTGGTATTACACATCATGTCGCTTTTCCTTATGCTCATCAACAAAATGGCTCAGCTGAAAGGAAACACCGTCATATTGTTGAAGTGGCTCTAGCATTGCTAGCTAATGCGTCTATGCCTCTCAAATTTTGGGATGAAGCTTTCATAACAGCCACCTTTCTCATAAATCTTCTTCCTAGCAAAGTCCTTAATTTTGAAACACCTACAGAACGTCTCCTTCATATAACTCTGAATTATGATGCTCTTAGAACTTTTGGTTGTGCTTGGTGGCCTAATCTTCGTCCTTACAACAAACTAGAACTTGCTTTTCGATCTACACAGTGTGTGTTTCTTGGTTATAGCCCTCTTCACAAAGGTGTTAAATGCCTAGATATTTCTAGTGGACGTGTGTACATCTCTCGTGATGTCAATTCTGCTGCGCACCTCAGCCGTGCGCCACAGAAATTTGCAATTCTGTGGCGCACCAAGGGGTGGTGCGCCACAGAAGTTTTTTTGAATTTCAAAAAAAAAGGCGGGCCGCCTGAATTTTGGCAAAATTTCAAAATTTCGCCGGAGCTCGATGGTGGGTGGAGTATGGAGAAGCTCGCCGGAGATGGTGGTGGTGGAGGAAGAGGAGAAGCTCGCCGGAGATGGTGGTGGAGGAGGAGGAGGAGCTCGCCGGATATGGTGGTGGGGGAGGTCACCGGAGTTGGTGGAGGAGGAGAAGCCCGATGGAGGTGGTGGTGGAGGAGGAGGAGGAGATCGCCGGAGGTGGTGGTGGAGGAGGAGGAGCTCGCCGGAGTGGAGGAGGAGGAGCTCGCCGGAGGCGGTAGTGGAGTAGGAGGAGGAGAGGTGGTGGTGGACGAGGAGGAGGAGAGGTGGTGGTGGAGGAGAAGGAGAGAAGTTGGGAGATAAGGGGAGATGAGAAGTGGAGGAGAAGTGGAGGAGAAGTGGAGGAGAAAGAAGAGGGAGAAAAGAAGGGTTGCTGGGCGAATCCTCTCGAACAATTCTATGGCGCACCAAGTAGAGGTGCGCCATAGAAATCGACAATTCTATGGCACACCAAGTAGGGATGCGCCACAGAATTTTTTTTCCATTTTTTTTTATTTTCTAGTCAAAAAACTTCAAACGGCCATAACGTTTTTTTCCTTTTGGAATTTGGCAATTCTAAAAAAAGCTCACATGCCGAAGGGGGCAAATATTGCTTCTTATGGTGTTGATACAAATTGGTACACTGACACGGGGGCAACTGATCATATTACTAGTGAACTAAACAAGCTTCTCATCGCCAACAAATATCATGGGCAAGACAGGGTCCGTACCGTTGAAGGCACAGGTATGGACATTAGTCACATTGGAAATTCAATTTTGCGCACTCCTCATGGTTCCTTTGATCTTAATAACATCCTTCATGTTCCTAGTGCATCAAAAAATCTTTTATCTGTCCATCATTTCACACTTAATAATCATGTCTTTATTGAGTTTCATCCTTTCTTCTTTTTAATCAAGGACCAAGCAACTCGAAGAGTTCTGTTTAGAGGCCCTTGCTAGGGTGGTCTCTATCCTTTGGTGCCCATGTTCCATGAGACTGCCAAGCATGCCTTCCTCACAATAAAGCCATCTTCTTCGACATGGCATCGCCGTTTAGGGCATCCTTCTTCATTTGTGGTTCAACAAGTTCTTAGAAGAAATAAAATAGCTTACACCCCAGAGAGTACTCCATATGTTTGTGATTCTTGTCAGTTAGCCAAGAGTCACCAGTTGCCATATCCTATATCTTCTAGTGTCTCTAATGCTCCCTTGGAACAAGTATTCTCTGATGTATGGGGTCCTGCCCCTCTCTCTGTTGGGAAACATGCATATTATGTAAGCTTTATTGATGATTTTAGCAAGTTCACTTGGATCTATTTTCTTAAAAATCGTTCTGAGGTTTATCAAGCTTTTCTCAATTTCCAACAATATGTTGAACGCAAGTTTGCTAGGAAAATTATCACTATGCAAACTGATTGTGGGGGGGGGGGGGGGGGGGGGCGGGGGTGAGTATCAAAAGTTAAATGGGTTCTTTGAAAAGATTGGTATTACGCATCATGTCTCTTTTCCTCATGCTCGTCAACAAAATGGCTCAGCTGAAAGGAAACGCCGTCATATTGTTGAAGTGGGTCTTGCATTGCTAGCTAATGCGTGTATGCCTCTCAAATTATGGGATGAAGCTTTCATAACAGCCACCTTTCTCATAAATCTTCTTCCTAGCAAAGTCCTTAATTTTGAAACACCTATAGAACGTCTCCTTCATATAACTCCGAATTATGATGCTCTTAGAACTTTTGGTTGTGCTTGTTGGCCTAATCTTCGTCCTTACAACAAACGAAAACTTGCTTTTCGATCTACACGGTGTGAGTTTCTTGGTTATAGCCCTCTTCACAAAGGTGTTAAATGCCTAGATATTTCTACTGGACGTGTGTACATCTCTCGTGATGTCAATTCTGTGGCGCACCTCAGCCGTGCGCCACAGAAGTTGGGAGAGAAGGGGAGATGAGAAGTGGAGGAGAAGTGGAGAAGTGGAGGAGAAGTGGAGAAGAAAGAAGAGGGAGAAAAGAAGGGTTGGTGGGCGAATCATGTCGAACAATTCTATGGCGCACCAAGTAGAGGTGCGCCACAGAAATCGACAATTCTATGGCGCACCAAGTAGGGGTGCGCCACAGAAATTTTTTTATTTTTTTTATTTTCTAGTCAAAAAAATTCAAACGGCCATAACTTTTTTTCATTTTGGAATTTTGCAATTCTAAAAAAAGCTCACAGGCCGAAGGCAAGTGAGGGTGGGTTCCTTTTTCTCTCTAGTTTTTTTTTGATATCTTGATCATTTTTTTCGACATCGTATGCAAAAGTTATGCCCATTTTACTTTTTTTTAACGAACTTTTGCTCAGAAAGTCGAAATTTATATTTCAAAATTTGATAAAAAAGTAGACTTAAAACTCTGCGTGCATCTATAAGGGATTTATTTTTTGATGCTTTTTAGACCGGCAACTCTTCCTTCAAAATTTGATAAAACCCGGGGGCGGGGGGGGGGGGGGGGGGGGGGAGAAGAAAAAAATTCTGTGGCTCCATGTGTGGTTGGTGCGCCACAGAAATGTTGGATTCTGTGGCGCACCAATGCCCGTGCGCCATAGAATACCCTATTTCTGTGGCGCACCAGATTACGTGCGCCACAGAAATGCTTGCCTTCAATGGTTGAGGCGGGCCCCATCCAGTTTCTGTGGCGCACCCTTCCTCCGTACGCCACAGAATATAACATTTCTGTGGCGCATATTTAGGCATGTGCCACAAAACTAAATTTCTATGGCGTACCACTCTCTGGTGCGCCACAGAAAGCCTTCCATAGAAAGGCAGTTTCCTACTAGTGTTAGCTAGGCATGATAATTTGAGAAGATGCTCACATGAGAAATATGAATTGAAGCAAAAGAGAGCATCAAGAAGAAAATGTAAAACACATTTAAGTCTAAACCACTTCCTATGAACAATAATCTTGTAGAAAAATAAGTCATGAAATCACAAATCAACAAGCATAGGAAAACAAAACAAGTGCAACTTCAAAAAATTCAACATAAAGAGGGGAAACTTAATATTGTTAGGATGCATAAAATTATGTTTCCCTCTCTCATAATAACTTTCAGTAGCATCATGAATGAAATTAACAATATAACTATCACAAGAAACATTCTTATCATGAGCCACATGCATAAAAGAATTATTACTCTCCACATAAGCATAATCATTATTGTTAGTAGTAGTGGGGAGCAAATTCAACAAAATAGCTATCATTATTATTCTCATCACCATAATCATTAAATATAGGAGGAATGGTATCATAAAAATAAATTTTCTCCTCAATAGTAGGTGGACTGAAAATATCATATTCATCATTGTAATCATCATATATAGAAAGAATAATATCATCATAAATAATAGAGTAGTTATCCTCCAAAATGTATTCATTTATAAACATATCATCATTTTTACTAGGAGGAGAGGTATCAAGCATATAATCATCAGTAGCAAAAGGATTTTAAACACATCATCCACAAGTTTAGAGCTTTCTATATCATCATTTTTTGAATATTATAAGTAGTGTGCTTTTCCCAATCATGATCACTACTATATGTAACAGGCATAGGCTCACATCATCAAAGAATTTTTTTTCCTCGATGCTTGGGGAACTAAAAAGATAATTTTCATGTAAACTATCTTCCCCAAGTTTAGACTTTTCCATAGCATTAGAAATAATAGTGTTCAAAGCATTCATACAAATAAAGTTCCATAGATTTTTAATTTTCTCTTCAAACACTTCATGTCCTAACTCAAGAAAAAGATTATAAAGCTCTCTCATATTTTTGTTGTTTTCCATTAAGCCTAACTAGTTAAAATAAAAACAACAAACAAAAAGGTATAATTGCAGGATCTAAAGGAAATAACTTCGAGCACTCACACACGAGGATGTGAGTACCTTTTACCTTACCTCCCCGACAACGGCGCCAGAAAAGAGCTTGATGTCTATGCACGCTTCTATTCTTGTAGACAGTGTTGGGTCTCCAAGTGCATAGGTTTGTAGAAAAGCAGCAAGTTTGCCTTAAGTGGAATACCCAAGGTTTATCGAACTCAGCGAGGTAGAGGTCAAAGATATCCCTCTCAAGCAACTCTGTAATCAAGATACAAGAAGTCTCTTGTGTCCCCAACACACCCAATATACTTGTCAGGTATATAGGTGCACTAGTTCGGCGAAGAGAGAGTGAAATACAAGAAGTATGGATGATAATAAGCAAAGTTCAAGAAGGCGCTAGGCGTTAATTATGCGTTTTGCCACCGCCTTGCGCTTTTCTGACCAAAGCGACCGCTTAAGCGTAATTATGCGTGATTAAGCGCAATTAAGCACTAGGCGTTTTGCTATCGCCTAGAGCCTAGGCGTGCTTAAGCGCCCGCCTAGGTGCGCCTTTTTTAACCATGATAATAAGTGATAATAACAATCTCAAATAAATATGACAGCAAGTAAACATGTAGCAGAACAGGCAGAAAACGGTGTTTCAATGCTTGGAAATAAGGCCTAGGGCTCCTACTTTCACTAGTGGACATTCTGAACAATGTAAACATAATTCAATGCATAAATATAATTTCTTCACTATGCTACTCCGAACCACTCTCCGGTCGAATAACAAACACCAATCATTGCGTAGGGCTGTAACAGCACTCCTCAAGTGTATATTCGCTCTCTAGGGCACCCCACACTATCACTATGAGCGCCCTAAATTAGTACTAAACCAACGCTACAATTTCATAGGTTCATCGTCCAACACAAGATATAAATATCATGCTAAACCACGCGGTGCACACACTGCCACCTTTAGATCGTGATCAAAGTGTTTATGGAGATAACAAAACCACTTGAGTAGCATAACAAATGAACATCACATCTACATATTCAACTAGATTACAAAGCTCATGATCACATAAAGATCACACCATGGGAGAGAGAGATGAACCACATAGCTACCGGTAGAGCCCTCAGCCCCCGGGGAGAACTACTCCCTCCTCATCATAGGAGACAGCAACGACGATGGAGATGGAGGTGGAGCCGATAGAGATGGCTTCTGGGGGCACTTCCCCGTCCCGACAGGGTGCCAGAACAGAGATCTGTTACCCGGAACTTGTCGGTGGCGGCGGTAGAGCTACAGATGTATTTTGCGGAAAAGGTCGATTCCCCTAGGGTTTATACATCGGGGAGTATATATGGGCGAAAGGGCGATGCCGGGATATGGCCAGGGGGCCGACACACCTAGGTGGCGCGGCCAGGGGGACCCGCGCCACCCCATGGTGTGGCCACCCTGTGGCCCCCCTCCGGGGCTCTTCGGGACTTCTGGAAACTTCCGGGACTTTTAGGACTTCTGGCTTTTGGATTTTCCAATTCCGATAATATTTCCAGAACAACTTTTCTGAAACTAAAAACAACAGAAAACTGGGAACTGGCTCTGTGACATCTTGTTAATAGGTTAGTCCCGGAAAACATGTAAAATGACATAAAGTGTAAGGAAAACATGTGGGAAACAACATGAAAACAACATGGAACATCGGAAATTAGGGATACATTTATGACATATCAGTGCACATAACATTTCCTCTTATGTTGCTATTTGATACGCAGGCTCAATCTACTGGGGTGTTTGTTTCAGACGTGAAAGCATGTGAAATAATTAAGCTTAAGACCCCGATCCATCCAAGCCTCCTCCCACGGTTCCCGAGTACTATGGCAAGGCAAAGGAGAACTTTGATTTGTCCTGCTCGACGTTCCAGAGTTTCCATCCGCATGTGGAAATCCCTTTGGAGCACGAGACCGATGTGAGAGCGTTGGTCGTGGCGGGAGGCGGCAGGGAGCATGGGCGTTACTTCCCGTCCGGTACGGTGACCCCGCACATACCTGAGTTGAGCTTGACGCGTGGTAAGTCTACCCTCCCGCTGATGAACCATCGGTCACGCATCATCGACGGCCTTCCCAAGCTCACTACGATGTAAGTTGTCTCAATTTCATCCTATTTTCGACATTCGTTCCTGAGGTGACTAAGTTCACAAGATTCAATTTTCTTGGAATTGTAGCCTACTTTCGAGGCAGCCTACGACGCCGCTTTTGCGGAATATGAGACGGCGTATGACGAGTAGGTGCAGGTCTCACATGCCCATCGACAGTGGGAACGGATCTTCAATGTTGTAAGTTACAACCTGTTGTTTCTACAAAATATTACAAGTCTCATTTCCCGTGGTTTGAACATTCATTTCTGCGACGCCTAACATCTAAACTATCTTGCAGGCGACCCGCATGCTTCTTACAACTGGTAAGCGGCCGACAGAGCCGATACAAGAGGAACCAGCGGACCCGGGGCCGGCGCCACGTGCCCCGTAGAGGGAAATATTCGCTCGCGGATACTACTCATCGACTCCGATAAGTAATTTGGCAAACTAGTTGTTATCGATATCATGTGCATTCTAACTTGCTATTTTTTGCTCACACATGCATGTAGGGCTCGGGATGCTCCACACATCGACCCTTTCGTCATGCTGATGCCTCACCCACGGGTTCCCGAGAGATCACAGCCTCGCCGATTTCGTCTCGTCAGACCACACCGGTTCATGCCGGTGGTGCTGCCTCGCCGAGTTCCGGGGTTGGTTCGACGGCGGCTACCCATCGCCGTGCGTCGCCGATTCTGACGAGGTCAGAGATGGGTACCTCGAGTGACCCGGCCATGTAGCTAGGAGATGGTTGTGCTCGTAAGCACGGTTGAATAATGTTGGATCATGTATGCACGGTGGTTGGATGATTACGTATACATGGTTGGATGATACCCGGATCATGCTTTTGTGATGTTATATGATGTTTGGATTGATATGGTACGGTTGTGTGAAGTATATGATGTTTGTGTGATGATATTTCATAATTTAGAGATTCTATTTCTACTTAAAACCTGTAAAAGAGCCCGGTAGAAATAACAGGAAATAAAAGCAATAAAATCGGGAAAAAAATAACAGGGCCTACACCGAGGGGAACCCTGTCGGCATAGGGTCTCTCCCCAACCTAGCAAGGGGGCTACGCCGAGGGAGGGCCGTTGGCTTATAGGGCCTCTCCCCAGCCCATCACGGGGGCTACGCCGAGGAGGGGGGCGTCGGCTTAGGGCCTCTCCCCAGCCCAGCAAGGGGGCTACGCCGAGGGGGGCCGTTGGCTTAGGGCCTCTCCCCAGCCCAGTAAAGGGGCTACGCCGAGGGGGGGCCGTCGGCGTACCGTCGCGCCTGAGCGACCCGCAAGCTCCACGTGGGAGCCTACGCCGAGGGGAGGGGGGGCGTCGGCGTACGTTCGTCACCTAACGGTCTCCTTTCTGACACATTATGGGAGCCACCAATATGTACGCCTAGGGGGATAGGGTACGCCGACGGGCAAAAAGGGATCGCCTACGGATGTGTACGCCGAGGGGGGCCGTCGGCGTAGACCTTCGCCGAGGGTGGAACGGTCTACCTCGAGGCGGTCTTGCCGTCGGCGTAGGTTCCATTTCCTGTAGTGCGCCTCATCGCATCTAAAGCCTTTTGACGTATATTCCGTTATATTGCCCTAATTTTCTCTTTGACGTATCTGACCTTGCCGTAAAAAAAAAAACCTTGCGGTATTAGCTGTCACGTCAAGCTAGTATGGAACATTTTATTGAATATATCGTGTTGGTGCTGAACTCATTAGCGCAACTCACGACCCATTATTTGTGTCCCAACTCACCGGAGTCGTATTGGAGACGGCCAACTCCGAGATCCCCTTTAATATTTCTGGTTGCAAAGAGCAAACAATACCCAGAATTGAACTTGCGCATCACAAAGTCAACGGACCATCTAGACCGGCCGGTCACCCGCCGGTGAACCTTGGCTCCTGCAGAAACATGGCGTCCGACAAGGAAACCGACCACGAGGCCATCCTCTTCGGAGACGAAGAGTTCCTGGCCGACGAGATCTTCGCGCGTCTGCCGGCGCGGTGCGCCGCACGCTGCACCTTGCTGTCGAAACGCTTCCGGCAGCTCGTCGCGAGCCCACACTTCTGGCTTCGACAACTGTGCCTCGGCAAGCCACTGGAGCTCCCGCATGTTGCTCGCCTCCAATACATCGATGAGGACCACGATGGCTGCAAGGCCTTCCACTGCCAGTTCCACGTCGTCGGCTCCACGTTCGCCATCGAGCACGCCGTCAGCATGGAGCACTTAATCTTTTACGCCAACACATGCAACGGGCTCGTTATCATGTACTCCCACCCTAAGAAGTCGTCCATCTCCATCGACGGCATTGTTTTCAACCCGGCCACCAAGGAGGAGGCACACCTCTCCTTGCAGTTGGCGCACCCAGTCAAGAAGAACGTGGATCACGAGCTTTTGGGGTTGTGGTACGGACCAGCAAGCAAGATCTACAAGGCTGTCATCCTCGAGAATGACGACGACAGCACAAGGTTGATGGTGGTATCATTGGACGGCAGCGGCGGCCAAGAACCAAGGACGGTATTCTTATCCGATCCCCATTCAAATTATGATCACAATCTACATACGGCCGACGGCAAAGTGTACTTCTTTGCGTATATAATGCGTTTTTTTGACGACAATTGGGACATGTGGGTGCTCGCTTTCGATGTTGACAGCGAGGTAGTGACCAGGATTGCCCTTCCGGAAGTGCAGGACATCTCAAACACGATTTTGGAGGTACGTGGCCGCCCGTGCATCTACGCCGACAAGGGCCAGGAAACCGTGCTCTGGTTACTCACCACCGATCACCGGTGGGAGCAGCTATGTATTCTGGTACAGGAACGATCGAGCGATTATTTGAAGGGCGTCTGGGACTGTGGAGGTGGCCTTCTCTTCGCGCAGTTTGAATACAGTGGTGCCTACATGTACAACCTCCACGAGGCCGGGGAGAAGAAAGAAGGTAACACTAACAATAGGCTGGCGGCTGTGAGCTCACTGATGATTGAATACAATTGGCCAAGGAAATATCCTCCGAAGAACATGTGGAATTATCAGCCAACACTCATATCACCATCGAGTATCTTTCGTGACGGTGCTTTCTCGGGCCGTGGTCGCGAGAGTGTTGCACGGGAGCATGAGTTGGATGGAACGTCTATACAGATGACACGAAAGTGGATAGTAGATCCTATGATTCATATGCTCTCTTCATTACGTTCTCAGTCTGGTTAGGTGCGATCTCTTGAACAGAGACAATAACATTTTTTTTAGAAAATATAAAGGTGTCTCTAAGAATAAAAGTAAAAATATATGGTAATTTTTTAGATGACAAATCAGGCAATTCCTCTCCTTGTTAGTATTTTAGAGGTCCAGCACCTATTTTTATCGAATCCACGAGTGCAGCTTCCTACAAATTAGTGAGCATCTGCATCGCTGGACCTATGACCCATTTCTGTGTCATCTCCAGGAACATCCTATCGTAGTCATGTTTCCTTATAACACACCCACGAGGAGGGTCTGTGAAAGCAACATTTCCTACGATACTTGCAGGTGATATGAGCGTCGGCTGATAATCGAACATATTAGCCGGTTCACCAAACCATGTACCTTTGTATTGCGGTGGCCATTCGTATTCGATCGTCTGTGAGCACAACGCCACTAGCCTGTTTCCTCCGCCTTCTTCGTCTTTGACTATAGCCTCATGGAGGTTGTACAAAAAGGCACCACTAAGTTGAAATACGGCCAACAGATGGCCACCTCCGCAGTCCCAGGCACCCACGAAAGAATCGCCCGCCTGAGGGCTTTCATTGACTAGAATGTATAGTTCTCCCACCGGTGATCCGGAGTGAGCAACCAGATCACTGTGTCCTGGACCTTCTTCTTGTAGATGCACGGCCGGCCACGTATCTGCAACATCATGAAATCTGAGATATTCCGCTCTTCCCCTCTTGGGACAGCAATGCTGGTGGCAACCTCATCGTCAGCGTCGAAAGCGAGCACCATCAGCACGACCCAATCTTCCTCCGCGTATACCTCCTGGCTGATCAAGTATATTGTATAGATAAGGAAGTACACTTTACCGTCGGCCGTGTGTAGACTGTGACGACAGAACATGTCGTCGTCGCATGAGAACACTGTCCTCGGTTCTTGGCCGTTGCTGTTGTCCAATGATACCACCAACAATCTTGTGCAACCGTTGTAAACCTCGCGGATGAGAGCCTTGTAGACCTTGCTCGATGCCCCGTACCCAAAACCAAAGATGCGGCGCTTCACGTCCTTGTTTTGAGGGTGCGGCAACAGCAAGGACAGCCGTGCCTCCTCCTTGGTGGCCGGGTTGAAAAGGACGCCGTCCACGGAAGACTGCCCTCTGGAGGTGGCCGACACGAGGACAAGCCCGTTGCATGTGCCGGAGTATGAGCAGCGGTTGGCATCAACGGTGTGCTTCATGGCGAACGTGGGGCCAACGACGTGGAATTCGAAAGCCATGCCGAACTCGTGGCGGAAGAGGCGAGCGACGTGCGGGAGCTCCGCCGGCGGGCCGAGGCGGGCGTGACGAAGCCAAAAGTGTGAGCTCTTGACGAGCTGCCGGAAGTGCTTCGAGAGCACGGTGCAGCGCGTTGCGCAGCGCGCGGGCAGACGCACCAGGATTTCGTCGGCCAAGAACTCGTCGCCGAAAGGGAACATGACATCTCAGGGTTAGAGTCCACCTTGGATATATTTTTTTCTTTTTTTTGATAAAGTCTTGGAAATATAGTACTCCTACATACAAATACCGGTGCGCGCAGCGGTGGTTTAATTTGTTTCCGATACAATTTCGATCAGGGTTTTGAATACAGTACTTATCGATAGCCCAAGTTGAGTTCAAAAGGGAACCAGAAATAGTCGGAGTCCTGCTGGGGTAGCTAGTTGGAGTCCATGTGTGATTGTATCGGCAACCAGATTACACCCCGTGCACGTCTAGCCGGGAAAAATGGCCTATACGACTTGGTCAAGGTGCGCCTTCGTTTCCTGTTTCCTATACGACTTGGTCAGCACGTGAGTAGCAACTATACCGGCATCAGGTTAGAGGTGCCGAAAGAGAGACCATGCAGTAATTAGAACATCTCCATCAGCACCCATCAAATTCGTGTCCGGCACCCACAATAGAACCCCTTTGAGGGCGTCGGACCGGTGTTCGCGATTTTGGTGGGAGGATGCCACAGCGGCGCCCCCAACCGGCGATCATCTTTTCTACGTTATAAACACAAACACCTTGTGAACCGGCGATTAAAATTTGTAATTTCATTCAAATTCGAAAATATTTTACATAATCTGAATAAAATTGCAAATGCGGTGCCGCCACTGACCTAACCCTGACCCAGCGTACTCGTGGTCGCCCGAGTCGAAGTCGTTGTCGCTGGCGTCGAGCACAACGATTTTCCCCTTGGAGGAGGCGCCGGCGTGGCTAGAGAAGGGGCCGGCGTCGCTGGAGGAGGGGGCACAGCGTGCGTTGTGGGTGCTGGAGCTGGCCGTGGCCACGCTGCTGCAACCGCCGCTGCTGCCGGATGCATCCACCGCGGTGGACTGTAATATCTGCAGCAAACCCGGCGACTCCTGCTCCAGCGTGGCCACCGACCTGGCCATGGCAGCGGGGAGGCCGGGGCGGTCGTCGTCCATCGGGTCGCACAACGGCGACGGGATGCTGTGTACACCGCCTCGTCGAACGGGAGGTTGTGCCCCAGTTGTGCCGCCCGTCGTCGTTCTCAGGGAGGCGGAGCTCTGCCGGCGTCATGCAGCTGTGACACCTGGCGATGTTGCGGCGGACTTGCTCCGCCGATCGGCGCCGGTGGGATGATGAGGCCGCTGTCGGAGATGTGCCACTCCTTCGGGATGCGGCAGTCCGGAGGGGCGAGGAGCCCATACAGATAGAGCTCCCACGCACCCTCCGTGTTGATGGTGCGCCGGTCGTCAGGTTGGTGCCGGAGACCTCCTAGGTGTTGGCCATGGCGTTGGCGCAGAAGGCGAGGGGGAAGGCAGGCGATGTGCTCGGCGAGGCAGAGGGAAGGCGATGTGCACGGCGAAGCTGGAGGAGGCGCCTTTTATCCTTAGGGGAGGGCGGTGACGCCGTAAATGCCTCGCGTGGGGAAGGCGCAACGCCAGCACCGGTAGCATCGCGTCGTGTCGCCGGTTTAACTCACTGGCGTGCTGCATGCCGGCGTCCCGTCGCATTGGGAACTGGCGAGCGGCATTAACGCGCACCGGACGCTTGCACGACGCCTTATCACACCGGGGGCATGTTGTGTCGCTGACGGGCGGGGGGCGCCTATCGGGTGGGATGAACGGAAAATGTCCAACGCCCACAGGCAGACCCCCAAGTTTGGCGGGTGGGCTGGGGGCCCGAACAGAAACTTGACGGGTGGACAACATTGGGGGTGCCGCTGCGGCGGATTTTTTTGGTTCGGACCCCCATTGAGCCTTTGGAGGGCCGTTTGGGGGGCGCCGGTGGAGATGCTCTCAATCAAGCTGCAGTTTAGCTGTCCGTCAATCGTAAAGTATTCGTACGTGCGGGTGTAGCGCCATTTCGCTCACAACGCCTGCCGCCGTCTCTATTGCCGTCTGGTCCCACTTTAGCAACCGTATCTATCGACGTGGACAGTTGAAAGACAACGCATGCACGTAAACAATTCGTGTGATAATTTTGTTAGGGGTGGCCTACGTATGGTAGAATGGTTATTTAATCCGTATTAGGGCTGGCCAAGAGAAGAACGAATTGAGAAACTTGACCCAGTACATTCGTGTTATTTAATCCGTATTAAGGTTATAGAAGGATCTATTTATACCAAATTTCCACAAGTTTTATTTATGGTAACTAAAGGGTTTGATCTTCTTCAGCTGTTGTATTATCTTATTAAGCCCCTATGCGACGTCGTTGAGGCGAATTGTATGCACAACGACGTCTTTGGCCAAAATCTCTCTTTGCGACGTTTTTTTGGTGCACAAATAGCCCAGTGGTGACATGGTCTCTAAACATAACTGATCGTTGATATTAGTATTATGTCAGCCGACAAAACGATGGACCCACTCATGGAGTATGGACACACGCTCGTTGGGAGACCCCAACCGCAAGGTGTGAAGAGTGCAGCAGCAAGTTTTTCCTCGGAAAAAAAATCAAAGTTGAATCGACCAGTAGGAGGAAGGAATAACTTGAGAAGCTTTATGCAGCGGAGGTGGCAAGATGCACTACCGGTTCAGCAACAACATGAAACCTATACAACACAATCAAATTACTTTGGCCCAACGAAGCAGTGAGGCTGTCAATCTCACTGGTTTTGCTAAAAACAAATGGGTTAAACGTATGGTGTAAAAAATAGTATGAAAACAGTAGCAGCAGTGTGAAAAGAATGGAAGCAGTGTGTGTGTTGTCAGTATGAGCAAAATGGACCCGGGTCCACAGTTCACTAGTGGTGTCTCTCTGTCGAAGAGTCGTGTCGACAAATCTCTCGGGTGATCCGGTAGGGTTTCTAGTAGAGGAACGATGTGCGCGCTGGTGATCTCGACGACTAACAAGGAGGCAAGATTTACCCAGGTTCGGCGCCCTCGTAGAGGTAAAACCCTTAATCCTGCTTGTACGGTCTGTATTATGGCGAGATAGTCGAGCTGTTTAGAATGGCGATGCCATAGTGAGGCGTACGGGGTATCCCGTGTATTGCCTAGTCTAGTTGTGTCTTGTATCTTCCTCTGTCTCGATTGGATCCCTAGATTGAATGTCCTTTTCTCTCCTCCCTCATTGCTTTATATATGCATGCAGGAGGGGGTTACATGAGTCCTAGTAGACTACGTATAGGAGTTCTTGTCTTGACCAGCAAGTCTTACGGGTGGGGTTCTGTTGGGCCTTCCAGAACCGCAGGATATCACGTGTCTTTGATCCTAGGTCTTGGGCCTTGGACCGGGTAGGCTCACCCGATAGGTCCAGGATTCATCCCCATGTCAGTAGCCCCCGAGTGTTTAGTCGACTGAGAATCAGTCGGGTGGGCACTCAGAGTCTGTTCTTGATTTCTTCGATTGGTTATTCAATCTTCTAGTTTTGAGGGTGTATACCCTGTGCGCGAGTATCGAGTGGTAAATGTTCCTGGTGTTGGCTGTTTTCGCAGAAGGATGTGGCTCAGTCGCTTGGCTCTCCCGAAAGATCAGGTCCAATTAATTGCATCTAGGGCAAAAACGGTTCTGGCCTACACGAGTTCGAGACCTCCGACTCAAATCCGGCGAGGTGATCATTGCGACTGGGCCGTGAAGGTCTTACCGAGTCGAACTTAACCTAAAGGGGTACCTGGCGCATCCGCTAGAATTTTTCTTCCTGTTGTTGACACGGGGAATTTACCGGAGGACGCAGCTTGAGTACGATTCCAGGCACAAAAGAGAGATCCTTGGGTTTTACCTTCATACTCTAAAGAATACGGCATCCGGATGTGCCTAGTCGGCCGAACGATCCAGGATAATGATGTGTAAATACATCGTGTGGTAGAGTTGCGGCAGCCGCACACTCGCGATTCTACCTTAATCATGTTCTTGGGATTCTTCGGGTGAAGAGATCTTCCTTGTTAATCTTGTACGAAAGAGATTTCACGTTATTAAGTTTGCACGAAAGAAATTTCTTCTTGATGTGCCAAACAAAAGAGATTTCGTGTCAGGGTGACTATGCGAAAGAAATTTTGCGTCTTGATGTGCCCATACGAAAGAGATTTTGTGTCAGGGTGCTTATGCAAAAGAAATTTCGCGTCTTTGATGTGCCCATACGAAAGAGATTTCGTGTCGGGGTGCTTATGCGGAAAAAAATTCGCGTCTTGATGTGCCCATACGAAAGAGATTTCGTGTCAGGGTGCTTATGCGAAAGCAATTTCGCGTCTTGGTGTGTCCATACGAAAGAGATTTCGTGTTAGAATTCCCATACGAAAGTAATTTCGTGTTAGGGTGTCCATGCGAAAGAAATTCCGCGTCTTGATGCTCATACGAAAGAGATTTCGTGTTATGAGGTGCGCAATGATGTCAACGCGCACTCGCCTTCTCCCGATGGGACGTGACGTTGTGGGGCAGGGCACGTAGGGCCCATCGTGTCAGCTTTTGACCGGAAGCGTGCCGTCGTGCGTCCGTTTTTTCGCATGACGTAATTACGCGGTGGAGATGTACTCGACACGGAGGATAGAGTCGACGCGGTGGAGGTGTACTCACCACGGCGGACGGAGTCGACGAGGAAATCGCGTAGTCAACGAGGCGGATGGCGTCGACGCGGTGGAGGTGTACTCGACACGGCGGACGGAGTTGACGTGGAAATCGTGTAGTCGACGAGGCGGATGGCGTCGACGCGGTGGAGGTGTACTCGACACGGCGGACAGAGTCGATGAGGAAGTCGTGTAGTCGATGAGGTGGACGGTGTCGACATGGTGGAGATCGTGTAGTTGACGCGGACGTGGCGGAGTCGCACGACGACGTGGAAGTCGTGTAGTTGATGCTGACGCTCAGCCACCTAGTCCACAGAAGAAGATGGACCCAAAAAGTCTTCAAGATGTTCTGATTTCGCGAATTGGCCCTCTATACCATATGTGTCTGGTCGAGGCGGACAAGTTTGATGTTTTGCTTTTCTCCATCCGAGTTAATATGCGGTTTGTACGACCACAATAAGGATATGGACGAAGAAATCTGACAGAGCTTCTCAGGTACGCGGCCAGCGTGTCAGATGCTTCCAACGAGGTAGTACGTTGAGTGCGCGCGTACCTCTCGTCGGTTGCGCGACCAACGCTCATTTGGTTGCGCGGCCAGCACTCCCGATGGGAGTAGCCTCTGAGTCTATGTGCGATTATTTGTAATCGGGTATAGACTCAAAGATCCTCTGACGTCGCTTCTTCGATTTATCGGGTGCACGGCAGTGCTCCCGATGGGAGTAGCCCCCGAGGCTATGTTCGACTCGTAGAGTCGGGCATACGCTCAAGTTGTTCTGAAGCTAACCCCTTGTGCTTGTCTTCTGTTGGCTCGCGGAGGGTATGTGTCGACTACGAGCGGACGATCTGTGTCAAATTTCGACTGTCAACTCCGAGCGGAGGATATGTGTCGACTGTCGACTCCGAGCGGAGGATATGTGTCGACTCCGAGCGGAGGATATGTGTCGTTGTCGAAGCTGCAGCCGACGTTGTGGTTCCGGCGTTGCAGTTGCAGCCATATAATCGGATATGCTTAAATAATGTAACAGTAGTCCTGTGTCTAGCAAAATGTACGGAACAAATTGTTGCTCGGGTTAATCTTGGTTGCGAACTGACAATCTATCAACTCGCAGAGTCGAGTATGGCCTGTTGATAGGCAATGATTTGACCCTACGCGACACTTTTGCATCGTATGATGTGCCCTTTCGTTAGCCTGACACCCATTGTCTATGCTCCTTGCCAACGTGTCAGTTGCTGCTGCAAACTTGGTCGGAGTCAAGGTTCGACGTCAGGCAGTATCAGTTACTCGGGTTGTAGCGTGTAAATGTTGTAGTGTAACGCGTAGCATGCCAGGTGTCGAGTATACATGTAGTTTATGGGGGCGCAACCCCCCGAGTGTCAGGTGTAGTTTCACAACAGATTATATACATAAAAAGATAAATTTGTCGACTCGTATGAGAGGTACTTATCTTCGTATGACACTGCCGTAGTCGACGAGGCGGTGCCGAGTGACGGAGTGGATAAATATCGCCGGAATCGATGAACCGGACTCGTGTGTCGAGTGCGGCTGCGGCGAATTCTCGAATGCGTCTAATTTGTAGCACAGCCCCCGAGCAAAGAGTGTGGCGGCGGCGAAGGACAGCCCCCGACACGCTTAGTCGAGAGGATTCGATGCAGCGGAGTTGTGCGGTGGAGTCGCGATGTTTTCCGGAAGGACTCGACGAGACGGACGGAGTCGAAGCGGCGGAGTCGCGATTCTTTTCGAAGGTCTCGACACGGCGGAGTCGCGATGTTTGTCCGAAGGACTCGACACAGCGGAGTCGCGATGTTGGTCCGAAGGACTCGACGCGGCGGAGTCGCGATGTTCGACCGAAGGACTCGACGCGGCGGAGTCGCGATGTTTGTCCGAAGGACTTGACGCGGTGGAACGAGTCGACGCGGCAGAGTCGCGATGTTTGTCCGAAGGACTCGACGCGGCGGACCGAGTCGACGCGGTGGAGTCGCGATATTTGCTCGAAGGATTCGACGTGGCGGAGTCGCAACAATTTGTTGTCTGTACACGGAGGGCAATGTTGATGTCGAGCCCCCGGGCACTAGTATGGAGAGTCTCCATGTTTTGCTGATGTTGCTTGGTCTTTGTGTCGCCTCGCAAATTGCCGAAATAGGATCCAGATCCGCGATTTGAATTCAAGAACTCGCGAAGATCCAAAACGTGTTACAGTGCGCGAGCCGCTGACAGAGTTAGAGATCTAACTGTTGGAATTGGCTCAAAAAAGACGGAGTGATGTGGGGTTGTATTCCGCACCTGTTCAACATTGTGGTCTTCGAATTGATGTCCGAGTCGACTGTGAGAATTGTTTTCCCAAATTCGCGCGGAGTTCCGTCAGATTCTGACAGGGCTTCAGTGTTCGGGTCATCCATGGAGATCTAACCGTCGGAATTCGCCGATTCCTTTTGGAGCTGGTAGATAATTTCATTTCTCATCTTTCCGCCGAAGAAATTTGCCAGATGAGTTTCGGGCCGCCATTGATGGCGTCCGCAATATGTACGTTGCCGCTGTCCTGCAGCCTGCGAGCGAAGAACGATGTCGATGTGGATGATGAAGGCTGTGTGCGATGCCGGCGAGTGCTCGATGAAGTTGAAGGATCCGAAGTAGATTGAATCCGTGGGGTCGAGGACCTGAAGCTTGATGTAGATTAGGCCGGGAGACCTGAAGCACGTGTCGTTCCCACAGACGGCGCCAATTGTCGAAGAGTCGTGTCGACAAATCCCTCGGGTGATTCGGTAGGATTTCGTGTAGAGAAACGATGTGCGCGCTGGTGATCTCGACGGCTAACAAGGAGACCAGATTTACCCAGGTTTGGGGCCCTCGTAGAGGTAAAACCCTTACTCCTGCTTGTCTGATATGTATTATGGCGAGATAGTCGGGTTGTTTACGATGGCGATGTCATGGTGAGACGTACGGGGTATCCCGTCTATTGCCTAGTCTAGTTGTGGCTTGTATCTTCCTCTGTCTCGATTGGATCCCTATATTGGATGTCCTTTTATCTCCTCCCTCATGGCAGCCAGGAAGGGGTTACATGAGTCCTATTAGACTACGTATAGGAGTTCTTGTCTTGACCCGCAGGTCTTGGGGGTGGGCTTCTGTTGGGTCTTCTAGAACCACGGGATATCACATGTCTTTGGGCCTAGGTCTTGAGTTTTGGACCGGGTAGGCTCACCCGATAGGTCCAGGATTCATCCCCACGTCACTCTCCGTGAAAGATAAATAACATGTGCGGTGAACAAAATACAGCCGGGCAATTGACAAAAATGAAGGCTGCACCGTAGTGCATATGCATGACATAAAGATTACTATGTGATTACTGCGGGCATTACAACAAAATACATAGACCGTCATCCAACTGCATCTATGACTAATAATCCACCATCCGAATATCATCTGAACAAACGTTGGGTATTAGGTTGCAAGCAACAGATAATCGCAGTAAGCAAAGTGTGTAATATAAACAATAGAATCATCCTTAGACAAAGCATTGTTGTTTTCTCCCAAATGGCAACAACACATCCTCCATCCGTCACGTTTCTGTCACTCGAGCACAGATGCAAAGGAGGCATGGCCCACTATCGAGCATAAATACTCCCTCTTAGAGTTAGTAGCATCTACTTGGCCAGAGCATCTAGTAATAACGGAGAGCATGCAAGATCATAAATAACATATACACATGAAGATAACATGATAGATTGATACTCAAAGACATAGCATTCAACATTCATCGGATCCCAGCATACACAACATGTATAATTACATAAAGATGATCTCGATCATGTGAGGCAGCTCACGAGATCTAAACATGAGGCATAAAGTGGAGGAGACAACCATCTAGCTACTTCTATGGACCCGTAGTCCAGGGATGAACTACTCACACATCACTTTGGAGGAGGGCATGGTGGTGTAGACCCCTCCGGTGACGAATTCCCCTCCCGGCGTGGTGCCGGGGAGAGCTCCAAAACCCTCCCGATCTCAGGATGAAAATGACGGCGACCTCGGGTGTTTCTCAAAAAAAGGTGGTATATATCTAGGGTTGATATGTCGGGGGGAGGGGGGTTATATAGGCGAAAGGGCGATGGCAGGGGGCACCTGGGGGGGCCAGAACACCTCCAGGCGCGGCCAGGGGGCGCACCGCCCTATGGGGTGCCCCCCTTTGCCCCTCCCCAGGTCTCTTCAGGACTACGTGGAACCTTCGGGAATTCTAAGACTTCCGGGCTTCTAATTTTCCGATTCTGATAATATTTCCAGAACAACTTTTCTGAAACTAAAAGCAGCAGAAAACTGGGAACTGCCTGTGTCGCATCTTGTTAAGAGGTTAGTCCTGTAAATCGATAAAATGACATAAAGTGTATAGCAAACATGTGAGAAATAACATAAAAAAAACTGAAACATCTGAAATTAAGGATACATTAATGACGTATCACCCACCACTTATCCAGGTCAGCACGTGACATATCCAACTCACCGCACTGCCGGACCCACCTCAACGCTGCTTGACCCACCACTTATCCATGTCAGCTGGGACCCACCTGAACACTTATCCAACTCACCCGCGGGACCCACCTCACCGCAGCTAGCTAGACCAGAGCCGCGCCCACGCCCGCCCGCCCGTGCCATTGCTTCCCCTTTCCATACTAGTAGGAGAAGGCTTACCAGTGACGAACAAAATAGTGCTACCGCTGGCGAACAGATGTTCGCCGGCAGTAACCCGCCAGTGGTAAGAGGTTACCGCTGGCGAACACCAGTCTTGTTCGCCAGCGGTAAGTTTGAAATTTCCAAAATAAATTTTTTCGCATTAGTTTTTTTCAAATTTTCAAAACAACTGAATTTGGGGAACCTTTAATCACGATGTAGATTTTATTCCTTTTTTTGCTTTATTTTTAAATTTTGAATGTCCACTTCCCGCTTGGTCACCCATCCTCCAACCCGAGCACGCTTAACTTCTTAGTTCCATCCCACTACTCTATCTAGGAACACCTCATTCTTTTTTGCAAATATAGTACTATCAATCCTCTTAACTATTGCACCATATCTACAAATCTGTAATTCCAAATTCGACAAATGATATGTATAAATTGATCAGAAGAATACGAGGAATCCAAATATGACATCCTTATTATCTTTTCTAAAAAAACATTTATTTTTATTTTTTTGAATTTTGATTTTTTTAATTAATTTGATTATGTAGGAAAATTTAGTCTGTTCTCAAATAACTTTTTTTCCTTTTAAAATTTGCCGATTCTGAAAAAACCTCATTGGATCGGCCTGTGAAGTTGGATTGGAAATTTGCTCACGATTTTTTTGATATATTAAACGCGTTTTATCAACGTCGTATGCAAAAGTTATGGCCGTTTTACGTTTTATTTTTGAATTTTGGATAAAAGGTCAAATAGAGTATTTCAAATTTTCTATATCAACTAGATAGTACACTCTAACCACATATCAAAAGAATTTATTTTTTGAACATTTTATCATTTTCGTTTCTGCTTTAGAAAAGTAAAAAAGGCGGTCGGGGGAGGAGGGGGGCGTGTCGAGCGAAAAATTTCAAATTTCAAATGTTACCGCTGACGAACAAAAATAGTGGTTGGCCAGCGGTAGTAGACGAAATACCGCTGACGAACCACACCACATGTTCGCCAGCGGTACAATGCTTACCGCTGGCGAAGTTATCAACCTGTTCGCCAGCGGTATTTTATACTGCGCGGGGGTGGGGAGGCCACTGTTAGCGCCGGCGAACCCAGTTGCTGCTTCGCCAGCGGTACTAACTTAGCGCTGGCGAACACGGTTTCTGCTTCGCCAGCGGTAATAGCACTAGCCAACACCAAAACGTGTTCGCCAGCGCTAAGCTGGTGGCTATAAGCCTTTTCGTACTAGTGCCACAATCTTCCTTTTCTCCGGCGACGAAGGGAGGCAACGAGAGATGTCTAGCTCTTCCTACGCCCCTGCCTCGCAGTCAAGATGGCGCCGGTATGGTGTAGTGCAGCTGACAAAATGCCCTGTTTGCCCATACCCAGATCCTCTTAAGCGATGGGTAAGTAAAACTGATCTGAATGGCAATCTTGGGCGTGAGTGTTTCAGATGCATAAGCAAGACAGTGGCAGGACGGGATGTGAATGTTAGATTTGCTGCCTTTTGCTCTAATTTCTCCCCATTTTGTTTTCTCGTCGAATTTGGGATTTAGGGTTCATGTTGCTGTTTTCAGATCCTGCAGATATGTGACCATTTGGAGTGGATGGATGCGTATAATGAGAGGCTTAAATTTGAGGGAGACATTGATTCCAACGGGGCTGCAACCTAGGAGCTCAATTTGGGGCTGCCACCGCTTGCGGGGAGGAGTTGGGGGACAGTGTCGTGCGGACGACGAGAAATGCGCGCAATTCCCATGCTGGTCTGCCCGTGGAGTCCAAACTGAACGAGGAACTAAAGAAGATCAAGAAACATCTAAAGCAGATGGTCGATTTGTAGAAGCAAGCAAATCGAATTGCAGGAGGATTTTATGGCTGTATCGTTGCTATGTTTATGTTTTAATTGTTGTTCCTCCGTCGCTAGAGAAGCCTTGGCAAAATTTGTAGTCAGTTTCACGGCAGAGGACGCGGTCAGTGCGGCATGGCAAGTTCGTAGAATCTTTTTATTTCATTGTACTTGAATTTTTGCTGTCAGTCTGAACTCTGAAGTCCAACACTTACCATTTTTTCAGTTAACAGCCGACCAAAGTTCATCTCATGTTAAAAAAAGGTTAATGGGATGACCTTTAGGAAATAAACAAACAAAGCCCACCGTGGTGATGATTTCGTCTACTTCAATTGTTGGGACGTGCTACCCAAGTATAAGATCCCTCTGAGATAATGGGCTACCCAATATTTATTTATAGCATGTAGGCCGCCATATGCTTTCAAAAAAAATGTAGGCACCCATGTTGAACCGAAAATGTGTTTCTTCGGCAAAAATGATCTAAGAAATAAATGCTTTTTTGGTCACGTGTTGTGCTCCAAAAACAATGTGGTTTTGTTTGAGTGAAATGGAACAGGGGAGCGATCACTTTTCATCAAAAAAATGCGGGAAAATTCAAAGAGATAGAAAGTTTACTTCTTTTATTTGTTTCTATTACTTACTTTTTTAATTATTTCTAGCACCATTTTACTTCATAAATATTGTTACGAGATTGCATGGAAATATTTTTTACTACCACACAAAACAATGTGGTTCCCATGAGCAGTGGCGAAACTAGAAGATCAAGCCATATGAATCAGGATAATAAAATAAAAGTATATTTGCGTATTTATGTATGGCTCCGTTTGCGAACTATGGATGGCTCCGTTTCTTCGGAGGTTTGCGAAAAAAAGATGGCAACATAATCAATGTTTCCACGAACCATAATACATATTAGGATAGTACATAGATATTTTATAACCACGAACATAGCCTTTATAACTTGGGCAGTCTTAACATGGCAACACGATAGACATGACATGACACGAGATGATAAGGGAAACTAAATAAGAAGGATGAAACTAAAACGAAACTTGCGCCATCTTCACCCTAGGCTCGGTTCACCAGGATCTTCACCTTCTCCAAATACTTTTCATATTGAAAGTTTTGTCAAATTCAAATCAATACAAAAAAGTAATTCAAATATATGAAAATTCAAAAAAATTACTAGTTTAAATAGTTAGATAATTATTTTTGTAAAAAGAAAATGTATTTGGATTAGTTATACAATTCCAAATACTTTTCATATTGAAAGTTTTGTCAAATTCAAAACAATACAAAAATGGACAATTCAAATATATGAAAATTCAAAAATTGTTACTAGTTTAAATAGTTAGTCTAATTATTTTTTAAAACAGAAAATATATTTGGATTAGTTAAATAATTCCAAATACTTTTCATATTAAAAGTTTTGCATATTAAAAAAAATACAAAAAGGGAAGTGATAGAATGATGTTAATCAGGAAGTCGGCGCCAGATCAGGATGTGAAAATCAGTCTTAATTACGTTAACGAACGAGATAATAGAAAGTCTAGAACTCCCTTTGAAACGAATGCGTAGATTTAGTTGCTACTCCCACCCATTTGTAAGGAGTACCGGCGTACTGTAAAATCACCTTAATTAAAAGTGCTGCAACTAACGTCTCTACATGCTTTGATGTGAGTTTCTGAGATCTTTTAATATACTAAAATTGTTATCCAGTTGTACATGTTGCCTACCGGATCATATTGACTATACTTTGTACTGTAGCCTTAGCTGAAAGAAGTTTTTTGTAAATTGAATATATTGGGAGATCATTTTAGTTCAAGCATGTTAACTACTACAAGGGAGACTCAATGTCAATGATTTGGCTATGTGTGCTCAATAGACAAGCATATCCTATATATTGTCTAAAATAATTTCACGTCAAGAATTGCCCAGATAATTCTTTTGTGAAGCAACAAAGCATTATAGTTGATGAAGTTACTGAAATTTGATTCTTGTTGGATATAGTCATACTAGCAGGCAGCAGGGCATACATGTTTTATTTTGCTGCTCTTTTCGTATTATCTTTCGTAAATGAAAATTATTATCAATCATTATTAGATGTCTCATATTTAGAATGTGTGGTTACAAACTAACTCTTAAGACTTCGTGAGCAAAAATAATAACAGATAAATCTACATTCGCATAGATATATTAAGGACGTGTTTGGTGGCCCAGGTGGGCTATCTCACCTCGTACATGATGAGTGTAGCTATGTTGGCTACATACAATTGTGGTTTAGATGTGGTGTTTGTTAGGTCGTATGAGGTGAACTATGCTCACTTGAGGTTGTGTTTGGCGTGTTCTATGACATGAGTTAGGCTGGACATTATTTAAACATCAAACAGTCCCTCGCTGAAAATATAAAAAGCAAATAGGTTCCTAATTACAAAATCGAAAAAGCAATCAGGTCCTTGAGCTTGGGGCTCCGGCGCTGCCACGAGCCGGTTCCGGACGCCGACGGGAGAGCCTCCGCCGCCCCGCGCCGTCCTCCGTCGATGGTAGAGCATCCACCGCCGACCCAGAACCTCCGTGCGAGCCGCTGCGGGAGGCGGCGGCGCCAGGCCGTGGTGACGCGAGATGGATGTGAGGGCGTGCGAGGAGGCGCTGGGCACCGGCGAGGGGCGGGGTGGTGCGACGAGAGAGAGGGAAAGAGCGCGTGATGCAGGAGGGAATGAGGTGATTTTCTTGGGCCGGGTGGACGACATCACCGGTGGGGCCCCGCGCGTGTGGTTGCTCATATGAGCTCGGCCTGGCTGAGGAGAGAAGCTCAATCTGAGCTTCTCTCTCGGGCAGGGCTGAGATCGAGCCTTTTTGGGCGTGGTGGGCAGGGGCCGAGGCGCACCACACAGGCTACCAAACACGAAGAATCTGGGTGGGTGGAGATTTTTTCAGGGCATCTGGGCTACCAAACACGCACTTAGTCGACTTCATCATATGGCCCTCCAAAACATAGAGCCATCCCTGCTTGTGTGAACAACCGTATGCCTTTCAACTCTTCCTACCTTTTGCCAACCACAACTGAGGACACCAATGATCACTGGGGACGTAATACAGAGAGCATAAGCATTATTGGATCTATGACCGACTTTTGTGTTATCTCCAAGAATGTTCTATCCGTATCATGCTTCGGCGCAACACTCTCACGACCACGGCCCGACAAGGCAGCATCGCTGATGATACTGGCTGGTGATAGGAGTGTTGGCTGGTAATCCGACATATTCATTGAACGAATATTCGTTGTTGGCCATTTTTGTTCGAACTTGAGTGAGCTCACAGCTGTCAGCCTACTGCAACTGCTGCCTTGTATCTCCTCCCCAACAGCCTCATTGAGGTTGTACATGTGGTTACCACTATGCTCAAACTCAGCGAAGAGAAAGCCACCTCCACAGTCCCAAACTTCCTTCAAAAAATCGTCCCATCGTGAGCTTTCCTTGACGACAATATATAGCTGCTCCCACTGGTGATCCACGTTGAGTAACCAGAGCAAGGTGTCCTTGCCCTTCTGCATGTAGACGCAGGGGCGGCCACGTACCTCCAACATTCTTGGTGAGATGTCATGCCCTTCCGGAATGACAATCTTGGTCAAAGCCTCCTTGTCGTAATCGAAAGCAAGCACCGACATGTCCGAATCCTCATCTATAAAGAAGTACAATTTGCCATCAGCCGTGTGTAGAACATCCTCACAATCTGTGTGGTCTCCGACAGAGAAGACTATCCTGGGTTCTTGGCCTCCTCTGCCGTCCAGTGATACCACCATGAACCTTGTGCTACTATCGTCAGCCTCAAGGATGAGAGCCTTGTAGACCTTGCTCGATGGTCCATACCCGAACCCAATGATGATACGCCCTACGCCCTCCTTGCCTGCAGGGTGGGGTAACTGCAAGGACAGTTGTGCCTCCTCCTTGGTTGCCGGGTTGAAAACAACGCCGGCGACGGACGACTGCCCTCTGCCGTCAGAGTTCGAGATGTTGGACACGAGGACTAGCCCGTGGCACGTGCTTGCGTACACCCTTTCGTGCTCCATGCTGATGGTGTGCTCCATGAGAAACGTGGGGCCGACGACGTAGAAGTAGAAGCCCTTGCAGTCATCGTGGCATTGGAGGCGAGCAGCATGCGGGAGCTCTAGCGGGCCGCCGAGACGGCGGTGGCGGAGCCAGAAGTGCGGTGTCGCGAGGAGCTGCCGGAACTGCTTCGAGAGCACGGTGCAGCGCAAGGCGCAGTGGGCTGGCAGACACGCGCGATGATCTCGTCGGCTAGGAACTCGTCTCCAAAGTAGACGGCCTCGTCGTTGGTTGCCTTGGACGTCATGTTTCCTGTGACCAACCTATACGTACGGCAAGGCCTATATATATATGATATACGTAAGGCAAGATCTATATACACTACTGGAAAATCGATTATCGCCGAGTCACATAGGTGTCACGACAGTGCACCTGAAGGAAGCGTTGCGTAACACGACACGGACCATGGGCCGCCAAGGCATCCGCAGCGCCCACGGTCAAGCCCAGGCCGAGGCCCATCAAGACAAGGAAGGCGCAGGCAGCGGCGAGGAGATAAGAAGTGGCGTGGAGAAGGAAACAGGCATCGAGTAGTTACCAGCTGTCTCCCCTCTGGGGTTGATCTCTTCCTTGCTTCCCAAGTTCGGATGAACTGAGTTCATTCATTTAAATTCACAGCGTGACGCTGTTGTATCAGTTGGTACTAGTTATCTGAATTCCTATATCACTAGTTGTGTGAGAATCGATCCTGTTACATTTGGTATCAAGAGCCAGAAATTTTTTTCGGTCTGGATTCGCGAGAGTAGGGTAGCCACTAGCAGCAGTGTGAGATCCAGTGGAGGCGAATCGAGATCGAGCGAATTGTGGTTAGGATCTCCTGTAAAATCCCACGATTGGTTCGGATTTCGCGGCGGCGGAGCGGTTGGTGCGCTGCGAGCACCATCGAGGAGGCGGAAACGGCGGCGGTAGACTGCTCGGGCGCAAATCGAGCGGCGGTGACCGGTTGTTTACGGATCATCCGTGAACGGTAAAATTCCGGGTCAACGGCTTGATTCGTGTGCTGCACGGAGGCGATGGTGACGGCGATGGACAAGGTTCAGTCAGAATTGGGGGAGCTCAAGATCCAAGGAGAGATGGTGGCGGATTCTCTCAAAATTATGGCAGACACCCTCAAAGGATTGAACACATGGATGCCTCAGGTGGATGGGACTATAGGGAAACTGCAGAGAACGGTGGAAGAAGTGGGAAACAGAGTTGCAGTGTTGGAGGCGGTGAGAACTTTGACAGACACTGAAGCACCGCAAACAGGGGCGGTGGAAGCAGAGGCAAGGGCAGCTGTTCTCAATTCCACATTGGGGAGAGCACACATTGAGGCTCAGAAGCAGAGGCGGAACTTTCACAATACACCAGTCCATTTTGATCTCGGGGAAACTTCACAGCGTGATGATGAGTTGGATGGTAGCACCATTTTAGCTAGTAGAGGCAGTAGATACAATGGGAGCGGAAGGGTGCCCAAGACTGATTTTCCCAAGTTTGACGGTGAAAATCCCAAGTGGTGGCGAGGTGTCGCAGAGAAATACTTTTCGCTGTACAATGTGTCTAGGGAATCATGGGCAAGTTTTGCAACAATGCACTTCAGAGGGAATGCTGCCTTGTGGCTGCAATCATATGAGGCTGAAAACGAAGTAGAAAGTTGGGAGGAGCTGATTGTCGCAATACACTCCAAGTTTGGGAAGGACAAACACCATCGTTATTTGGAAGCTTTGGAAAGATGCAAACAGACTGATGCAGTGGCAACTTACTACCTGAAGTTTGAAGAATTGAGGCACAAGGTATTGTTGCACAACAAGCATTATGATGAAGCATTTTTCGTCACCAAGTTTGTGAATGGATTGAAGAGAGAAATTCAGAGGGCTATCAGATTACACAAACCGAAAACAGTGGACACTGCCTTATCACTGGCTGAGACACAGGAGGAATTGCTGGAAGAGTCTAGAACGTTCATGGCCAGCAGATTCAAGCACGAGTACAAGAGAAATGGGACTCATATTAATACCCAGAAAGGGGTGTTGAGTACCCCTCCAGAGGTGGGGAAGAAAACACATGATCACAAGCCCCCTTGGGAAGACAAATTGGTGTCGTTAAGGGCTCAGCGCAAGGCGCGGGGAGAATGTTTCAAGTGCGGTGAAAAGTTTCATCCAGGGCATAAGTGTAGCAAAACAGTTCCATTGAATGTGGTGGAGGATCTCTTGGCCATTTTGGAGGAAAAATCTGCTTCTGAATCTGAAACAGAACAAGAAACCAGCAGCGATGAGTCTTGCAGCATGTTATCAGCTCATGCTACAGCTGGAACAACTCACAAGAAATCCATTCGTCTGGTGGGCACTATGCAAGGAAAACAAGTCTTGATACTAGTGGACTCGGGTAGCACTGGAAGCTTTATTAGCAGCAAAGCAGTGGAACAGCTTGTGTTGCCAGTTAAGCAAATACCACAAGTGACAGTTACAGTGGCAGATGGGGGCAAAACTGTGTGCAATACAGCAGTAGAAAATGCAAAATGGCAGTGTCAAGGGCACACGTTTAACACAACACTGAGAGTGTTTAATATCCCTGGATATGATATGATACTGGGCATGGATTGGCTAGATGCAATTGGCAAAATGTGGATAGACTGGCACAAGAAGAAAATGCGTTTCAAACACCAAGGCGTGCGCATAACTCTAAAGGGGATAAGGGATGATGTATCACGATGTGAGAGTATCACGCTGCAAGAACTACAGGAGGCCATCAATGACGGTGGGGTCGCACAAATGGTGCAGTTGTGTTTGGCTGAGACCACTGAAACCAGCACATCAATTCCAGAACCCGTGGTCAAGTTGCTGGAGGAGCACAGTGGATGTTTTCAGGAGCCGAAAGGGCTGCCACCACACAGATCGTTTGACCATGAGATCAAATTGCTGCCAGGGGTGCAGCCAGTAAATGTTAAACCTTATAGGTACACACCACAACAGAAGGATGAAATCGAAAGACAGGTCCGGGAAATGCTGAAAAATGGGATCATTAGAACAAGTCGCAGTCCATTTGCCTCGCCTGTGTTATTGGTGAAGAAGAAAGATGGGAGTTAGCGTTTGTGTATCGATTACCGTCAATTGAATGCGATTACAGTAAAAGATCGATACCCCATGCCGGTTGTTGAAGAGCTAATGGATGAATTAACAGGTTCTTGTTTCTTTACAAAGTTGGATTTGCAATCTGGTTATCATCAAGTGAGAATGGTGGAGAGGGATGAGCACAAAACGGCGTTTCGCACCCACAGTGGACATTATGAATTTCGAGTCATGCCTTTTGGACTCACTTGTGCCCCGGCGACGTTTCAGTCAGCAATGAATCAGGTGTTTCAGGAGGTGATCAGAAAATTTGTGTTGGTGTTTGTCGACGACATACTGATATACAGCAAGAGCCTGGAACAACATGTGGAACATTTGAAGCAAGTGTTCCAATTATTGGAGAAGAACCAATTGTTTATCAAGAAAACAAAGTGTTCATTTGCTCAATCCTCTCTGGAATATTTAGGGCACATAATTGGGGTGGATGGCATAGCCACCGATCCAACCAAAGTGGAGGCAGTGAAGAACTGGCCAAGACCAACAAATGTCAGGCAACTTAGAGAATTCCTGGGTATGGTTGGGTATTACCGCAGGTTTATCAAGAACTTTGGACTTATTGGTAGGGCTCTGACAGCACTGTTAAAGAAAAATGTGCCGTATGTGTGGACAAGGTATGCTGAAGAAGCATTCCAAACTCTGAAAACTGCCTTAATTCAAGCCCCTGTGTTGGCGATGCCTGACTTCCAGAAGGAATTTGTGGTGGAAACGGATGCATCTGGATATGGTGTGGGGGCAGTACTGATGCAGCAGGGGCACCCATTGGCGTTTCTTAGCAAAGCATTGGGGCCAAAGAATCAAACGCTGTCAACATATGACAAAGAGTGCTTAGCAATTTTGATGGCATTGGAAAAATGGAAAGCTTATCTCCAATACCGACCCTTTGTCATTTACACGGACCAGCAGAGTCTAATCCACTTGGGAGACCACAAATTCAACACCAAGATTCAACAGAAAGCATTCTTTCGGTTGTTGGGATTACAGTATAAAATCATATACAAAAAAGGCATCACGAACCGTGTGGCAGACGCTCTTTCACGCAAAACTAATCCAGATGAAGAAGTACTCGCAGCATCAGCAGTTTATCCGAGGTGGCTCGAAATCGTGGTAGAAGGCTACCAGCAAAACCCTCAAGCTCAACAACTGCTTGCTGAATTGTGTATTAAAAGTCCCAATGAGCAAGGATACTCTCTCACTGATGGCATCATCAGACATCAAGGGAAAATCTGGTTGGGCACGCATCAGGAGGCCCAGCAAGCAGTTCTACAAGCCCTACACAACAGTGGTTTGGGAGGGCATTCGGGATTCTTGCCCACATTACAGAAAATACAACAAACTTTCTCCTGGCCAGGGATGAGAGGAGATGTTCAACAGTTTGTGCAGCAATGCCAAATTTGCCAGCAGGCAAAAGTGGAACATAATCGGTTGCCAGGGTTGCTACAGCCTCACAAAATACCTCCAGAAGCATGGCATACAGTCAGTATGGATTTCATTGAAGGTTTGCCGACATCTGGCAAATTTGACACAATCATGGTGGTAGTGGATAAATTAACCAAATATGGGCACTTTATACCGTTGAAGCACCCTTTTACAGCAGCAACAGTGGCACAGCTATTCATTGATCATGTGTATAAATTGCACAGCATGCCCAAGGTGTTGATTTCGGACAGGGATAAGATATTCACCAGTTCGTTTTGGCAGAACCTATTCAGACTGGCAGACACTACACTCAACCTCAGTTCGTCTTACCACCCACAAACTGATGGTCAGACAGAGCGGCTTAATCAATGCCTGGAGACTTATCTGAGATGTTTGGTGCATGCTAATCCCACTCATTGGTCCAAATGGCTATCGCAAGCGGAATATTGGTACAACACATCGTTCCATTCAGCTTTGGGAAAAACCCCATTTGAGGTGATCTATGGCAGGAAACCACGACACTTTGGTATGCACAGCGGTGACACCCCAGCGGGGTCTGACATTGCGCAGTGGCTCCAGGAGAAAGCAGCCATGATTCCAGTGATCAAGCAACACCTGGAAAGGGCAATTCAACGAATGACACATCAGGCAAACAAGAAACGGGTTGAAAGGAGTTTTGAAGTGGGAGACTCGGTGTACCTCAGGTTACAACCGTACGTGCAGCAATCTCTGATGCCACGCTCCTGTCACAAGTTGAGTTTCCGATATTTTGGGCCGTATCAAATACTCCAGAAGGTGGGCAAGGTGTCTTACAAATTACAACTACCTGAGCACTCAAAAATACACCCGGTGGTGCATGTATCTCTCCTTAAGAAAGCTGTGAGACCTACTGACGAAGTGAGCGCTACACTGCCAACGACAATCATGAACCTGGGAACTCAAGCTGTACCAGAGGAAATCTTGGAAGAAAGATTGGTGAAGAAAGGCTGTAAGCTTCGACCCCAGGTACGTGTGCGTTGGTCCACATTGCCTGATGCATACAGCACTTGGGAGAATATCTTCGCTCTGGTGGAAGCATTTCCAGAAGCTCCAGCTTGGGGACAAGCTGCTCGTTCAGGGGAGGGTATTGTCACGACAGTGCACCTGAAGGAAGCGTTGCGTAACACGACACGGACCATGGGCCGCCAAGGCATCCGCAGCGCCCACGGTCAAGCCCAGGCCGAGGCCCATCAAGACAAGGAAGGCGCAGGCAGCGGCGAGGAGATAAGAAGTGGCGTGGAGAAGGAAACAGGCATCGAGTAGTTACCAGCTGTCTCCCCTCTGGGGTTGATCTCTTCCTTGCTTCCCAAGTTCGGATGAACTGAGTTCATTCATTTAAATTCACAGCGTGACGCTGTTGTATCAGTTGGTACTAGTTATCTGAATTCCTATATCACTAGTTGTGTGAGAATCGATCCTGTTACAATAGGCTTTGCCGAGTGCCAAATCACGGGGCACTCGGCACACAGCTCTGTACGCCGACACCTGCCCAACAAACACTCGGCAACAAGGGACACTCGGCGAAAAGCGACTATGCCGAGTATGCCCTGCCAACCACACTCGGCGTAGAGGAAACACTCGGCGTAGCACGTTTGTGCCGAGTGTCCCAGGCAGGGCATACTCGGCGTATAAATAGACGACGGCGAATCAGAAGAAAACACTCGGCAAAAAAACCCCACTCGGCACAAACCCTTGACACGTGGCGAACCGTGCGTTTCGACCGTGATGGAACGGTGGCGTGGGTTCGCCGAGTGTTTTCGTAACGGGGACTCGGCATAGTAAGAATCTTTGCCGAGTGCCGTGGTGCACCACTCGGCAAACTCGGCTCCGAAAATTTCGTGGCTTCGCGCCAACCCTTCCCGCGTGGTTTTTCGAATCTTTGCCGAGTGTCTAGGGGGTACTCGGCAAAAAAATGTTCCCTCGAAAGATTTTCCCTTCGCGCCAACTCCTCCCGCGCAGTTTATAGCTTTGCCGAGTGTCCCGTGATATGACACTCGGCAAAGAAGTGAAACAAGCACACAATCCGTGTGCCTATCTTTGATCCACCGGCTCACAATCACTTGAAAGATCCAACGGCTCCGAAGACCTCGAAGAAAACACACGATCCGTGTGCTTCTTCTCACTATATAAACACACATGCATCTAGCTCGTTAGCACATATCTACAACCCAGCACACTCTTCCATTTCTTCGCGACAACTCTTCCATGTCTTCCACTGTACCCACTTTAACCTACTCGGAGGCGGAGGAGCTCTGCGCCTCAAACTACCCCTGCCCTCCCGGGTACGGCGTCCACGCCGGGTGGATGCTGAGCGTTGGAGGCGTGCCGGTCCCTCCTGTCCCTCGAGGTCTGGCGCGCCGGGCGGCCATCACGAACCACTACTACTTCGAGCTGACACCGGAGCAGCGGACGTATCCCCAATGGAATCCCAACTACCGCGCAGGTTGGGACGTCTTCTTCTTCAATCGGCGTGAGAGGGCGCTCGCCAGGTACGAGGAAGACGGTCCGCCTCCTTCGAACTTCAACGAGGCTGGTCGTCGGCTGTGGTGGCGCGGCCGGACTCTCCAGGGCGTCATGAACTACATAAGGAACGGCGATAACCCCCGCCTGCGCTACCCGCAGTCCAGGCGTGCTGCCCCATCGACATTTCAGCCCCCATCTGACGACAGCGACGACGGCGGCGGCGACTTCGACGACTACGAGTACATGTATTATACGCCTAGGCAGGAGTATGACTAGACCTGAGCCACAAGATGGCTGGGACAAATGGTTTGTCCATGTATCCTAGAATGTTTAGATCCACGTACTGTCGTGTATCCCGCTTCCTTCGAATTTCAATCTAGTCGTAAAATTCAAAAATAATCGTAGTGGTGTGTGTTCAAGTGTCATGTTAGTCCCAAGGAACACCCTTGACAATGGTAGGGCCCACCTACTTGCAAGATTCCCCCCGTTACGTCAGATCCGGGAGTTTCGGGGTGTGAGCAGTCCTGGAACCCGCGAGAATCTGACGTCGGTGAGGCCCCGGCACAGAGAGTGATGGTATCTTTGGCACACAACACCCATGATACAATCTAACACACATGGCATGGCAAAACATTGGTTTAGGTGGGATCCCGACGCTCCGGGTCCCCTCTCCGGAGATACACTAGCCCCGGTGTAGAAAAAGACGGTTGGCAAAACATTGGTCACGACACTCGGCATAGTCCCCACTCGGTGGAGTGAGTACGCTCGGCGAACAGACACTCGGCAAACTCAGGCACTCGGCGTAGTGTTTCTGAGCTTTGCCGAGTGCCACGACACTCGGCGTACAGGCCACTCGGCTGAGCACTATGCCACTCGGCGAAATAACACTCGGCAAAGCGGCCACTCGGCGAACAGGGCCTGCCTGTTTGCCGAGTGTCACGGCACTCGGCGTACAGGCCACGTGGCGCTACCATGGACGCCTGGGCCCAGGCACTTTGCCGAGTGTTGCACTCGGCAAAGTGTCGAGCACCGTTCCGTTATGGGACTAAGGACGGAACCTGTTCCAGGCAACTTTGCCGAGTGTACACGGAAAATACTCGGCAAAAAGGTTGCCGAGCATCCTGTGGTCTGACACTCGGCAAAGTTTCGATTGCCGAGATGAACGACGCCGAGTATCGTGTGCCGAGTGTGGCACTCGGCAAAGAGGTTGCCGAGTATTTTTCGTCCTTCGCCGAGTCTTTCTGATACACGGCGAAGTGTCCAATTCCAGTAGTGATATATTGGTAAGTACGTACTCCGACAACAATTTCGATGATTGGTTGTCTCCTATTATGATGGTCGGAGTTTGAATCTCCTACTTCTTCGAGTCCATCTCCGATTTCCTAGGGCCCAAGACGTATACGTGTACGACTTCGATCAGCACAACAGTACCAACTTGAGTTCAGGACGGATATGCTGCCCACAGTTTTGAATTTCTGTTTTAGGCAGGAAATTATAACCCTCTGAAAAGAATTTTTTATTTGAAATCTAATTTGACCAATTTTTCTTAAGTTGAAATCTATTTTGTCCATTACTAGGAAAAGTGCATGTTCTCGTTGCAACAGTTTAAAAATAATTCAGCATGTGCTAACAAACCTAGAAAACAATAGTATGTAATTTCTAGCAATCAAATATCTTATATTTCACTTTGGATTTTTGGTTTAAACCAATTGAAATAATTTATGTTTTTCTTTTGCTCTCTTGTTGCAGTGTATATCATTCCTCCAAAAAGATAAATTAAAATTCACCACTTAATTTTACAATCCTTTTTTTTTTGCGTCATAGTTATCTCGAAGTATTAAATATGATGTATATCATCTAGAAATAAATATATATATAAAAAGAATTTAAAATAGTAATAAAATTAGGCTCTTCGCACATGATTTTTTTTTTCAAGTTTTATTCTAATTAGATATCATACATTTCATAGCTCATAGGCTAATAAGTGTTGCAAGTAGCTAAACAACAATTAAATTATATCTCGCCGTAGAAACACTACTTCAAAGTACACATATGTCTCTCTTGATATGTCATTTCATTTGCCTAGGGTCTACCCCCTATGCAGGTTATACGCGACGGCCAAAAGCCGTCGACCTAGCCTTTAATGTTTCAGCGTAATAGGGCGTCTGTGTAGGCCAAATTTTCACCGGCGTCGGGATACGCCGATGGAAAAGCTGTCGGCACAATATTGCAAAAAAGAAAAGAAATATTTTTTCAAAAAAAAAGAAAAAACAACTTTTTAAAATTCTATTAAAAATTTTCCATTTAGCCACACATTTAATCTCTGATTACACACTTAATCTGGTCAAAGTACTCACCCCGGTCAAGCTTCCCCTTCAATCACCCATCCGTAAATTGATCCAGCCCAAGCACGCTTGAATTATGAGTTCCTTCCAAATTAGCTTCTAGATGAGATGTTAGAACTTACTTATATTATTATCATATCAATTTTATTAAGCCACGTGACATGATTTTACACTTTTTATTCTTTAAATTTTAATAATTTATTGAAATAAATAACAATAATTATGAATAATATTCTTTTTGAATAAATAACAATAAAATGAATCTTACTTTCTTTTCTTTCCTTTTCACATTTAATATGAAATAATTCATATCTTTAAATTCGTAAATCAAAATTTGATAAATAAAAGGTCTAAGTTGATTAGAAAAATGAGAGGAATTCAAATATGGCATCCATATAATAGAAACAACAATAGTTTTAGAAAATGTGACCTCTTTTTATGAATAGTCATGGTGGCCTTTTTGACCTCTTTTTGAAAACAAAATCAAATAATGTGAATAAAACTCAAAAAAAAATCCTCTAGCAAGGAGTCATTTTATGTGTACTACTTACTATGAAAAATGATAAACTTGATTTTTTAAAAATTGTTCATAAAAAATATTCACAAAAGGTCTATCATATATAAACATCTATAAGATTCAAACCAAATGACCAACTTGTGACAATTTCCACGACATAGTTTATGATGAAATAATCATATTCGACAAATAGGTCATCTGGGGAACACGAGCTCACTGCCGCCATGACGCACCGACCGCCGAGCAGATCCCTAGATTTCATACTCGAGGGCGATTTGATGCATGGGGAAAGCACCAGGTCGTGACACCGCACATCAGACGTGAGGTATGGCTGAACTGGTTGAAAAGAAAATATGTAGCCTTAAAACTCCTAACCTACGCGCGTGTGTATATATATATATAGGACCATATCCAAAATATTGATAAGGTATTATCAATTATAAGCGCATATTGATAAGTTATTATCAATCATAAGGGCGGGGATGACCCCCTAAAAAAATTCTGTAAAGGTGAACATATAGAAAGGTGCAAGTATCATTCTCTCGAATATGCATATGCATGTATCATCATGGTATGCATGCAAGAAAAGGGACAAACTTGTGAGTTCATCCAAGAGGACAAGCTTTCAAGTTTGTGCATTCAAGAGGCCAAGCATTCAAGTTTGTGCATAGAATAATCCAAATATGCAAGTTTGTGCAAGGAGGACAATTATACGAGTCCACACATGAGAGCCAAAGACTTGAGTGTATGCATGCCTTGTTTAAGCATGCATGAAGAAACTCTCTCTCGTGGATTCTTGAAGCCACGCATTGGGAGCTGGTGGATGCAGCGCAACAAAGAGCTGGCAATGCTGTGTACCAGGTGTCAGTTTGATGAAGCATGCATGATCCCTCTACCTGCTATATAAGGGGCATCCAAGAACACTTCAAAGCATCAGGAGCTGAAGCTGCGAGTGTAGTGCTAGAGAGAGTCCCCTGTGCCTTGTACTCTCCGCTAGCCAGTGTCTATTCCACCTTGTAAATATTGTAGTCTGTAAGTGATACCTCATAAACATATCTTTAATTTGAAATCTAATTTGACCAATTTTTTCTTAAGTTGAAATCTATTTTGTCCATTACTAGGAAAAGTGCATGTTCGTTGCAACGGTTTAAAAATAATCCAGCATGCGCTAACAAACCTAGAAAACAATAGTATGTAATTTCTAGCAATCAAATATCTTATATTTCACTTTGGATTTTTGGTTTAAACCAATTGAAATAATTTATGTTTTTCTTTTGAAATAATTGAAATAAATAATAATAAAAAATTACACAAACAACACCCCCAGGAGGGCCTGCGTTCCATTAGTTTTGACATAACGGAACAACCACCAACCATCCACGAGTTGTTGGGTCGCTCCAAACAACCTTATACAATACAAAATAAAAGCGACATCAGCTAACTGAAACGACGTCTAAAACAGCCAAGTTCCAACCTATCCAACATCCAGCTAGAATGCCCACCAAGGGGGCACGACATAGCCAACAACAGTCTCGACAACAAGCAAAACAAAGTCATTCTTCTACTCATAGGGAGCTCAAATCCTTGCTTCTGTATCCATCTCGTCATCCTTCTTCTCCTCTGAGTTGAGACTCCAGCATCGTTTGATTCCAAGTTCGAAGTTAGTGTCAACAAGATAGTGGGTGGAGGGCTTCTCCTGCTCTCCAGTTGTCTAGCAGCCTGAAGAAGCATCTCGGCCCGGCACATATATATGTCTGTTCCTGCGATGGATGAAGACCTGCCCAATAGTTAAGAAAGACACAAATGTAACTGATTAGTTCAAATGGAGATCTTATCAATTTCTTCTCGAAACAAGCACGGTTTCTGATTTTCCAGATGGCCCAGCAAACAGCCGCCACCCCAGTAATCTGAACATTACGACTAGCCTGAAGATATTTAGGAATCCACCAAAAGTACTGATAGAAAGAACCAGGCCTATTATGCGCCCAACAATAGAACCAATCACACTCCAGACATATTTCGCTGCATCACAAGAAAAGAACAGGTGTAAAATGGATTCGTCCTGGTTACAAAATTGGCACTTAAAATTCCCAATCCATCTTCTTTTCTTCATGTTATCCTTGGTTGAAATGGCATCATGCCAAATGAGCCACAACCAAACTTTAATTTTAAAAGGTATTTTGGCGGTCCACAGGTGCTTAAAGGACCTGTCTAAACCATTACTGGACATGAACTTGACTGAAAAATACCATTCTTGGTCCACTTCCATCCGGGGGAGTCATTACTGTTATTCAAAGCAATCCCAGCCAACTTATTCTGCAAATTCCTCATGTCTCCTTGCAGTTCACTGTTCAGCCACCTCCTGAAACTAGGAACCCACCTTTTTCTATTCATCTCAGCCACTGAGATACACTGATCATTACAAATGTTAAACAGTCTAGGAAAGATATCTTTGAGGGGTCTATGACCACACCGAGCATCTCCCCAAAAGTCAGTCCTAGCTCCATTACCAATAGCCATCACCCTCCCTTGCAGATACACCTGTCTAATATGAAGCAAATCAGACCAGAAAGCAGAATATGTTGCTCCATGCTTGATATGAAAGATACCTTTCCCTCCCAAGGTATTTAGCTCTCATGAAATCCTGCAAGGGACCCTCTCCAGATTCCAGCTTCCACCACCATTTACACATTAGACTAATATTGAATATTCCTAAATTCTTGAGACCCAGTCCTCCCTTTAATCTAGGCCTACATATCAGCTTCCAGTTAACTAGATGGTACTTCCTCTTATTTGAGTTACCTTGCCAAAGAAAGGCTCTCCTAGGTTTATCTATCTATTCCAGTGTTGATTTATGAAGTAAGAACATGGACATGTGGTACACAGCAACATATGAAAGACACACATCAGTTCGGATCACCCTGCCCCCCAATAGACAGGGCACCACCCATCCAGCCATCCATCATGTTTCTAACCTTCCCTACCAGGAATTTCATTTCTTGCACTGTATTCCTCCTAGTATTAACAGGCACCCCCGGGTACATGATGGGCCAATTTCCTTTTTGGCAGTTAAACATATCAGCATAAACATGTTGCTTCTCTTCATCTTCCAATATCATCAACACTTCACTCTTTTCAAAATTAGTTTTTAAACCTGACATACTCTCAAAAATATACAACAGAAGTTTCAAATTCCTTGCTCCTTCAACATCATCTTGCATTAACATGATAGTGTCATCAGCATATTGTAGGACAGCTATCCCTTTATCAATCAAATGGTCTGCTAAACCCACCACTAAGCCCGCATCTTGAGCCCTATGTATCATTTTTGAGAGATTTTCTAAAGCTGCATTGAAAAGAAAAGGGGATAAAGGGTCCCCTTGTCTCACTCCTTTGTGGCTACTAAAGTAAGGACCTACCTCATCATTGATTTTAACACTCAAGGTCCCTGAATTACCAATTTCTTCACCCACAGCAGCCATTTGTCACTGGACCCTTTATGTTTACAGTTATTAAACAAAAACTTCCAATCCACCTTGTCATAGGCTTTTTCAAAATCTATCTTGAACACTACACCCTGTTTTTTCCTGACTTTTGCTTCTTTGATAATTTCCTGTAACAATTCCACCCCATCCATTATGTTCCTCCCCTCGATGAAATCAGTTTGGCATTTATTAATCAGTTTTCCCATGAAAGGTTCCAACATGACAGTCAATGTTTTTGTGAAGATTTTGAACAACACCTGAAGCAAACAAATGGGATTGTACTTCTGTATTCGATCAGCATCCTCTCCTATTGGCAATAGAGTTATAATACCATAGTTAATTCTTGGCAAGTCCAGTTTATGTTCAAAGAAATCATTGAATAACTGCATCAGGTTCATCTTGATGATAGACCAGCATGCCTAATAGAATTCAATAGGAATCCCATTAGGCCCTGCTGCCTTATTTTTCTCCATGGAATCCACCACATCTTTTCTTTCTGCCTCCTCAAAAGGTCTATCTAGCACTGCCATGTCTTCTTCTGAAAGTACCTCAAGCTCACCCCACACATCATCACTCAAGTAAACTCCACCACCAGTTGACTGGCCAAAAAAATCCTTGTAGAAAGCAGTGGCATGTTGTAAAAGGTTGGGAGTCTCCTTTATCACATCCTGGTCTTTCTTGAGAGATAAGATCATCTTTATTCTCCTCCTACCATTAGCTACTTTGTGAAACAATTCTGAATTCTTATCCCCTTTAAGAAACCAGTTCTCAATGTATCTCTGCTGCCAGTAAGCTTCTTCTTCTTCATGTATTTTTAGCATAGCTCTCTGTATTTTCCCTCTCCTTATCATTTGTTCACAAGTAAGAGGACCAATTTCCTCTCTATCTTCAAGTTCTTGAAGCTCACTAAGCATTTTTTTTCTTGAGTCTTATATTTTCACCCCTCAAATTTGCCCCCCAACCCTTGAGGCCTCTTTTGACATTCTTCATCTTCATCAAGAAAGCTTCTAAATTATTTCTGGCTCTGATGTGCTTATTCCATCACCTCTCCACCCTGTCAAGAAAATCCACTTCATTCAACCAAGATGTTTCAAACCTAAAGTCTCTCCCTTTCACATTGTACCCTTCCATAGTATCAATGATGATGGGATTGTGATCAGAAAGCTCCCTGCCATGTAAAAGCCTCTCCCAGTTTTTACTCATTAGAAATCTGTCCATCTTTTCAAGTGTAGGATTAGCTTGGTTGTTAGTCCAGGTATATTGACCCTCTGCCATGTCAATCTCTCTCATCTCATGTGTATTAATCAAGGAATTAAACACATCACCCCATCTCATGGATTTAACAGGTTTGTTTTTATCAGAAGCTTTCCTGAGTAAATTAAAATCCCCACCAATTAGGAGAGGTAAGGATTGGTTAGCACGAACTCTTGCTAATTCAGATAGGAAGGCATTTTTATCCTCTTCATGAGAAGCACCATACACATTGACCAAAACCCAGTCTGCTTGTTGCTTGATATCAAACACCACAGTCCTGACATGAAATTTCCCCATAGAAACACTTTTTATCACAAATTTGTCTCTCTTCACCCCCTCCCCCAAATTCCTCCTGCTTTTCCATTTGATGGAAGCCAATTCCAAGAAAATTGATTCATAGGATCAATTTTCCTAAAAAAAGGCGTAATCCTTCTTCATTGTCTCCTGTAAACAAATAAAATCTACTGCAGCAGATCTCAAGAAATCTTGCAAAAAATCACCCATGCCTTTCTTACTGACACTTCTACAGTTCTAGCTAGCTCCTATCATAAATATTTTGGGTTTTTCTTCCTTGACCTGGGACCAGTCAAAATATCACTCAAAGGGTGATTATTTTTTACTCTCCCTGGAGCAGACCCAAATTTTGATTGGTTGCTCCCACCAGAAGCCAAACCAGCAATCCTCAATTTTTCTTGGCACTCCTGGACAAAACAGAAATGAATCCATCTGAATTATCATTATCCTCTTCCCAACCAAATAACAGAACTTTTTCTCTTCCATCCTTCTCCTCAATGCCAGAATCCACCTGTTTATTTGCAATACTATGTGTAGTAATTTCAAGATCTCTGATTTTATTATTTTTTTCAAGGTTAAAACTATCACGATTAACACCTAATTCAACAGCTCTATTGACAATATCATCATCACTAAGGCAAGCAAAAGAATTGTTAGAAGATAGATTTGTACCTTCAAGGTCTCTTGACATTGCATGAACCCTAGCTCTATCTTCTACTCTCACCTGTGCATCCTCCTTTTCCTGAAGCCTAGAGCTGCATCTAATTGGCTGATTTCCCTGAAAAGTATTTCCAACCTCCATCTCTTCAGTAGCTTGTTCATTTTCTCCAACAGTATCCATTTCTTGTGTTAGCACCACTTCTGGCTGTGACCCATCAAGGGAAATCAATTCAGCACGACCAGAAGGTGCCCCTGGAGCAGGTAAAGCAAAAAACATCAGCCCCTCTTGGTATATATGGAACATCAGTTTCCATCTCAGGGTCTAGGTCCTCCTCATCAGAAGAGGATTCTTCCTCCATGTGCCCATCTTCTTCAGCAGATTAATCTTTCCCTCCTTCCTGTCCATCTTGCTCATCAATGGGGTCCAAGTACTGACTATATTTTTTTTAGTAGTATCCACTTTATCACTACCATTCTTCACTAATTGATGTATAAATATCCTGAAAGCACTATCATCTTCTTGATTAACTTTTTCAGCAGTTACATCACTCTCCTTATTCTCTTCATGTCTCCTTGTACCCCCTATGTTCTCAGGTAAGCTTGTTTCCAAGACAGCAGGAGCAAAAGCTTGTGCAATTTTCTGTTGCATCTCATTAACAGGATTAACAGCTGGGTAGTAGAGAGCATTGTTATGAGGGACATCCCCCCTGCCATAATTGTCTCCATAAAAGATTTGGTTGAGCCTAGTGCCAAAGGATACATTACTAGAGGAAGAAGATTGTCCAACCTCAAATACAGATGCAACAATTTCCTTCCCTTTTCTCCCACTTCCCTGATGTGTTGCTTGAGTATTATCATCAGCGGGTCCATTGGCATTGTTCACATGGCAAGCCTGTCTATTTCCTCCATTCCCCACTTACAAATTTCTCAAAATATTATTTGTGCAAGCAGCAGGTAGCATTCTCCCTCCACTTGCACTGTTGTTGCCAAGTGTTTCACCTTCACCAGTCAATTCCTCAACAGTCATAGGATACACTTGTTTTGGATCAACTGATGGCTCAAACAATTCTCTAGTGAATTGGAATTCATAAAAGTCACGCCTCAATTCAGCTTCCCTAGTATTTGGGACCAAAGAGACATCTCTGCAGCCTAATTTTACTCTCACATAACTATAATTTCTGACAGTGTTCTTATCAAGAGCCAATGGTTTACCAGCTAGCCCAACCACATAAAATATGACTGACCTTTGCCTGTATTTCATGGGAATACCCTTAATTATGTACCAAGCCTCCTCCAAATGAGCAATAGGTGCAATATCTCCTGTCCACTTCTTGATTTCCAACAATACCTCAGGCTTTGTCTTCATGAAGAACCTACAAAAGTGAGAGAGTTCCTCTAAATTTAATCATTGGGGAATCTCATTTGGAATTCATTCTCATATACCATCTTTGCATAAAATCGCCAGTTTATCTGCATCGACTCAGCCCACACCTGGAACTCGTGCTCAAGATCTCTACCTGTAGCCTCCCCAGTAATAATTTTCAACATTGCATGATGAAGCCCTTCTTGCGATCTGACTTCAACTTCTTCAGCAGGGATTGAATAGACCCCATGTTCGAAATCTGAGCAACCGAAGAAGGGAACAGTATATTCCCACGGATGCTTTTTCTGGCAAACTGCAAGACTATGCGATTCCCCACAGCAACTGCATCTCCTTCCTGGCACTCCTCCAATCTCCTCAACGCCAAAATTAGACACACCAGGCGCTTGGATATCACCGGACGCAGGTGCAAAGGACCCCACCCGATTCCTACCCGCAGTGGATTAGTCAATGCGAGTGCATTCTCAGGAATCACTCCACTCGTGTGTGCAATGGGAGCACTGGATTGAACAGCAGGGAGATTTCATTGCACAGAAGGACTAATAACTAGAGGATTAGCCACTAAGTCTCGCCTATTCGTGGGATTAGGGATAGGGAGGGTCTCACCAGATGCTGATGTTGTTGCAGCTTTTGAATCGGAAGCCGCAGAGATGGAGCCTGCCCCTGTCATCTCTTGGCGATGATTCCATCGATCACGCCCACTCGCGTTGAATGCTTCCCGGCGGCGTTGCTCAGCCAGAGCACGCTCTCTGGCCAGCCGCTCCGCCTCTCTTGTTCTTGCCAGTCGAAGCTGATCTTCCTCCTGCCTCTTGAGATCTTCTCGGCGTCTCGCCTCCATTTCTTCTCGGTGGCGCTATTCAGATCTGCGCCTCGCCTCCTCATGGCGCTTCTCCTCTTCCCTCCGCCTATCCTCCTCCCTGAGACGGTCTTCTTCACGGGACCGATCTCCCTCCCTCATGTCACCCTCACCACCCAGCCTTGATCTGTTACCATACGAACCTGTGCGGAAGCTGTTTCGTAGTGGAGATCGCCTCGGCCCTCCATAGCCTCCTCCTCCGAATCTCCCACTACCACCTCTGTTGAACCGCCGATCCATGCCTGAAGTCAGCACTTGCGTGAAGGTATGCCGATCTCCCGAAAGCACCCCATTCCAATCGCTTGGGGAGGCGATTTGAGGAGCAGAAGGGCGTGGATTTTGGGTGGATCTGACGAACACTACTCCGCACCTCCGCCTAGGGTTTGGAGTCTCCTTTTTAGTCTCGAGGGGAAGAATGAGATTGGATCTATCGACCGCTCTGTTCCCCTCACGGATAAGGTCCTCTCGATCCCTGCCCGGTGGGCCCTCACCGCTCGTCGCCGGTGGACTGGACGCGTGGGGAGACCCGAGCCTAACCACCCCGCACACACGCACCAAGGGCGGTGCACGGTGTGTTGTGCTCGTACGCGCACGGGAATGAATTGTGCCTGTGATGTACGGCCCGATCACGGCCATGTAGCGCGAGAAGCGAACCACCGCGCCATGAGCAGGTCCGGCGATCGCTGTACACGCCGCTGAGTCCACCTCGACCCAGTCGGTGCGCCGTAACGAAATCCGCCCAACACCATCCCACACGATGACTCCATGGAAGCGCTGGGAGCCTGCTCCGTGACGAGTGTGGTACACCGCTCTCCACTGCACCGGCTCGGGGTGCGCCGCCGTGCGGGGCGGAGACGCACCGGAAGGGCTCGACAATGGATCGCGCGCCGCCTTGTGAATCACGCAAAGAGGGCGTGTCGCCACGGGAGACGTGACAGATCAGCGAGCCATCTCCTAAAGAATTGAAAATAGTAATAAAATTATGCTCTTCTCACATGAATTTTTTTCAAGTTCAATTCTAATTAGATATCATACATGTCATAGCTCATAGGCTAATAAGTGTTCCAAGTAGCCAAACAACAATTAAATTATATCTGGCCGTAGAAACACTACTTCAAAGTACACAGATGTCTCTCTCGATATGTCATTTCATTTGCCTAGGGTTACCCACTACGCACGTTATATGCCGACGCCCAAAAGCCGTCGACCTAGCCTTGAATGTTTCAGCGTAATAGGGCATCTGTGTACGCCAAATTTTCGTCGGCGTAGGGCTACGCCGATGGAAAAGCCGTCAGAACAATATTTGGAAAAAAAATAAAATGTTTTGTCAAAACATTTGTTTTTGAACTTTTCAAAATTCTATTCCGATCCATTTAGCCGCACATTTAATCTCTGATTACACACTTAATCTGGTCAAAGTACTAACCCTTGTCAAACTTCCCATTCAATAACCCATCCGTAAATTGATGCAGCCCAAGCACACTTAAATTATGAGTTCCTTCCAAATTAGCTTCTAGATGATATGTTAGAATTTACCGATATTATTATCATATCAATTATATTAAGCCATGCGGCATAATTTTACACTTTTTATTGTTTACATTTTAAAAAAATTACTGAAATAAATAACAATAATTATATAATAATATTCTTTTTGAATAAATAACAATAACATGAATTTTACTTTATTCTTTCTTTTTCACATTTAATATGGAATAATTCATATCTTTAAATTCATAAATCGAAATTTGACAAATAAATAGTCTAAGTTGATTAGAAAAATGTGAGGAATTCAAATATGGCATCCATATCATAGAAACGGCAATATTTTCAGAAAATGTGACCTCTCTGGATGAATAGTCATGGTGGCCATTTTGACTTTTGCAAGGAGTCCTTTTTATGTTTACTAGTTACTATGAAAAATGATAAACTTGTTTTTTGAAAAAAAATTCATAATTTTTTTTCACAAAAGGTTTATCATATATAAACATCTATAAGTTTCAAACCAAATGACCTGTTTGTGACAATTGCCACGGTATAGTTTGTGATGAATTAATCATATTCAACAAATAGGTGTACCTTGGTATAGGAAACATTGGTTCTAAAGGTATTTTTAAAATTATTTTTATAAATATCATTTTCCTTTTAATAAGTGGCTAAAATTATTTCTTGGGGAACCAAGTACAAAAATATTACGCAAAAGATGATATAGTTTTTTCATATTTGGATTCCTCTCATTTTTCTAACCGATTTAGACATTTTATTTGTTGAATTTTGATTTACGGATTTATAGATATGAATTATTCCATATTAAATGAAAATATATTAAAAACATACATAGTCCGACATCTTTGTCGTCAGCCTAGCCCTGTACGCCAATGGTTAATCTGGGCCGACAGCCAGTTTGCTGGGCAGCCCAGCTCGGCCTCGACAAAAAGCCGTCAGCGTAGGCGGTGGTTTTCGGCATATCGCCGCTTTCCTATAATGATCTGTGTTGTTTTCTCCTCACTAAACTTGATTTTGTGAGGTTTCCTATGAATCAGCAATCATGGACCTATCGGGTGAAGCTACCCGGTCCAAAACCAAAGACCTAAGCCCAGAGGGAGGTGCCACCTTACAGTTCTAGAAGGCCCAACTGAAGCCCACCCGCAAAGACTTGTGGGTCAAGAAAGAAACTTGTACCGACCTAAAACTATGGTTTGTAACCCCCCGCCCCTCCGGACACGGTTTGGGACCTAGCCACCTATATAAGGCTACGAGAACCACCAAGGAAGGGATCCAATATACTCTTCACCACCAAAGCCTTGTGCTCAAGATCGTACTCTCGACTTGAGCACTCCCTATTGTAACCGATCTACTCATAATACAGATCGAAAGAGCAGGAGTAAGGGTTTTACCTTTACAAGGGCCCCAAACCTGGGTAAATCGTGCCCCTGTTAGCTGACGATTGTCACCAACGCCTTTACACCTACGCTAGCCAGTCGGGGAGGGGGCTCCCCGAGAAGATCTAACTGCGTACCACTATCATCTGATGCGAGCAGGTCGACTGAACAATGAAGCCCGCAAGAATCTGTACGCACGAAAGAAAGCGGTGGATGAGTCGAGCACGCGTCGTGCGGCACTCTCCAGGACACAATCGGTAGGGAACAATCCCCCGAAAGAGATACGTCTCGAAGACCGTTTCCATGGATCGCGAATCCCTCAGCGGAATCAGCAAAACACTCAAGACTCATGCACGTTGACGACGACGGCAACGTACACCCGACGACCCCCGCCAAAGCACTTTGGCAGCAGCCACATATTTACAGGCCAACCAACCGCTTGAAAACGATTCCCGCGTGGAACAATACCGACAAGTACAAAAGGGGCTAGGCATGGCAGCCGCAAGAATCCCCGCTCAGGGCCGCAGACATGCAACAACGCCAGAAACTGAAAAAAAAAACTCGGAAAGACAAGGAAATACCCCGCTGACGCGGGAGCACGTCTCCTAGAAGGAACGAGTTGCCTTGTCGCGTCCGAGGGAAGGAAGCCCGACGCCGCAGCGATATCCCGAGTAGCGGCGATGATATCCCGAGAGAGCACGATCGCAGTGCACGACACCCCGGTAGTTGCTCGCAACACCGCAGCAAAGAGCCCCGAAAAGAGGATAATCGCGACTGGACTGAATACGACACGCGAGCCTACATCGCGCAAAACAAGGTCAACGGGGCCCGAGCAATCAGGAACTGCGCACGGTCCCTATCCCCCTCTTCCGACGGAGAGGCTTGCGGTGCATTGTGCTTCACCCTCGACATCCGCTAGGCACCGATGCTCAAGAGATTCAAGCTTACTACGGAGGTCCCGAAGTACGACGGTTCGCAGGAGCCCAAGTCTTGGATATCAGATTACCTCACGACAGTAAAATGCCAACGTGGGAACAAGACAACGGCCATGCAGTATCTAAACCTACACCTTGTAGGCGTTGCGCGCAGCTGGCTCGAAGGAATACTGCGAGCACACTACGGATCATGGGACGATCTAACCTACGATTTCTGCAAAAACTTCCAAGCGACATACAAAATACACGCATCTATTGAGAAGTTGTGGGATTGCAAGCAGAAGAGCGACGAGTCTACTCGTGAGTGTATTCAGCGGTGGACGACGCTCAAAAAATACGGTGGGAAACATGTCAGAGGAGGTCGCAGTCGAGGCTTGCACCAAAGAAGCTCGACGCGCTGGCTTCCGAGAAGAGCTGGGACGAGCTGCGCCCAAAACCATCGCGGTGTTGATGAGAATAGCCGACAAATGGGCTAACGGTGAAGACTCTGTGCGCAATGAGAAAGCATCTTCACCCGCGCCTGAGGATGATCGCCACGGTCGAAGAAGAAGAGGAAACACTACGATCACGACGATCGAGAAGAACTGGTGGCAGCAGAGTTCACAAGAAATCGTGACAGCGGGCCTCGTGGAAATCGCGATTGGAATCCTAAGCCGGATGATAAGACTCCCGAGGAATGCCTTGACGGTTATTGCATGCTACATCTATTCACATATAAGCGCACATGCAAGACCAAGCTGACTCATCTCCTCAAGGACTGTCGAAAGTTTCAGGACATCCACGAGGCTTACACAAAGAAAAACAGAGCCGCAGTCAACCAGGGATACCCGCAACTCCCAGGAGGATACCAGCCGCCACAGCCCCTACCTCCACCAGGACATAAGAACGCGGTATTAGCCGCACTACCAGCGCCACCCTCCGCAAACCAGGGAGCCAATGGGTACCCAAACCCACAGGGACTCCTAGGAATGATCCAGAAGGTCTGCCCGTTCTGAAGAGTCTAGAAGACAAACACGCGACAAGTGATCATGGAAGTACAAACTCCACCATCCACACCCGAATACCTGAAGATGGCAGATCAGTCGATAACCTTCTCCAAAGAAGACCATCCCCCTCGGGTATATCGACCGGGACATGTCGCGATTGTCATTCAGGCACAAGTAGGAAACTATGACCTCGCTCGGGTGTTCATGGACGGTGGAAGAGGAGTCAACATCATATATGCGGACACACTCCGCATGATGAACAAGAACTAGGACGGACTCGCAGAGTCAGAAACATCCTTCCACGGGATAGTACCGGGGAAAGCAGTCGTACCACTCGGGACAATCAACCTGGAGGTGGTGCTCGGAAGCCAAAGAAACTACATGAAAGAACTCCTCGACTTCGAGGTAGTCGATTGACCCTCACAGTACCACACTATTCTCGGCCGAACAGCGTTCGCGAGATTCATGGCAGTAACCCACTATGCTTACTTGAAGCTCAAACTCCTAGGGGAATACAGCACCATCACCATAGATGGTGACTTCCAAAATTCAGACAAGTGTGACATTGACTTCAACGAGATCGTGAAATCTTTCGGGATGCAGGAGGAGCTGCAAGAATTGGCAAAAACCATGGATCACTCCGTGATGCCACTGACCAAAAAGAACGCCCCAGAACTCGAGTTCAGCGCAAACAGCGACACTCGAAAGCATCATGTGCACCCCACAGAACCCGCGAAGACGGCGATGGTGTCTACCACCCTATCGTCCGCATAGGAAGGCGCTTGTTGAACTCCTCCGTTAGTACTGGGAAATTTTTGCCTGGCAACCTTCAGATATGCCAAGGATACCCAGGGAGTTTGCCGAGCACTCAGTCGTAGTATTCAAAGATGCCAAACCAGTCAAGCAAACGACCCGACGATTTTTTTAGTCAAAACAGAAGGCACTCCGAGAAGAGGCGAATAGACTACTCGCCGCCAAATTCATCAGAGAAATCAAAATATCCACCTAGGGCTATAATCAGATCAAGATGAAACAAGAGGATGGGGAGAAGACATCATTCATCACACCACATAATGTGTCTACTGCTACACGACAATGCTCTTCGGGCTAAAAAAGAAAAAAAAAGACAGAAATTCCGAGAAACAAATGGCATGCGTTAAAAAGCATAGAAAGAAAATTAAAACCTGGATGTTTACCTGGAAGTTGCGACGGGCACACCGTCAAGGTTAATAATCTCCTAATAGGCGGACATCTTCTTGCGCTTCCTTCCGCCAGATTGGAAGCTTGCACGAAGAGCGTCCAACTCCTCGTCGGTCGCGAGCTTAGCCTCAGCAAGAGTTAGAAGGTGTCAAAAAAATAAAGTCCGGGTAAGAAAAACATTCGAGAAAAGGCAACTCAGAACAATGCCCAAAATGATAAAACCATACCTTTGGAGCTGGGTTTTCTGCGGTGTATATTGGCCGGCTCTCCTCGTACTGATCACGAGTCGAAACCAGCTGATTGACATGTTTCTTCAAGTCTTTTTTCGACAAAGACTTGTGCGTCGCCCTCATCACGTCCTCTGGGCCCGTGTAATCAGACATGAGCCGGGTTCTGCGGTGCATTAGGGCCTGAATCCGCCTTTCGAGCCAGCATAGAATAGTGTCCATGCCGGTAAGAGGAGGGGAGGCGGAAACATGCTTGGCGATTAGCTGTTCAGATATGTCGCCAGAGTCTGGACCGTGTACACCTCCCAATTATCTTCGGGAGTGGCCGCGGAATGGACGAAAGGTGGAATTCCCGTCTCCTTTCGAGGAAATGGGATATCTGAGAAATAAAAGGAGGAACCCGTCCAAAATTTCACAGATTCCGAAGTATTGATCTTCGGAACCAATCCTCCCTAAACCTACGTAAAGTGAAGGAAATGGTTCCACCGGTGGGGAGGGCGCCCTCACAGGGGTTGTGCTTTACTCCATATCAATATTTCCAGAAGTCTAGCCTAGGATCTATTTATAAATACCCCTCAAACAGCGCTTGGAACCTGTCTAGATAAAGTATAGAGTCGGGAGGAAGATTGGGCGGCTGGATTTGCTAGTGATCGAGAATTTGGAGGAAAAAGGCAGATGGCGGAAAACCCATACCTATGTTTATGTGCGAGCCAAGGAGAACCCGTTTTCCGGGTTTCGGGGAAAGATCGGTGTCTTCCTCGTCGTACCTCCACTTGCCCTTCAGCACAAATCCTTCCTTCTCCATTGGCGGAAAAAGGGACGGAAGCACATTATAGTGGCTCCAATTCCCAAGTTTTCCTCCGTTTCTTCTTCGCCTCCGGCGGCGCCGGAGGAAGCGACCTCCTCCCCGCCGAGAATGGTGTTTCCCTCTGTGGGATCGGTGACGAGAGGCGGAGGAGAAGGCGCAGTCGACGACGATGGCACGTTCTCGGCTGCGGGAGGTAGATCCCCGCGAGCCGAATCTCCGACGGTTCCCTCCGGCGTGGTTGCGGTGGCACGAAGGGGGGAGTCAACTTGCGGGTCCAAATTATTGATGATGGACTCGATGTCCACGACGGCGTTAGTTGCATCCGCGGCGCAGGGAGATTCTCCGTCAACCATTTTTGGGCGGCGCGGCCGCGAACCGGATCCTCCGATGGTTTTCTCCGGGGAAGGCTTGGAAGCTCGTTCTCGGTGCTCACTCGCTCGGGCTCGAGTCTGCTGGCTATGGAGCTGGGGGCTTGAGGAAGGAGATGAGGCAGAATAATAAACGGAGGCCACGAGGCGGCTATTTATAGCTAGGCACGCTGAGATTGGTTCCAACGGCTATTTTAGCCGTTGGATGATCGACGCGTGTCACGCCTGTGAATTTCAGGAAACGAGGGGACGAGGTGATAATGGCTATCTTCTTGTTTCCCGCGAGAATATGTCAGAGGATACCTTTCAGGGTTCTGACTGAACCTAAATGTCCGTGACGTCAGCACGATTTCATCGCTGACGTCATGAAGTTCCTTCTCCACGAAGGCTCGTGGAAGAAAAAGACGGATTTTGGTGACATCAGAGTTATGTGTTATGAATTTTTTGAAAAAAAGAAGAATCGAGACAAAGCGCCAACGTTTCTCGGAAAAGAATGCAAATTGACGAAAGGTGGCAGAATTACGTCTCAATCCTTCTTGGGGGCTACTGTCAGATATATACTGATTAGGGGTATATCCGGCATTAGTCTAAAGATCCGGATTACCCGGGTGGCCTGTTAGTAGTGGATCAGGGTCCATTGGGCGCCCAGTAAGCTGATGGGTAGGAAGCCGGATTCTATAAGAACCCGGACCACGGCGCAAAGTGGTGAGGCTTGGAGAAAAAGATGAATTCCTTACTTTTCAAGTTAGATACTTTCTGTATTCTTCTAGGTTTCTTTCTGTAATCCCTAACCCGGCTATCTATATAAATCCGGACGGCAGAGAAGAAAGACAACAGCCAGTTATCTAGAAGCCAACTCGCCGAGAAGTTGATCCTCGTCGAGTTCGCGAAATCCTACTCGCATTGTACTTTGTATACTTCAGGCTACAACCCTGATTTAGTGAGATTGCAGGAGTAGAAACGTCGCCTAGTTGCGACGTACTGAACCAGGGTAAACTTTGTGTTCTCGGTTGTCGTATTAAAACTTTGTGTTCTCGGCTATGAACTCTACCACGATGTCTCAACAGTTATAGAGAAAGAAAGTTTTATATACAAAATTTTTGATTTTTATTTTATAATTATATTATTTTATTCTATATCTAAAAAACAATTAGAAAAAAAACTCGAAGCCGACGGGATGCCGCCGGGGTAGGTACATATATTTTTTAAAAAGAAAAACCCTATCCACCAACACACGCAGACACACACCACACACGTACAAACACATGCACACAACCCGCGCCCGATCCCGACCCCCTCCCTCGCACCGCGAGCCGCCGCCGTCCCCGGGCACGCCCGCCTCCCCCGCGCCCCTCCCGCCCCCGAGCCCATCTCCCGTCCCCGTGCCCCCCTCCCCCGAGCCCCTCCTGGCCAGCCGCTGCCGCGCCCCTCCCGCGCCGCCGCCGGGGCTACCACTGGCGGGCCACCGCCCCTGGCCGCCCCAACAGCTCCCCTGCTACGCCAGCAACGAGCCATCTGCATGGTAAAAAAAAAATTTGCTTTTTTTCCATGTTATTTTTTTCCGTTAGTAGAAATATGTTAGTTAGAAATTTGGGTTAGTTAGTGGGTTAGAAAATTAGGTTATAAAATTGAGTTAGTTAAAAATTGGGTTAGTTAAAAATTAGTTTGGAATCCCTGCGGGCGGCAAAAGACGCGAATCGGCGACGAGGAGTGGAGGCGTTGGGGTCGATGACTTGGCCCGATAGAAATCCCTGCGGGTAGCTGACGTCGGCGACGCCCGTGGGTGTCAGCGAGTAGCTAGCGGCAGGATCCCGGCGGAAGGCGCGAACCGGCGTCGGGCAGTGGAGGCGCGGCTTCCCTGCTTGTCCAACAGGCCTTGGGGTCGATGACATGGCCCGGGAGAAATCCCTGGGGGTAGCTGACAGAGCCGATACCAGAGGAACAACCGCACCGGGGATGGCGACACGGCCCCGTCAAGGGAAATATTCGCTCGCGGATACTACTCATTGACTCCGGTAAGTAATTTGGCAAACTAGTTGTTACCGACATCATGTAGGGCTCGAGATGTGATATCTACGCACGCTTCTATTCTTGTAGACAGTGTTGGGCCTCCAAGTGCAGAGGTTTCTAGAACAGCAGCAAGTTTCCCATAAGTGGATCACCCAAGGTTTATCGAACTCAGAAAGGTAGAAGTCAAAGATATCCCCCTCAAGCAAACCTGCAATCAAGATACCAGAAGTCTCTTGTGTCCCCAACACATCTAATACAAGTGCAGTTGTATAGGTGCACTAGGTCGACGAAGAGAGAGTAAAATGCAAGTAATATGGATGATCATAAGTGATAATAGAACTCTGAAATAAAAATGGCATCAAGCAAACATGTAGCAGAGCAGGTGGAAAACGATGTTTCAATGCTTGGAAATAAGACCTAGGGCTCCTACCTTCACTAGTGGACACTCTCAACAATGAAAACATAATTGAATGCAGAAATATCATTTATTCACTATGCTACTCCGAACCACTCGCCGATCGAATAACAAACACCAATCACTTCGTAGGGCTTTAGGCACTCCTCAAGTCTATATTCCCTCTCTAGGGCACCCCAATATCACTAAGAGCGCCATAAAATAGTACTAAACAAACACCACAATTTCATAGGTTCACCTTCCAACACAAGATATAAATATCATGCTAAATCATACGGTGCACACAATATCACCTTTACCCCGTGATCAAAGTGTTTACGGAGATAACAAAACCACTTGAGTAGCATAACAGATGAAGATCAATCTACATATTCAACTAGATTACAAAGCTCATGATCACATAAAGATCACACCATGGGAGAGAGAGATGAACCACATAGCTACATGCAGAGCCCTCAGCCTCGGGGGAGAACTACTCCCTTCTCATCATAGGAGACAACAACGGCGATGGAGATGGTGGTGGAGTCGATGGAGATGGATTCCGGGGGCACTTCCCCGTCCCAGCAGGGTGCCAAAAAAGATATTTGTCCCCCGAAACTTGTCGGTGGTGGCGGCGGAGCCACAAATATATTTTGCGGAAAAGGTCGATTCTTCTAGGGTTTATGCATCGGGGAGTATATATGGGCGAAAGGGCGATGCCGGGAGGTCGCCAGGGGCCCAAACCCCTAGGTGGTACGGGCATGGGGCCTGCGCCAGCCCATGGTGTGGCCACCCTGTGGCCCTCCTCCGGGGCTCTTCGGGACTTCTGGAAGCTTCCGGGACTTTTAGGACTTCTGGCTTTCGAATTATCCAATTCCGAGAATATTTCCATAACAACTTTTGTGAAAGTGAAAACAGCAGAAAACAGGGAACTGGCTTTGTGGCATCTTGTCAATAGGTTAGTCGGGAAATTCGATCATAAAGTGCAAGGAAAACATGTGGGAAACAACATTAAAACAATATGGAACATCAGAAATTAGGGATATGTTTATGACGTATCAAGCATCCCCAAGCTTAGTTCCTACGCGTCCTCGAGTAGGTAAACGATAAAACACAATAATTTCTGAGTTGACATGCTACTAACATAAACTTGATCATTATAATGTAAACGCATATGTACGCTGAGATCATAGAACTTCAAACAGAAACATGATAAATAGAACTTTAGTAATAAAGCATAGCAATCACTTTGCATCATGAAGAGTATCTTAAATAAAGGATCATGGATAATAATGCAGAGAAAGATAAACGTTTGTTTCAGGTATAGAGAAAGCATGGAAAAGTGGTATTTAGCTAGTCGTTAAGAGTGGAACAAAACATAAATGCCAAGACACTTTCAAACTTCAAAAGGAAGACTAGAACAAATAATATAAGAACAAATAATATCACATCATGAAGTAAGAAGCAGGGATCACTCATGTGCTAGAGCTTTTTATTTTATTAAACATAGGTATTAAAAGTTTGACACTCCTCCCATCCATCTTTCACAAACCATGGCTAACCGAATCCTCGGGTGCCTGCCAGCAATCACATACCGTGGAGGAGTGTCTATATTTTAGCAGAGGTGTAGGTTAATGTCCACGAATAGTAAATAGACAATACAGTACGTCACAAGCCAACTGGATTCACAAGAGCGACTCCCATAGTGAAGGACGCAACTGGTGTAGAAGGTCATCCCTCTTTTTCTTTTGTTTACACAATTATGTTTTAACTAATAAATAAGGGGCAAAAATAGTGAAGAGAATTTGTTTGTATTAATTTGGGGCTGGGCACCCCGCTGCCACCTCTTCTATGATTTGGATAAGCGGATGAGGCCACTAGTCCAGGGTGTGAAATACAATCAACAAGTGAGATAAAGATTCTCTATTGACGTCCTCATGAGCAAAAACAAGAGCACAAAACAGGAGTAATTTTGAAAGTGTTAAAGGTAACAAATGAGCAATTTACTTGGAGTGGTAGTGAAATACCACATGTAGGCAGTTATGGTGTACACAATGGGAAAAGTTTGGTTTAAAGAGTTTGGATGCACGAGTAGAATTCCATACTCAGTACAGGTGGAGGCTTAGCAAAATACTAGGAGCGACAAATCAAGAGAGCATAAGAGCCATAATCATGCACAACGACATAAGCATCATTAATTAAAGCATAAGCGGTATCACAAGTTCAAAAACTAAGTGGTCATGGAGGCTATTCGTGATTGGTTGGTAGTCATAAACATGGTGTGAGCATGCGCCAAGTCAACCAAATAAAACATTCGAAAGAGAATACCATATATTGATGCTTTACTATGACAAGAACAACTCATGAATCTTTCAAGACATATTAAACGCTCTCAGCTATTTAAGTCTATTCATACTACTCAATAACCACAAGGATTTAAAACTAAAATAACATTCTAGCCACAGTCTATACAAGCTTCTACTTGCACTGTTATAAATTCTACATCAAGCAGCAGTTTCTTTTTCCAACAAGCACCAAACAAGATATGTTTTAACAAAAAATACTCTACATGATAAAAAAAAGAAAACATCAGAGTACTCACATAACACTTACTAAAACTAACAGCTCTGAATAAGAGATGCATGAAAACAAAGGCTAAACGTAGTACTATAAAAAAGTGAACACTCACAGAACAATAAGAATGAAAACTAGAGTGTTCTAAGCAATGAAAACGGAGCGTGTCTCTCTCCCACACAAGTATGATCAGATCCAACCATAAAATTCGGCAAAGAAAACTAAATAAACTGGAAAAAAGACGTTCCAAGTAAAGAACATAAGATGTGACTGAATAAAAATATAGTTTCACTAGAAGTGACCTGATAAATTGTTCATGAAGAAGGGGATGGCTTGGGAATCTCCAAGCTTAGGTGCTTGAGCCTTCTTGGAATTTTCTGGGATGTACCACCGGGGCATCCCCAAGCTTAGTCACTTCACTCTTGTTTATCACATCATATTATCATCTTCTCTTGAACCTTGGAAACTTCCTTCACACCAAACTTCTCACAATCTTCATTAGCAACGTTAGTGCAATCGAAATAATAAATTCACATGGTTCAGTTTAAACACAAGCCTAACACTCATAAAAACATTATCTACTATCACAACTTTTTTTTAAACTCTTTTTCTCAAAATAACACAAAAAGAAAGAGATTAAGATGTAAATGCAATAATTGGCAGAAATCTGTCAAAACAGAACAACAAGCAGAAATCGATTTTTAGAAACTCTTATGTTGCTCAAATCAAAAAGTTGTGAACTGAGAAAAGTTGCGTATATAGCCCAGTATTTAGCCAAAAAAAGATCAGGTCATTTTGAATGTTCTGTGATTTTATACGTAATTAACAGTGGACAGTAGAAATATGTTTCCCGCGCAGAAATCCGAAATATAGTGTCAACTTTTCACTAGAGGCTTTACTTGGCTCAACAAAAACACAAAAGAAAAGATACAGCAGGGTTGCTAATAAAATATGCAACACCCAGGTGCAAAGAAAACAGAAGAAAACGATGAAAAACGAGTTGAACACGGAGAAATAAAACGGGTTGTCTCCCAGTAGCGCTTTTCTTTAAAAGATGCTCACATAAGAATAAGAGTTGAAGCACAATAAGGGAGCATGACGAAGCAAATATAATACAATTTTTTTTTGAAACATTTTCTACTGCAGGGGAGTCCCCCACAGCCCTTTATTGCCATCAAAAGAATTTACAGGTATTTACAAATATACAAAGAAGGATAGACTAAGAGAGTCTATCTCAACCTAAGGTAGGGTTTTAATCCATGATTATAAATCCGCAGCCAAAGAAGCGCATAACCTATGCTTAAGCATAAGGAGGTCTAAAATGAAGCCAACTTTCCAGCCCCTAAAGGAATGCCTTTCAGACTTGAAAATAACTCCATTCCTCTGTTTCGAGATGTTCCAACATGTAAGGATCACTATTTCAGTGAAACAAGGATCTTTGAAACCTTTTTTGGCCATGGAAAGATTATGCAGGAATGTGTTATCACTCCAGTTAATTTGAAAGTAATTCCAAATCCTTGAGCTGAAAACACACTAGAAGAACAAATGAATCCAGTCCTCATGACACAATAATCAGTCCCCTCAATCTTCCTGTTCCTTCTCTTAATCATGTCCTTGGTATTAATTCTATCTTTTAGGATCAGCCATGCAAAAAAATTGTGCTTTGACATGCATTTGGATTTCCAGATCCACTTGGCAGGCATATCATCAGGCAGCTGAGAAAACTGTAACTGATAGAATTTACTGGATGCATAAACCCCTTTATTAAAATTACAAGACCAAACATCCTTATTATTATTCACCTGAAAATTCCCCAAGATGTCTTGCAGATCAACAAATTTAAGGAAAGTTTCATTTGAAAAAGGCAATAGAAAATCATCCGAAAGATCAGTCATCATTTTCAAATCTCTCACCGAGGCCAGCTGATCCTTAGTAAAAGAGAACAATCTTGGAAATTTCAGAGACAAAGCTTGTCCCATCCAAGAATCTTTCCAAAGAAGAACATAATATCCATTCCCCACTGTACAAGAAGAGAGTGAACACCATGTATCAGCTAATTGCATAATACCTTTCCACCAGAAGGAACCACAAGAGGTCACTGCATGAGGGACCGACTGAAAGTAGTATGCATTCTTGACCAGATGTACCGAGAGAATATCCACAGAATTATAAAATTTTGCTAGCAATTTGAGCAACAAAGCCCTGTTTTGGATCTGTACACTAGTTGGAAAATACTTACCCGTGACGAACAAAAACAAGCTACCGCTCGCGAATAGGTGTTCGCCAGCAGTACACCGCGAGTGGTAAGAGGTTACCGTTGGCGAACACGTCATGTTCGCCAGCGCTATCTAGTTACCGCTGGCGAACACCAGTCTTGTTCGTCAGCGGTAAGTTTGAAATTTTGAAACTTCCAAAATAAATTTTTTCGCATTTTTTCTTTAATTTTCAAAACAGTTGAATTTGGGGAATCTTTAACCACGGTGTAGAATTTTTTTTTTCAACTATAAATGCCTACTTCCCGCTTGGTCGCTCATCCTCCCACTACTCTAGACCGAGCACGCTTAACTTCTTAGTTCCATCCCACTACTCTACCTAGGAACACCTCATTCTTTCTTGGCAATATAGTACTATCAATCCTCTTAACTATTGCGCTATATCTACAAATCCGTATTTCCAAATTCGACAAATGATATGTCTAAATTTACCAGAAGAATACGAGGAATCCAAATATGGCATCCTTATTATCTTTTCTAAAAAAACATTTTTTATATTCTTTTGAATTTTGAATTTATTTAATTAAATTGATTATGTAGGAAAATTTAGTCTGTCTCAAATAACTTTTTTTTCCTTTTGGAATTTGCCGATTCTGAAAAAACCTCACAGGCCAAATTCATCAGAAGGCTGGGGAAGTTGAATTTGAAATTTTCTCACGTTTCTTTTGATATATTGAACATGTTTTTTCGACGTCGTATGCAAAAGTTATGACCGTTTCACGTTTTATTTTTGAATTTTGCATAAAAGGTAAAATGGAGTATTTCCAATTTTCTATATCAACTAGACAGTAAACTCTACCAACATATCAAAGGAATTTATTTTTTGAACATTTTATCATTTTTGTTTCTGTTTTAGAAAAGTAAAAAAGCGGTCCAGGAGGGGGGGTGGAGCGAAAAAATTCAAATTTCACAATTTTACCGTTGGCGAACCAAAATAGAGGTTGGCCAGAGGTAGTAGATAAAATACCGCTGGCGAACCACACCACATGTTCGCCAGCGGTATTTGGTCCTGCGCGGGGGTGGGGAGGCTACCGTTAGCGCTGGCGAACCCAGCTGCTGCTTCGCCAGCAGTACTAACTTACCGCTGGCGAACACGTTTTCTGCTTCGCCAGCGGTAATAGCACTGGCCAACACGAAAACGTGTTCGCCAGCGCTAAGCTGGTGGCTATAAGCCTTTTCCTACTAGTGGTAGATTAATGACCCCTAAACCACCTTTACTTTTTGGCTTACACACCATATCCCAAAAAGCCAAAGAATTTACTCTTTTCTTGTTTTTGTCTTTCCTCCATAAACATCCCCACCTTGCTTTATCAATAATATCAATGATACCCTTAGGTATCACTAATGTGCACATATAATATCTGGGCAAAGAGGACAGAACTGAGTTCACAAGCACCAAGCTGTCCCCATATGAGAGAAAAGAAACTGTATCAGAAAGTCTCCTCTCAACTCTGTCAATGAGTGGAGCAAAATCTCTAATAGAAAGTTTAGTGGTACCCATAGGCAAGCCAAGATAGGTAAAGGGCATAGAAGCCACTTTGCAATCCAAAACAGTAGCCAAATCAATAGTTTCTTGCTGGGATAAATTTATTGGTATCATTGATGACTTGTTGAAATTCACCTTTAATCCCGTGATCTGAGCATAAAGGTTGAGTAAATTTTTAAATACCAATAGTTGATCCGGATCAGCAGGTAAGATCACTAAAGTATCATCACCACACTGAACAATAGGATAATCTCCAATAGGAATTGGTAAACGAAGACTTCCATCCCTAAGAACCAGATTAACACTACTTTGCAACAAATCTCCACCCAGAACATAAACATGGGTGACAAAGGGTCACCCTGCCTGACCCCTCTTTTGCAAACAAAAGGTTTACCAAGAACTCCATTTAAAAGAACCGAGGATGACCCTGAAGATAGAATTTCCTTCACCCATTTGATGACTAAAGGAGGAAAACCTTTAGAACTCAAAATTTGGAGTATGGCACTATGCTCAATGGTATCAAAAGCTTTCTAAAAATCTATCTTGAATACCACCACTTTTTGTTTAGAATGTTTACATTGGAAAATGTATTCAAAACACCATGCCAGGCAATCTTGAATAGTTATGGATTTAATGAAACCATATTGGTTATCATGGAAGCATCCAAAAAAATTATCTTGGAATCTATTAGCCAGAATCTTAGTGATAAATTTCAGACAAGTGTTGGTAAGAGAAATAGGTCTAAAGTCATTCACAGTCTCAGGAGAATGTGTCTTTGGAATGAGAGTAATGAAAGAACCATTAATACTTTCCAAAGAGATCCGAGCAATGTGGAATTCATTGCAAAGTTTGATAAAATCATATTTTAAGATACTCCAACAATGCTTAATGAAAATACCAGTGAAACCATCAGGTCCAGGAGCACGAGCAGTTTTGAGATTTTTTACCACACCCTCAATTTCCTCAACAGAGAAAGGATTTGCAAGATCCTCTAAGCCATCAACCACGGGCAAGAACTGAGATAAATCAGTAATAACAGTAGGTGGCAAAGAGACACCCATTCTGTTTTTGAAGCAAGACCAAAAAGCAGCAGCTTTCTCCGGGTGATCTACCAGTAAATTCCCTAAAGCATCCGTGATGGAAGGAATTGCATTTTGACGAAACCTCTCAGTGGCTCTGGCATGGAAATATTTAATGTTTTCACCAGAGAGCTTAGCCCAACAAATGGTACACCGTTGTTTCCAATATTCAGACTGCAGATATAACAATTTCTTAATGTGCTCCTTAACAATGAGTCTGAAATTAAACTCCCTATGACCCACTTCCTATGAAAAATAATCTTGTAGAAAAACAAGTCATGAAAACAAAGTGACTAGCATAGGAAGACAAAATAAGTGCAGCTTCAAAAAGTTCAACATAAAGAGAGGAAACTTAATATAGATGCATAAAACCATGTTTCCCTCTCTTATAATAACTCTCAGTAGCATCATGAATAAAATTAACAATGTAACTATCACATATAGCATTCTTATCATGAGCCGCATGCATAAAAGAATTATTACTCTCCACATAAGCATCATCATTCTTATTAATAGTAGTGGGAGAAAATTCAACAAAATATCTATCATTATTCTTCTCATCACCATAATCATTAAATATAGGAGGCATATTCTAATCATAATTAATATTTTCCTCTATTGTAGGTGGATTGAAAATATCATATTCATCATTGTAAACAGGTGGAACTAGAACACCGCAATCATTATAATCATCATATATTGGAGGCAAAGTATCATCAAAGAAAATTACCTCCTCAAAACTTGGGGGACTAAAAATATCATATTCATCAAGACTAGCTTCCCCAAGCTTAGGCTTTTCCATAGCATTAAAAATAATAGCGTTCAAAGCATTCCTACTAATAACATTGCTATTAGCATGCAAATAAAGTTCCATAGGTTTTTGAATTTTCTTTTCAAACACCTCATGTCCTAATTCAAGATAAATATTATAAAGCTCTCTCATATTTTTGTTGTTTTCCATTAAGACTAACAAGTGAAAATAAAAACAAGAAACAAAAAGACATAATTGCAGGATCTAAAGGAAATAACTTTGAGCACTCACACCCGAGGATGTGAGTACCTTTTACCTTACCTCCCCGGAAACGGCGCCAGAAAAGATCTTGATGTCTACGCATGCTTCTATTCTTGTAGACAGTGTTGGGCCTCCAAGTGCAGAGGTTTGTAGAACAGCAGCAAGTTTCCCTTAAGTGGATCACCCAAGGTTTATCAATCTCAGGGAGGTTGAGGTCAAATATATCCCTCTCAGGCAACCCTGCAATCAAGATACAAGAAGTCTCTTGTGTCCCCAACACACATAATACAATTGTAAGTTGTATAGGTGCACTAGTTCGGCGAAGAGAGAGTAAAGCAAGTAATATGGATAATAATAAGTGATAATAGCAATCTGAAATAAACATGGCAGCAAGCAAACATGTAGCAGAACAGGCAGAAAACGATGTTCAATGCTTGGAAATAAGGCCTAGGGCTCGTACCTTCACTAGTGGACACTCTTAACAATGAAAACATGATAGAATGCATAAATATCATTTCTTCACTATTTTACTCCGAACCACTCTCCGGTGGAATAACAAACACCAATCATTGCGTAGGGCTTTAACCGCAGTCCTCAAGTGTATATTCCCTCTCTAGGGCACCCCAATGTCACTATGAGCGCCATAAATTAGTACTAAACCAACGCCACAATTTCATAGGTTCACCTTCCAACAAAAGATATAAATATCATGCTAAACCACACGGTGCACACACTATCACCTTTACCCCGTGATCAAAGTGTTTACGGAGATAACAAAACCACTTGAGTAGCATAACAAATGAAGATCAATCTACATATTCAACTACATTACAAAGCTCATGATAACATAAAGATCACACCATGGGAGAGACAGATGAACCACATAGCTACCGGTAGAGCGCTTAGACTCGGGGGAGAACTACTCCCTCCTCATCATAGGAGATAGCAACGACGATGGAGATGGCGGTGGAGTCGATGGAGATGGCTTCCGGCGGCAATTCCCCGTCCCGACAGGTTGTCAGAACAGAGATATGTCCCCCGAAACTTGCCGGTGGCGGCGGCGGAGCTACGAAGTTATTTTGCGGAAAAGGTCGATTCTTCTAGGGTTTATGCATCGAGGAATATAAATGGGCGAAAGGGCGACGCAGGGAGCTGGACAGGGGGCCCACACCCCTAGGTGGATTGGCTAGGGGGACCCGCACCACCCCATGGTGTGGCCACCTTGTGGCCCCCCTCCGGGGCTCTTCGGGACTTCTGGACTTACGAGACTTTTAGGACTTCTGGATTTCGATTTTTCTAATTCCGAGAATATTTCTAGAACAACTTTTCTGAAACTAAAAACAACAGAAAACAGGGAACTGATTCTGTGGCATCTTGTCAGTAGGTTAGTCAGGAAAACGATAAAAACGGCATAAACTATAAGGAAAACATGTGGGAAACAACATTAAAACAACACGGAGCATCAGAAATTAGGGATACGTTTATGACGTATCAAGATGCTCCAGGCATCGACCCTTTGGTCATCCTGATGCCTCGCCCACGGGTTCCCAAGAGATCACAACCTCGCCGACTTCGTCTCGTCAGAGCACACCGGTCCATGCCGGTGGTGCTGTCTCGCCTAGTTCCGGGGTTTGTTCGATGACGGCTACACAGCGCCGTCAGTCACCGACTCTTACGAGGTCGGAGATGGGTACCTCGAGTGTGCGGGACTTGTATCTAGGAAATGGTTGTGTTTGTAAGCACAGTTTAACAATGTTCGGACCATGTATGCACGGTTGGATGATCATGTATGCACGGTTGGATGATATTCGGATCATGCTCGTGTGATGTTATATGATGTTTGCATTGATGTATGATGGTTGTGTGAAGCATATGATGTGTGTGTGTGTGATGATATTTGATAATTTAGAGATTTAATTTCTTTTTAAAACATGCAAAACAACCCTATAGAAATAACAAGAATGAAATGCAAAAAAAATAAAATTTCCTACGCCGAGGGGAAGGCCGTCGGCTTAGGCATGTCTCCCAGCCCAGCAGGGGCCTCCACGTGGCCCCATATACGCCGAGGGGGCCGTCGGCGTCTTCGGAAGGCATGAGTCACCGATGGCCTCCACGTGGCCACGCTATGCCGAGGGGGGCCGTCGGCGTATCTCTCGACCAAACGGATCAGAGTTTGCCTCCATTCTGACAGGTGGTGGGCCCACCAAACGAAACGCCGAGGGGGGAAGGTTACGCCGACGGCCGAAACTGTTTCGCCGACGGACGTGTACGCCGAGGGGAGTACGCCGACGGCTTTCTGGGCTACGCCGAGGGGGTTATGCTGTCGGCGTATGACTCTGTTCCTGTAGTGGTATACACCCCTCCAAAAAAAGTACTTAAGATACTAATATATCGGGCTTTGTTGGGACATCTATCATCGCTAGCGAATGCCACGCATCCGTTGATTGAATCTAGCTAGCTTCTACTCTCTCTTTTTTCACGTCGCGGTGTACTGCCTAAAGTTTCTCAATTTGTTCTTCACCTGGCCGGCCCTAATACGGATTAAATATACTAGTCATCAACCCGTGCACTTGCACGGGCTAGTCATATATTTGAAAAAAAATATTTTACATATTAAAATCTCTATGGATCAGATAGGAGGAAATTTTTATTGCTTTTAAAAATTATGTGGTTCTTTTTTAATCATATGGTCAGAAGGGAATACATTACTAAAGTTGGTATCTTTTTTAATATCACCAAGTAAAATGCATCAATACGTCTTTTGTTGAGGTAGAAAGAACCCACATACCATTTTCTCGATGGATAAATAATTATATATATGTTAGCTACATGGTGTGATCAAGAATCTTTTATAAAGAATATGTATATTATTTTCCTCAATATGATATTGATGCATCATGTATTACATTCTAAGACGTATTTATGAAAACAGAGCTCCATTGCGCGTCTAAAAAATAGATGGGGGGATAGAAAAAACTCGTGTCATTGATTTTCCTTGAGAACATTCAGGAATAGTAGAACTATAGGTTTGGCAACTACACTAATCATTCTAAATACGTACTTTAGGGTATTTTATTGCGTCATATATCCATACATCTTTTAAACCAAATCATACACATGCTGTTTGACGTGTCTAATGACCGTAAAGTTATGATAATGTGATTGTCCTTTGGCTTCTGGGACTATTTTGCAGGTTAAAAGTTACATATTCCATTATATTTAGAGGATATTTTCTTTGATGTTTTCCTTTTGTTAAAAAAACATCAGAGCTGCATATGATTCTACATATAGAATCCAAGAAATATTCCACACAATAATTATAAAATCATGCTTTTGGTTAGAATTACATTTAGATGGATAGGCGATGGATCTCACCACAAAAGTAGAGCTTCAAATAGATCTTTAAGATGAAATAATGATAGGTAATAATTTTTTGGTAACAAACCATTGCTAGCCAACTACAACTACTAAATTATCCATTTGTGTCCCTCTATACATGCTCCCCGTTAGATTCCGTGCTTTCTCTCTTTTTTTTTGAAGGAGAATTCATTTTCTCTAGTATTTAGGCATGGTCATCTTAATTTTATAGTCCCACATAAAGAAAAAAATAATGACAATTATACTTCTTAAGAAGCACAAACATGCTTATATTTTACTTTTATATAGAAGGTAGATCTGTGAGATGGATTAGGCATGGAAACTGACAGTTTCTTACGTCAGGAAAAGTGTCTTGCCGAAAAGTGTTTTTTAGCTCTCCCAATGTGTCCTCTTTTATGAAGTTACTAGGAAACATGCCCGTGCGTTGCAACGGGAGGGAAAAATTTCACGTCATGGTGTCTTTAAAAGGCTTCATCAAGTTATTTCTTACCCCACATGTAAAGAAAAAATTAACGAGCATTAAAATAAATAGCCATATAATATCTCAAGAACAATATGATTCTACTTTGTCTAATCGAAGTGTAATTCAATAAAAACAACAATTAGCTTACATGGAAATAACTCAATAGTCATCTTTTTTGGGGTGAAATGTCTGGCAGCACCACGAGGGCATAAACATTCGGATAGAACCATTCGTCGGAAGTATTCTAATGCACGGTGTCCTCTGTGCATCCAAGAAAAGAAATATGATCTAACAAATATAACCTTAAAAACATATGACAAACTTTAGTACTCTACCAAAAATACGTCTGTGTGTGTGTTTTTACTGGTTGAATTTTAAAGAATATTTTAGTGACATGCATAACCCCACTAATGAAGGTCAAATCTTTCTTGACCGGATGAGGCATTTTTACGAGTACGCAACCAACGAAAACCTTTTTTTTTGGGAAACTTCTATACAATATGAGAAGACGTATGGCACAACACGAGTAGCCTATTTAACCTAATCAGGTAGACAAAGAGAATATGTCACCACAAAGTAAATGATAGCTGCGATGAAGCAGAGCTCAAAAATATATACTATTTTGTGTACTGCGTGAACCACACACAGCAGTTCCAGTGCATCGATCACAACGTACAGAGTGAGAACATGGCGACTGGCGGGGCGACGGGGCCGCCCGCTGGCGAACCCCCGTCGGAGGCCGATCGTCTTCGACGCCGGCGCCTGACCCTGGCCCCGGGGGTTCCCTTCCTCTCTTCGCCGCCGGGCGCAGGCGGTGCTTCCCGGTTTGGAGTGCTGGTCGCAGATCCCGAGGACGACGTCGAGGGGGCCGAAGGGGTCGCCGTGGCTGCGGCGGAGGAGGTTCTCGGGGAGGTCTGGGATGTCTCGCCCGCCGACGTCGCTAGGCCGGAGGCGTCCGATGAGGAGCGGGCGGCGGCATTCTGGGATCGTGCCGGTTTCCCGACGCGGGAATCCAGGGTCTGGGAGGACCGCGCCGGTCCGATAGAAGTGGCGCCGAGCTCTGCTGCATCATCTTCACCGAAGACGCCAGTTGCCTCGTCTCCATCTTCCTCGAGCACGGCGGGTCACCGGCTACGTCTTCCGGCGGTGCGAGTCGGCTGGAGAGGGCCAATTCCACGCCCTAGGATTACCCCAGCACCATGCCTCGGTGACTTCTTTCCGGCGGACTTCGTGGGCGCGGCGGCGAGCCGGTCGTCAACGGACGGCGAGGGCGAGACGGAGATCCTCGATCCGCAATCAGAGGAGATTCGCGCGGAGATCCCGGTTCAGACTGAACTGCCTAGTGGGACCGAGGGGGCCACACCGAAGCCTTGGGCCTATTTTCAGGAGGCGTTCACGTATCTGTGGTCCAAGTCGGATCGCAATAGGGTTCGGAAGCCTCCTGCGGTTCAGTCATCGTCACCTGCGAACGAGCCGTCAGCGATTCCTTTCTCGACACCGAATGCTGCACGAACAGCGAGCGCCGACGACGGAAACTCCAAGTCCACTGCGCGCCCCCGATCCTTCCTGCAGGTGCTTCTCTCGCCAAAGGAGATGGCGGCTCCGCAGCGCGAGGGTGGGCCCGGCGGCGTTCGGCCACCTGCACCGGTCGTGGGCGGGCGCGGACATGGAGTCGGACGCGGCTTGCCTGCCGGGGTGGCTGTTGGGCGTGGCATGCCGGCCGGGGTAGCTGCTGGGCGTGGCCAGGCGCCAGGAGTGGCCAGGCCCATGGCCGGGCCGCCGGCTTTCGCCCCCACGCAACAGGTGACGACCAACCCTAGGCCGGTTGCTCCTCTGCCGGGGCTTTCTCATGCTGCCGCGGTGGTGGCGGGGCCTAGCGCGGCGCCGGCGATGCTTGCGGTGGCGCCTCAGGCGCCGACGATGGGCGCGGCACCTCTGGCTGTGGTTCCTATAGCCGTGACAACGCCGGTCGGCGGGTTCGCGGTTGGCACAGTGGCAGCAGGGGGTGCGGTTAGACGGAAGAACAAGAAGAAGAAAGTGGCACCGGTCGCAGCGGCTCCTGCGGCTATCGAGACAGCTGTAGCATTTCCAACTCCCGTGGTTGAACAGCAGGTGCTAGCCGCCGCTGGACCCGTGGGGGTTGACGTTGCCGCAGCTACGGTGGTGAGGAAGACCCGTTGCTGGAAGTGCGAGGTCGATACACACGCTACAAGGGATTGTCCGGTGGATCACTATTGTTATGTGTGTGATAGCAAGAAGCATCCTATGAAGAAGTGCCCCACTCTCAGACTCCCAAAGCCGGCAGTATCCATTGGAGGGATTGGTAGTCTTCATACCATGTTTTCCCAGTTCCCGGATGATCTGTTTCAGGATGAGGTTGCGTCTGGTGGTCCGGTTGCGCTGGTCACGGTGGTTGGCACTCCTGCTACGGCGAGACAGGTCGAGATGACGGTTGCGCGTATGTGTTCTACCCCACGCTGGAAGTGGGAAGCGATGCCTAGTGGGGATAACCGTTTCAAGATGGTGTTCCCGTCAGTGGCAGAGTTGGAGAGGTTTGATGGGATGGATTTTGGGGTCCCGTCTCAGTCTACCAGGCTACTGTTCAGTAAGTGGAAACCAGAAGATTTTGAGCCTAAGCTAGAGTTCTTCCAGGCGTGGGTGCATGTGGAAGGAGTTCCAAATCCGTTGCGACACTTCCTAGGTCTGTGGGCAGTTGGTTCTCTCATCGGTATTACCTTGGATGTGGACCAATTGGCTTTGCGTCGCAGAGGTATTGTCCGTATGCGGTTGGCGCTGTCAGATGATGACGTGTTCAACAAAGCGGATGAGATGGGTCCTTACACTTACACGGATGGTGTGTTACGTCTTAAGGGGTATGGTTTCACTTTCCGACCGGAGCCCGAGGATTACGTGCCGGAGTCAGACTTCGTACCTTACATGTGGGACTTGAATACGCCTTCGGAGTCCTCTACCAGAGGTGTTCGTGATTTAGATGTGCTTGACACGGATGTTGGCTTAGAGGAAGAGGCGGGAGATGCGACGGGCATGGCTATTGATCAGCCCCCTGCGGATGGTGGTACCTCGGCACAATCCGAGGCGTTGGAGCTGTTGAAGAACTATGCATTAACGCCAATTAACATGTCCCCGGCCACTCCTAGGGGAAAGGAAATTGTGCGTTCGTTGCAATCTTCAGGCGGGTTTCTCGCCAAGCCATCTTCGGGAGGGACGCTGTCTTCTGCTGCATCGTCGAGTGGACTGCAGGGTGCAGGAGGCACCCGGTTATTCGCCGCCCAGGCGGGGTGGACCAGCGACAGTCTTCCAGGGGACAGCGCCTACGGTGTGCCGGCTGCTGGGCCGGGTGGGGTGCCTCTGTCCACCGCACAGGCGATAGCGGCAGGCTGCAGTGCGCAGCGGTCGGCGGCCCGCTCACCAGCGACCGAGCAGCTGAGCAGGGAGCAGGTGGCTCCCGCTCGTGCGGCTGATAGCGGCGGTGGCCCGCTGAGGCCACATGGGCCTTCCCTTGCTCCGCCTGTGGCTGTTGGGCTGGGCGGAACGCCGGTATCCGCCGCTCAGTCAGCTGCTGTGCGCTGCTGTGATCAGCGGGCGGAGGCCCGCTCACCTGGCGGACCGGCAGCCCAGGTGCACTGCGGGGAGCTGCCAGCTCTCGCCCGCGCGACGGATAGCGGCGGTCTTCACGGCGACGACGGGCAGTGCTTGCGTACTCCTTCTCCGGTGCGAGGTGGATCGGCGGCTATAGCATTGGTGTCTCCGGGCCGGATGTCTGGGTCCTCTGGGACGCGGGCAGAACGCCGGGATACCGTGACGACGCCTGTGACCCCGCCATCTCAAGCGGACAGTGACACGAGCGCGGCGGTTCCTCTCAGAGCGGGGAAACACATGGTGGTCGGGGGGTATCTTCTTCGCCAGTACCTCCCTCCGCCGTGGCGCCCTCCTCCGTGATTGGGCAGCCTGTAGGTGGGCTGAGACGCAGTGCTCGCCATCTCGTTGCAGCGGATGGGGCTTCATCGACTGATGAGGACGCGATGTCCAAGGCCATGAGACGGAAGGCGGCAATGTACTCAACATTGCCACAGGGTACGAGTTCTAATCATTTGTCATTTCTTTCTTTTTCAAATGCCAAGTTATCCTCTAGCTTAGGAGTAGTTGGTGTTTCATTAGGGAAGAATGATAAGGAGATCACGTTGTCCACTAATGTGTTGAAGCATATGGAATATGATCGTTTAACGGTTAAACCGACGGTCAATCCGAGTGCTTCTCCCATGGTGGACATACCCCACATGGATGATGATTCAGCGTATGCCTCTTCGGATGGACAGCTTTTATCACATCTAGTGGGGGAAGTGACTGAGGTGGGATTGGATGAGGACGGGCTTGGATCTTTATTTGATCTATACGCTTCCGGCCGGAAATCCAAAACCGCCAAACAAAAGAGGAAAAACTCACCGAGAAACACCACGAGACCGCCTAAAAATCCAATTGTTTCCCGATGAATGGCTTATTCACTAATAGCAGAGGTCTTGGAGACTTGGCTAAACATTTGAATATTGCTCAATACGTCAGGGATCACGATTTGGAGTTTTTGGCTATCTCCGAAACAGGGAGGAGAGATTTCCAAGTGAGTGTTCTGAACCGCCTATCAGGTGGTATCGATTTTACTTGGCACTCTATCCCCCCTCGTGGTAGATCGGGTGGCATTTTACTAGGCGTTAAAACTGACTCCTTTGATGTGTTAGCAAGGTCGGATGGTGATTTTCATATTAAATTACACCTCCGTAACCGGGCTGAGAATTTCATATGGAGTTTAGTCGCTGTGTATGGTGCTGCACAGGAAGAGTTTAAAGAGGCTTTTCTCCGTGAGTTGGTTCACTTGGCTAATAATAATCCACATCCAATCTTAATTGGTGGCGATTTTAATTTGCTAAGGTTTCCACATGAGAAAAGCCGGGGGCGGTTTGATGGACATTGGCCTTTCTTGTTCAATGTTGTCATTGATAGCTTGGATTTGAGAGAGGTCTACATGTCCGGACGACAGTTCACCTGGGCAAATAGTCTGCCGGAGCCTACATACGAAAAGCTAGATCGCGTATTAATGAGTACCGACTGGGAAGATAAGTTCCCTTTGGTAACGGTACGTGCTCTAGAACGCATTGAGGCTCTATCGGACCATTCCCCCCTTCTGCTTTCAACTGGAACACCAAGACCAAAAGGCCAGACACAGTTCAAATTTGAACTAGGTTGGTTTTTGCGAGATGATTTTGATGAACTAGTAAAGAAAGTCTGGCACAAACCGGTCTTAGGTGATAACCCAATACGGAGATGGAATAATAAAATGCGCAATGTGCGTAAATATCTCCGTGGTTGGGCGAGACATACGACTGGGATGTTAAAGAAGGAGAAAGTGCGTCTTTGTTCCATTATCGATGAGTTAGATCTACTCGTTGAAACTAGGTTGCTATCTACGCAAGAGATTGAACTAAAAAGTCAATCCAATGCGAAAGTAGCACAAATGTTGCGGGAAGAGGAACTCAAATGGTATCAAAGATCAAAAGCTCAATTCATTCTAGAAGGAGACTCGAATACTCGGTATTTCCATAATGTTGCCGATGGCAGACATAGGAAAAAACGGATTCAATGTCTCCATCAGGATGAAGGTCTCATTGAGGGACAAGAGTTTCTCAAGGCCTATATCACAAAGTTCTATAAAGATCTGTTTGGGGCTCCTGAAGTAGGTAATATTACCATGGATGAGAGCCGCACAGATGATATTCCCCAATTTTCAATGGAAGAAAACGCTTTTCTTAGTGCTCCCTTTTCTGAAGAGGAGATAAAGAAGGCTATATTCCAAATGGAACATAATAAGGCACCTGGTCCAGATGGTTGTCCGGCGGAGTTCTATCAACATTTCTGGGAAATCATTAAACATGATCTCATAGAGATGTTTGGTTTCTTACAGAGTGGACATCTGGAGTTGTATCGTCTTAATTTTGGGGAAATCGTTTTGTTACCTAAGGTTTTGAACGCAGAAAGGATACAACAGTATCGACCAATCTGCCTTCTTAACGTTAGTTTCAAAATCTTTACAAAGGTTGCAACTATTAGGCTAAATTCAGTGGCAGATCATGTGGTAAAACCTACACAGACTGCTTTTATGCAGATTAGGAATATCCTAGATGGGGTCGTGACTCTACACGAAACCGTACATGAGTTGCACACGAAAAAGCTTAATGGGGTAATTCTTAAAATAGACTTTGAAAAGGCCTATGATGAAGTGAACTGGGAGTTTCTACAACAGACTCTGAGAATGAAAGGATTTTCAGAGGAGTGGTGTAATCTAGTTCACAGCTTCGTAGTTGGAGGTAGCGTGGCTATCAAAGTCAATGATGATGTTGGTCGCTACTTCCAAACTAAGAAAGGCTTGAGACAAGGTGATCCGCTATCGCCCGTATTGTTTAATATTGTGGCAGATATGTTAGCAATCATGATCGATCGAGCCAAGGAAAATGGCCTAATTGACGGAGTAATTCCACATCTAGTCGATGGAGGATTGTCTATCCTTCAATATGCAGATGATACAATTCTCTTTATGGAACACGATTTGGAGAAAGCGGCGAATCTGAAATTAATTCTTTCAGCGTTCGAGCGATTATCCGGATTAAAAATCAATTTCCATAAAAGCGAATTGTTCTGCTTTGGCGAGGCACAAGATGCAGTTGCACAGTATACCGAGCTATTCGGTTGCGAGGAAGGTCAGTTTCCTATTAAGTATTTGGGAATACCAATACATTACAGGAGATTGACTAATGCAGAATGGGCTCACGTCGAAGTGCGTTTGCAGAAAAGGCTAGCTAGTTGGAAAGGAAAATTGTTGTCACTTGGTGGACGACTGGTACTCATTAATTCAGTCCTTACTAATATGGTACTGTATATGATATCATTCTTCCAGCTACCCAAAGGGGTCTTAAAAAAATTGGATTATTTCCGATCAAGATTCTTTTGGCAGGGTGACAACGAGAAAAAGAAATATCGATTAGCCAGATGGGATGTAGTTTGTCGTCCACGAGATCAGGGAGGGCTCGGTATTCATGACCTGCAAGTCAAGAATTCAGCCCTACTTGGTAAATGGATTTTTAAACTACTAACCGAAGATGGCGTATGGCAGACCCTCCTGAAACGTAAATACATAGGTTCAAAAGCAATATCACAGGTTATGTGGAAACCAGGTGATTCACACTTTTGGGCTGGACTCATGGCGAACAAAAATAAGTTTTTTCGCTATGGGGTATTTAAGATTAAGGATGGATCGCAGATACGGTTCTGGGAGGATAAGTGGCTAGGTAATACCACACTCAGAGAACAGTATCCGGCCTTGTACACGATAGCGCGACATAAGGATGATACGCTAGCTACGGTTATGCAAACATCACCTCCTAATGTTACGTTCCGACGAGATTTACTCGGGCCTCGACTCGCGTCTTGGCAAAACCTGGTTGATAGATTAACAATGGTTACTCTTACACTAGGCGCTGATGAGTTTCGTTGGAAGATCACTAAGAATGGTATGTTCTCGGTGGATTCCATGTACAGGGCTCTGATCCAATCGGATATGCCAGTCGATATCTTCAAAAATGTATGGCGTATGAAAGTGCCGCTGAAGATTAAGATCTTTGCGTGGTACCTTCGTAAGGGGGTCATACTCACAAAGGATAATCTTGTCAAACGTAATTGGCATGGGAGCTCTAAGTGTGTTTCTTGTTCTCATGATGAGACAATTAAACACTTATTCTTTGAGTGCACATTTGCGCGTTCTATATGGTCCGCTATCCAAATGGCTTCGAATCTATATCCACCCACTTCCGTTGCGAATATATTCGGCAATTGGTTAAATGGGGTTGATAAACGATTTAAGACTATTATTAGGGTAGGAGCGCTTGCCGTTATTTGGTCGCTCTGGCTATGTAGAAATGACAAGATTTTCAATGATAAAAACTTTTCTCGTATGCAGGTTCTATTCAGGAGCACAGGTATTCTCCGTTCGTGGTCCACATTACGCGAGTGGAGTTACGAGGCCTTTTTATGGAGGCATGTGCACGACTGGAACAGGTGGCGAGGGATATTTTTATCCCACATGGATGGCCGCTTGATCTACGGATTGAGGCTCCATAGCATCGACAGCCTACAGCGGATGTTCTGTAGCATTGTCGCTCTGTTTATTTTTATTTTTATTTTCATTTTCGGATTTCGGCTGTGTGCATCTCATGATGCAGAGGCCGGGTGTAATGCTTGAATTTTTTGAGTAATAAAGCCCTTTATCAAAAAAAAAATTGTACTCATGCAAAAGTGCATGATGAAAAAAACACTCACCCTGCTGAAGACTAATTAATTAAGCAGATAAGCACCTGGTCAATGCATTGCCGTCACTGAGTTAGTACTTAGTAGCAGCACTTGGCCAGTCCAAAGATAAATTCGGTCTTCAGCAGAACAAACACTATGGTTTAATAGCACCTTGCAATGTGTGGCAGCTAGACTGAATCATGACAGTAAGAGACTCCATCGACAATCCTGCTCATGGGTTGCTTTAGAACGGCACATGCGGGAGAGGTTCAGGTGTGGAACCTGATCTACGTTTTCGCGTTCAGCTCGACGTTGATTTGTGCGGTGTCCTCCGTCCATCGTGGAGCCTATGACACGAGGATAGACTTCAGACGATGTTGGCATGTTGCCTTACCACTGAAGAGGTGGCTGCGAGCTCCGATGTTGTCCGATCGAAGTCGCAAACCGAGCCCGCCGCGACTGATAGCGAACAGCAAACGAGTTGGGGGCAGAGAACCGCTCGGCAGGCACGCCGGCATCTGCATCAGGCACGGTTGCCGCTCCGGTCGGCGTTCGGCTTGATGAGATCGTTTCTCTCGTTCTAGTCGGGCTGACAGCACACGTGTATTGTGGCCGAGCGGATTGAGGCCACAGAGCAAGAGATTGGATTGGTGTGGAATAGCGACTCCAGAGATAGCCAGCGTGTGATCCGCGCCGCGCCTGGAGGGCGTCTACCGCGAGGTTCCTCCGAGCGGGCGCGTGCTCTGGCCTGGTGTAGGCCGGATCCGACGTCGACAAGGGATCTTCCCCAGGAATCTGTTCTCGGTGCTGGTAATCGTCGGAATTCTGATGTGATGTGATGGAAGCAACCTGCTCCTATGACGTACGAACAGAAGCTCCCACGGAAACTCACGACGATGCAGCTCTCTATGCAGCCATGGTGGGACGCGGCAGGGCGACCTTGCCAAGTTGCAGGACGCGGCCATGGCGGCGGCCACACGCGACCTTGACGAGCTTCCCTACGCGCCCATGGCGGGACGCCGTAGGAAGAGCCATATGCGACATTGGCGAGCTGCCCCAAGCGTCCATGGAGGGACGCTACAGGACAACCTTGACGAGCTTCAGCCGCCCTACGCGCGTGGCGTGGACGGGGCTGTGTTATGCGTGGCAATGTTTGTAATTTCCCTAGATGAATCGGTACGGTGGAAAATTGATGTAACATGTGATTTGGTGGGAGGGTAAATTTGCGTTGGACGAAAATTTTGGCAGAAACCTTAATGTCTTTATTATTATTAGGTAAAGATTAGACAGCCAAGCAATCGATGCAGCGAAACATCTCAATGCGAACCTTGATGTCTATTATTGGAAACAGTCAGGTTGGGTGTAGGTTGTTTCCCGGGAGCAAACAGCTATGGATAGTTGCATGAATATTCGTTAAGCTAACACATATTCAATAGCTATATTCACGTGGTTTTTTTTTCCTTAAAAAAAAATTAGACATCCACTAAAATCTGTAGAAAACCTAGGGCCTCCGTAAAAAGAAGCCCGAAAGTAGAAACCGATAAGTGTCTCGACGGGACCTGATCTAAAAGAGGAAAAGTGCATATCTATTATTATATACTAAAAGCAATATACGGGTGTCGTAACAGAGACACCATGTTAAGCCACATAGGCTACAAATATGTAATTCGTTGATTCTGAAGGTAACGGCTGTGATTAAAATGTAAAAGCGTTACGTACAATATTAGATATGTACAAATAAGTCGTCCGCTGACACGTACCAGAATAAGAAAATAGTCCATATATCTAAAAAAAATCCGAACAAGTTGGTCCAGACAATCGTACCCGGAAGTTGTCCGCTGATCGCAAGCATACATGCGTGTACGAGTCCTAATCGATCACGTCTGTCACAGCGGACATATGCAAATTCACGTCACACAAAGGAGTCACGATGAGACTGGAAGCCTCACGTAGTACTAACCATCCAGTCATCTTATCTTAGGTTTCCAAAAAAAAAAATCATCCAATCATGTCTTGCGTATAATCCACATAGGCTACAAATATGTAATTCGTTGATTCTGAAGGTAACGGCTGTGATTAAAATGTAAAAGCGTTACGTACAATATTAGATATGTACAAATAAGTCGTCCGCTGACACGTACCAGAATAAGAAAATAGTCCATATATCTGAAAAAAATCCGAACAAGTTGGTCCAGACAATCGTACCCGGAAGTTGTCCGCTGATCGCAAGCATACATGCGTGTACGAGTCCTAATCGATCACGTCTGTCACAGCGGACATATGCAAATTCACGTCACACAAAGGAGTCACGATGAGACTGGAAGCCTCACGTAGTACTAACCATCCAGTCATCTTATCTTAGGTTTCCAAAAAAAAAATCATCCAATCATGTCTTGCGTATAATCCGTTGATATGTATTGCTCTTATAAGTTTAAAATGAAAAATATGATCTTACCTAACTTTGTCTATAAAGTTTGATGAAAAATCATTAGGTTTAATTGTTGCCCATAGGATTCTGAACTACGTCCATTATGGTACTTCGTGGTACTGCCTCCATTCACTTTTACAAGACACACTACTTACCGTTTCAATTTCGATCACGTATATATCAAAATGAGTAAATCTATGACACAATGAGTCTATATTTGCTCATTTTATAATGTATGTTGTTAAAATTAAAATTGTTTCTAAAAATGAACGGAGGAGTACATTCAAAGAAAATAACCCGATCCGTCCCCGACAAAAAACAATACTCAACTAACTTTTCTACCGTGTCAAGAAATAATTCTTTCTCTTCCTATTTTTTGACTTCAAAATAACAAAGATTTGTAAGAAAATTCAGCCACGCCTGCTTAAAAAAGGGAACTACATACATTAGATAGAAGATGGTGATAAAAGTGTACGGTGTACTCATATATATGTGTGCATGCGCCTGAACAAAAATGTAATCACAAGATAAATAGATTTTTTTTGCATGATGTAGATATACATATTCTTGCACTACATTCGTTGATTGACGACTTGATTCTAGAAGTTTTGGTAGCGAAAAAATTATCATTATCGGCTCACTACCGAAAGGAACATTCACTCATATTCAAAAGAGTATTCCTCTTCAATTATGAACATATGACGCAAATCACGAGTTTTGGATTAAAAAATAAAAAAGAATGCTCCGAGAACCATTGGCTCAATGGACAACTGCCTGATAAGCGTTGATCTATATGAAAACATAGAAGAATTAGTAAGGGGAAATGGCTTTTACTCTGTATGAAACTACCTTGACCTCAAAACTTCGTGGTACTGCCTCCATTCACTTTTACAAGACACACTACTTACCGTTTCAATTTCGATCACGTACATATTAAAATGAGTAAATCTATGACACAATGAGTCTATATTTGCTCATTTTATAATGTATGTTGTTAAAATTAAAATTGTTTCTAAAAATGAACGGAGGAGTACATTCAAAGAAAATAACCCGATCCGTCCCCGACAAAAAAAATACTCAACTAACTTTTCTACCGTGTCAAGAAATAATTCTTTCTCTTCCTATTTTTTTACTTCAAAATAACAAAGATTTGTAAGAAAATTCAGCCACGCCTGCTTAAAAAAGGGAACTACATACATTAGATAGAAGATGGTGATAAAAGTGTACGGTGTACTCATATATATGTGTGCATTGCGCCTGAACAAAAATGTAATCACAAGATAAATAGATTTTTTTTGCATGATGTAGATATACATATTCTTGCACTACATTCATTGATTGACGACTTGATTCTAGAAGTTTTGGTAGCGAAAAAATTATCATTATCGGCTCACTACCGAAAGGAACATTCACTCATATTCAAAAGAGTATTCCTCTTCAATTATGAACATATGACGCAAATCACGAGTTTTGGATTAAAAAATAAAAAAGAATGCTCCGAGAACCATTGGCTCAATGGACAACTGCCTGATAAGCGTTGATCTATATGAAAACATAGAAGAATTAGTAAGGGGAAATGGCTTTTACTCTGTATGAAACTACCTTGACCTCAAAACTTCGTGGTACTGCCTCCATTCACTTTTACAAGACACACTACTTACCGTTTCAATTTCGATCACGTACATATTAAAATGAGTAAATCTATGACACAATGAGTCTATATTTGCTCATTTTATAATGTATGTTGTTAAAATTAAAATTGTTTCTAAAAATGAACGGAGGAGTACATTCAAAGAAAATAACCCGATCCGTCCCCGACAAAAAAAAAATACTCAACTAACTTTTCTACCGTGTCAAGAAATAATTCTTTCTCTTCCTATTTTTTTACTTCAAAATAACGAAGATTTGTAAGAAAATTCAGCCACGCCTGCTTAAAAAAGGGAACTACATACATTAGATAGAAGATGGTGATAAAAGTGTACGGTGTACTCATATATATGTGTGCATTGCGCCTGAACAAAAATGTAATCACAAGATAAATAGATTTTTTTTGCATGATGTAGATATACATATTCTTGCACTACATTCGTTGATTGACGACTTGATTCTAGAAGTTTTGGTAGCGAAAAAATTATCATTATCGGCTCACTACCGAAAGGAACATTCACTCATATTCAAAAGAGTATTCCTCTTCAATTATGAACATATGACGCAAATCACGAGTTTTGGATTAAAAAATAAAAAAGAATGCTCCGAGAACCATTGGCTCAATGGACAACTGCCTGATAAGCGTTGATCTATATGAAAACATAGAAGAATTAGTAAGGGGAAATGGCTTTTACTCTGTATGAAACTACCTTGACCTCAAAACTTCGTGGTACTGCCTCCATTCACTTTTACAAGACACACTACTTACCGTTTCAATTTCGATCACGTACATATTAAAATGAGTAAATCTATGACACAATGAGTCTATATTTGCTCATTTTATAATGTATGTTGTTAAAATTAAAATTGTTTCTAAAAATGAACGGAGGAGTACATTCAAAGAAAATAACCCGATCCGTCCCCGACAAAAAAAAATACTCAACTAACTTTTCTACCATGTCAAGAAATAATTCTTTCTCTTCCTATTTTTTTAGTTCAAAATAACGAAGATTTGTAAGAAAATTCAGCCACGCCTGCTTAAAAAAGGGAACTACATACATTAGATAGAAGATGGTGATAAAAGTGTACGGTGTACTCATATATATGTGTGCATTGCGCCTGAACAAAAATATAATCACAAGATAAATAGATTTTTTTGCATGATGTAGATATACATATTCTTGCACTACATTCGTTGATTGACGACTTGATTCTAGAAGTTTTGGTAGCGAAAAAATTATCATTATCGGCTCACTACCGAAAGGAACATTCACTCATATTCAAAAGAGTATTCCTCTTCAATTATGAACATATGACGCAAATCACGAGTTTTGGATTAAAAAATAAAAAAGAATGCTCCGAGAACCATTGGCTCAATGGACAACTGCCTGATAAGCGTTGATCTATATGAAAACATAGAAGAATTAGTAAGGGGAAATGGCTTTTACTCTGTATGAAACTACCTTGACCTCAAAACTTCGTGGTACTGCCTCCATTCACTTTTACAAGACACACTACTTACCGTTTCAATTTCGATCACGTACATATTAAAATGAGTAAATCTATGACACAATGAGTCTATATTTGCTCATTTTATAATGTATGTTGTTAAAATTAAAATTGTTTCTAAAAATGAACGGAGGAGTACATTCAAAGAAAATAACCCGATCCGTCCCCGACAAAAAAAATACTCAACTAACTTTTCTACCGTGTCAAGAAATAATTCTTTCTCTTCCTATTTTTTTACTTCAAAATAACAAAGATTTGTAAGAAAATTCAGCCACGCCTGCTTAAAAAAGGGAACTACATACATTAGATAGAAGATGGTGATAAAAGTGTATGGTGTACTCATATATATGTGTGCATTGCGCCTGAACAAAAATGTAATCACAAGATAAATAGATTTTTTTTGCATGATGTAGATATACATATTCTTGCACTACATTCGTTGATTGACGACTTGATTCTAGAAGTTTTGGTAGCGAAAAAATTATCATTATCGGCTCACTACCGAAAGGAACATTCACTCATATTCAAAAGAGTATTCCTCTTCAATTATGAACATATGACGCAAATCACGAGTTTTGGATTAAAAAATAAAAAAGAATGCTCCGAGAACCATTGGCTCAATGGACAACTGCCTGATAAGCGTTGATCTATATGAAAACATAGAAGAATTAGTAAGGGGAAATGGCTTTTACTCTGTATGAAACTACCTTGACCTCAAAACTTCGTGGTACTGCCTCCATTCACTTTTACAAGACACACTACTTACCGTTTCAATTTCGATCACGTACATATTAAAATGAGTAAATCTATGACACAATGAGTCTATATTTGCTCATTTTATAATGTATGTTGTTAAAATTAAAATTGTTTCTAAAAATGAACGGAGGAGTACATTCAAAGAAAATAACCCGATCCGTCCCCGACAAAAAAAAATACTCAACTAACTTTTCTACCATGTCAAGAAATAATTCTTTCTCTTCCTATTTTTTTAGTTCAAAATAACGAAGATTTGTAAGAAAATTCAGCCACGCCTGCTTAAAAAAGGGAACTACATACATTAGATAGAAGATGGTGATAAAAGTGTACGGTGTACTCATATATATGTGTGCATTGCGCCTGAACAAAAATATAATCACAAGATAAATAGATTTTTTTGCATGATGTAGATATACATATTCTTGCACTACATTCGTTGATTGACGACTTGATTCTAGAAGTTTTGGTAGCGAAAAAATTATCATTATCGGCTCACTACCGAAAGGAACATTCACTCATATTCAAAAGAGTATTCCTCTTCAATTATGAACATATGACGCAAATCACGAGTTTTGGATTAAAAAATAAAAAAGAATGCTCCGAGAACCATTGGCTCAATGGACAACTGCCTGATAAGCGTTGATCTATATGAAAACATAGAAGAATTAGTAAGGGGAAATGGCTTTTACTCTGTATGAAACTACCTTGACCTCAAAACTTCGTGGTACTGCCTCCATTCACTTTTACAAGACACACTACTTACCGTTTCAATTTCGATCACGTACATATTAAAATGAGTAAATCTATGACACAATGAGTCTATATTTGCTCATTTTATAATGTATGTTGTTAAAATTAAAATTGTTTCTAAAAATGAACGGAGGAGTACATTCAAAGAAAATAACCCGATCCGTCCCCGACAAAAAAAATACTCAACTAACTTTTCTACCGTGTCAAGAAATAATTCTTTCTCTTCCTATTTTTTTACTTCAAAATAACAAAGATTTGTAAGAAAATTCAGCCACGCCTGCTTAAAAAAGGGAACTACATACATTAGATAGAAGATGGTGATAAAAGTGTATGGTGTACTCATATATATGTGTGCATTGCGCCTGAACAAAAATGTAATCACAAGATAAATAGATTTTTTTTGCATGATGTAGATATACATATTCTTGCACTACATTCGTTGATTGACGACTTGATTCTAGAAGTTTTGGTAGCGAAAAAATTATCATTATCGGCTCACTACCGAAAGGAACATTCACTCATATTCAAAAGAGTATTCCTCTTCAATTATGAACATATGACGCAAATCACGAGTTTTGGATTAAAAAATAAAAAAGAATGCTCCGAGAACCATTGGCTCAATGGACAACTGCCTGATAAGCGTTGATCTATATGAAAACATAGAAGAATTAGTAAGGGGAAATGGCTTTTACTCTGTATGAAACTAGCTTGATCTCAAAACTTCGTGGTACTGCCTCCATTCACTTTTACAAGACACACTACTTACCGTTTCAATTTCGATCACGTACATATTAAAATGAGTAAATCTATGACACAATGAGTCTATATTTGCTCATTTTATAATGTATGTTGTTAAAATTAAAATTGTTTCTAAAAATGAACGGAGGAGTACATTCAAAGAAAATAACCCGATCCGTCCCCGACAAAAAAAAATACTCAACTAACTTTTCTACCGTGTCAAGAAATAATTCTTTCTCTTCCTATTTTTTTACTTCAAAATAACAAAGATTTGTAAGAAAATTCAGCCACGCCTGCTTAAAAAAGGGAACTACATACATTAGATAGAAGATGGTGATAAAAGTGTACGGTGTACTCACATATATGTGTGCATGCGCCTGAACAAAAATGTAATCACAAGATAAATAGATTTTTTTTGCATGATGTAGATATACATATTCTTGCACTACATTCGTTGATTGACGACTTGATTCTAGAAGTTTTGGTAGCGAAAAAATTATCATTATCGGCTCACTACCGAAAGGGACATTCACTCATATTCAAAAGAGTATTCCTCTTCAATTATGAACATATGACGCAAATCACGAGTTTTGGATTAAAAAATAAAAAAGAATGCTCCGAGAACCATTGGCTCAATGGACAACTGCCTTATAAGCGTTGATCTATATGAAAACATAGAAGAATTAGTAAGGGGAAATGGCTTTTACTCTGTATGAAACTACCTTGACCACAAAACTTCGTGGTACTGCCTCCATTCACTTTTACAAGACACACTACTTACCGTTTCAATTTCGATCACATACATATTAAAATGAGTAAATCTATGACACAATGAGTCTATATTTGCTCATTTTATAATGTATGTTGTTAAAATTAAAATTGTTTCTAAAAATGAACGGAGGAGTACATTCAAAGAAAATAACCCGATCCGTCCCCGACAAAAAAAAATACTCAACTAACTTTTCTACCGTGTCAAGAAATAATTCTTTCTCTTCCTATTTTTTTACTTCAAAATAACAAAGATTTGTAAGAAAATTCAGCCACGCCTGCTTAAAAAAGGGAACTACATACATTAGATAGAAGATGGTGATAAAAGTGTACGGTGTACTCATATATATGTGTGCATGCGCCTGAACAAAAATGTAATCACAAGATAAATAGATTTTTTTTTGCATGATGTAGATATACATATTCTTGCACTACATTCGTTGATTCACGACTTGATTCTAGAAGTTTTGGTAGCGAAAAAATTATCATTATCGGCTCACTACCGAAAGGGACATTCACTCATATTCAAAAGAGTATTCCTCTTCAATTATGAACATATGACGCAAATCACGAGTTTTGGATTAAAAAATAAAAAAGAATGCTCCGAGAACCATTGGCTCAATGGACAACTGCCTTATAAGCGTTGATCTATATGAAAACATAGAAGAATTAGTAAGGGGAAATGGCTTTTACTCTGTATGAAACTACCTTGACCTCAAAACTTCGTGGTACTGCCTCCATTCACTTTTACAAGACACACTACTTACCGTTTCAATTTCGATCACGTACATATTAAAATGAGTAAATCTATGACACAATGAGTCTATATTTGCTCATTTTATAATGTATGTTGTTAAAATTAAAATTGTTTCTAAAAATGAACGGAGGAGTACATTCAAAGAAAATAACCCGATCCGTCCCCGACAAAAAAAAATACTCAACTAACTTTTCTACCGTGTCAAGAAATAATTCTTTCTCTTCCTATTTTTTTACTTCAAAATAACAAAGATTTGTAAGAAAATTCAGCCACGCCTGCTTAAAAAAAGGAACTACATACATTAGATAGAAGATGGTGATAAAAGTGTACGGTGTACTCATATATATGTGTGCATGCGCCTGAACAAAATGTAATCACAAGATAAATAGATTTTTTTTGCATGATGTAGATATACATATTCTTGCACTACATTCGTTGATTGACGACTTCATTCTAGAAGTTTTGGTAGCGAAAAAATTATCATTATCGGCTCACTACCGAAAGGAACATTCACTCATATTCAAAAGAGTATTCCTCTTCAATTATGAACATATGACGCAAATCACGAGTTTTGGATTAAAAAATAAAAAAGAATGCTCCGAGAACCATTGGCTCAATGGACAACTGCCTGATAAGCGTTGATCTATATGAAAACATAGAAGAATTAGTAAGGGGAAATGGCTTTTACTCTGTATGAAACTACCTTGACCTCAAAACTTCGTGGTACTGCATCCATTCACTTTTACGAGACACACTACTTACCGTTTCAATTTCGATCACGTACATATTAAAATGAGTAAATCTATGACACAATGAGTCTATATTTGCTCATTTTATAATGTATGTTGTTAAAATTAAAATTGTTTCTAAAAATGAACGGAGGAGTACATTCAAAGAAAATAACCCGATCCGTCCCCGACAAAAAAAATACTCAACTAACTTTTCTACCTTGTCAAGAAATAATTCTTTCTCTTCCTATTTTTTACTTCAAAATAACAAAGATTTGTAAGAAAATTCAGCCACGCCTGCTTAAAAAAAGGAACTACATACATTAGATAGAAGATGGTGATAAAAGTGTACAGTGTACTCATATATATGTGTGCATGCGCCTGAACAAAAATGTAATCACAAGATAAATAGATTTTTTTTTGCATGATGTAGATATACATATTCTTGCACTACATTCGTTGATTGACGACTTGATTCTAGAAGTTTTGGTAGCGAAAAAATTATCATTATCGGCTCACTACCGAAAGGAACATTCACTCATATTCAAAAGAGTATTCCTCTTCAATTATGAACATATGACGCAAATCACGAGTTTTGGATTAAAAAATAAAAAAGAATGCTCCGAGAACCATTGGCTCAATGGACAACTGCCTGATAAGCGTTGATCTATATGAAAACATAGAAGAATTAGTAAGGGGAAATGGCTTTTACTCTGTATGAAACTACCTTGACCTCAAAATATTTTCATGGATAAAATAAACGCATGAGATTGATTATTTTCCTCTCTCACATTTGAGACCTTTGTCTTTTTTTAAGGGTGAATGTAGATTGGCAAGATTGATTTTTTTTCTTCGTGAACCGGAGATTTATATGACAAGTTCGAGGCAAAGCAAATTTGAAAGTTAAAGAGGCGGATACTCACAAAAGTAAGTACACATAAATATGAAAGTATGTGAAAAATTAACCGCTCTATTGTGTGAAAGATCAACATGTGAAAAGTTATTTGAAAACAAAAAAATTGAGCCACGTAGTAATGTTACATGATGAGGTAATTACAAGTGAGCAATATCGTATAATTATTGGGTTAGAGAGTCAAATAATGCAAATAAAATAATCAATATGAAGTATTGGGTAGTATTAGAATGTTGCAAATAGAGATATTAACCTTGAAGAGATTTTTTGGTACAACTCAAAAAAAAATTCTGTCATGGCTTGAGATTCTTACTTTAGTAAGTTGCATGAATCTAAGTCCATATATTCATTGTTACAAGATAACACAAATATGTGTAATTTAAAGACTATAATGATGAATGGGTTATGGCGGGTAGAGAGTAAAAACATGTAGGGACATATCGCTACCTACGGTTAAAAGTAAATAATCTTCTAAAAGATGAAACCTGGTATTTTTTGGAAATTTTAAAATATCTGCTCTTTCATAATTTAAAAGATTCCGCTGACGTGATACTTTATCGAATTTATTTCATGAACATATTTAATACGCTAAAGACAATGCCCTCGCTTTTGCGAGGGCCGCCATTCTAGTTTCTAACTAATAATAAGCATGACAACTGCCAGACCGGTCATCATGCGGTCAGGGTGGTCCAAGAGATGCTGGCGCTCGCCGCCAAAGACACGGCGAGTGGTGATCACCTTCGATACACATACCGCTGGGTTTGTACAAATCTTGGCGCCTGCTGTCGGCGACGCACAGCCCGAGGTAACCACCTTGCGTCAGTATACTACATATCAATATCAGGAGGTTGGCATACATGGCTGCCGGATCGAACTCGTCGCCCCACCAAATTAGCTGCCGCCAATGGATGTGTATAGTGAGCCATAAGCATCTAATGTATGAACGAAAGGATGCAGGACAAGGGATGTATTGACGGTAAATAATTTCAACTCATGATCAGCAAGGAAATCTTGCGATGATAAAAAAAATTATATAAATTAGGCACCAGGAGAGCGGGAGCACTAGTAGAAAACAGGGCATTGAGCCAAGCACATTGGAACCGGATGTGATAAAAACCGGTTCTACAGGGTCTGTCCCCTGGGCCCCCTCCCTGCAGCAAATGGCCGCAAGGCCTTTAGGACTGGTCTGTGATACAAACCGGTCCTAAAGGCCTTGCGGCCATTTGCTGCTGGGAGGGGGCCCAGGGGACAGACCCTTTAGAACCGGTTTTTATCACAAACCGGTTCTAAAGGTTTTCTCATTTTTTTGCAGCAACTGCGGGACCCGCTGTCAGAACCTTTAGCAGCGGTTTGTAATACAAACCAGTCCTAAAGCCCTCCCCTAAACACTATATTCCACCCCGAGCTCAGCTCCATTTTTTCCAGCTCGAGCTCAACTCCATTTTTGCTCTCTCCTTCCTCTTGTGAGCTCTAATCCATCCCTATTTTTCTCCACCATTTGTCAAGATTGTTGGTACCCATCGGTTCTATGGTTAGCATCAACATTCCCTCTTCTGGCATTGCAAGTTTTGCTTGTTTTCTTGCTCATTTCATTTTTGTTGTGCTAGCTAGGTGTTTGATGAAATGCCTAAGCTAGAATTTGTTATTCATTTGTTATGTATACAATTTGATGCAATTTGAGCTCAAATTTAATTATGATTTGTGGTTTTTTTAGTGTCGCGCGCCTTGTCCCCTTCCTCACCGCCGTCGATCGCCCCGTCACCGACACAACCTTGGTGAGCCTATTGTTTTTATTTACCAAAACAAATTTTGATTTGTATGATTTACAAATTTACTTGTATATAATTTTCTTATTGTGTAAGATTTTTTTATATATATAGCGCCATGGTTTTGATATCCGTCCCCGTTGGCCCTCGTCCAGTCTATGATTCGGATGTGGTATATTATCTTTTATAACTACATATTTTCAATTCCTGATTATACGAAAATTAATTACGCCGACCAACTTGAGATAGATATTTTTATCTAGGAGGTAGTGGAACCGGAAATGCCAATCGACCCTATTGTTGAGAAGTTATACTTAGTTGAACAAGAAAATGTTGGCTTGAAAGAAAGATTGAAAAAAACTGAAGAAAGGTTGGAAAAAACTGAAAGAGAGAAGAAGACCTTGGAAAAGGTTCTTGCCGGTGTCGTCGATGGTCACAAGAGCGAGATGGACGCAATGCGCCTGAAAATTAGAAAGATTAGAAAATATGCAATTAGTAAAGAGGCTTGGTATCATTATGCCGTCGGGTCAATTGTTACCTTTGTTGCGATTTTGATCGCATTTGTTGTTGTTTTTAAATGCATTGATTAGAGAGAGTTTTTATGGATGGTTTCAGTGTGTATTTTTATGAGAACTATATATGTATGGTCACTACGCTAGTTTGGTTTTAACGTGTGATGAACTTTTTGTATTAATTAATTAATTTAGTCATGATAATTTAGCATAATGGTTGTTGATAAATTTATATAATGCAGATGAACCGGCAATGGATGTACAGTGATCGACGTCGTCCCGAATTCCTTAATGGCACGCATAGTTTTCTCAATGTGGCTGAGAAAAACAGGCAGAATGGATTTATTTTTTGTCCATGTAAAAAATGCCAGAATAAGAGGAATTTCCCTAGCTCAAGAACCGTACACACCCACCTGTTGCAAGAAGCCTTCATGCCCAGTTATTTTTGTTGGACCAAACACGGAGAAAGAGGGGTTGTAATGGGAGACAATGAAGAAGAAGAGGATAATGATAATTATTCTATGTTCGGTGAACACGGTGATACTGAAATGGGGGAAGACGAGGCTGAACTTGAGGACATTGTTGATGAGTCTGATGATGATCTTCGTCAGGTCGTTCGTGAAGAACAGATAAACTGCGCGAGTGAAAACGAGAGGTTGAAGTTGGAGCGCATGTTAGAAGACCACAAAAAATTGTTGTACCCAAATTGCGAAGATTGCCAGAAAAAGCTGGGCACCACCCTGGAATTGTTGCAATGGAAGGCAGAGAATGGATTATTTGACAAGGGATTTGAAAATATGCTTCCAAGAGATAACGTGCTGCCCTGCAGTACATACGAAGCAAAGAAGATTCTCTGCCCTCTAGGATTGGAAGTGCATAAGATACATGCATGCATCAATGACTGCATCCTCTACCGCGGCCAGCACGAGAATTTAAATGCCTGCCCGGTATGCGGTGCATTTCGGTATAAGATCAGGCGAGATGACCCTGGTGATCTTGAGGGCGACGATCGACATCCCGCTTCCAAGGTGATGTGGCATGCTCCTATAATACCACGGTTGAAACGTTTGTTCCGAAACAAAGAGCATGCCAAGTTGCTGCGATGGCACAAAGAAGACCGTAAGGAAGACGATATGCTGAGACACCCCGCTGATGGGTCGCGGTGGAGAAACATCGACGATGAGTACGAGGACTTTGCATGTGACGCAAGAAACTTAAGGTTTGGTCTGAGTACAGATGGCCTGAATCCGTTTGGGGAGCAGAGTAGCAGTCATAGCACCTGGCCCGTGACTCTATGTATCTATAACCTTCCTCCTTGGTTATGCATGAAGCGTAAGTTCATTATGATGCCAGTGCTTATCCCACGCCCGTCGCAACCCGGCAACAACATTGATGTGTACCTGAGGCCACTCGTTGATGAACTTTTAGAGTTGTGGGCTGACGAAGGTGTACGTGTGTGGGACGAGTACAAACAAGAGGAATTTGACCTACGAGGGTTGCTGTTTGTAACCATCAATGATTGGCCCGCTCTTAGTAACATATCAGGACAGTCAAACAAGGGATACAGCGCATGCACACACTGTTTAGGCGAGACTGAAAGTATACATATAGGCAAGAATGTGTACCCGGGGCATCGTCGATTTCTTCCAGACAGGTATCCCATAAGAAAGAAAGGAAAGCATTTCAAAGGCGAGGCAGATACACGGAGGAAGCCAACCCTCCCTAAAGGTACTGATATATATGACATGGTCAAAGATATAAAAGTAATCTTTGGTAAGGGTCCTGGCGCACAATCTGTTCCGAATGACGCCGACAACCACATAGCCATGTGGAAGAAGGAATCTATATTCTGGGAACTACCCTATTGGAAATTCCTAGAGGTTCGCTCTGCGATCGACGCGATGCACGTGACGAAAAATATTTGCGTGAACCTGCTAAACTTATTGGGTGTGCATGGGAAGAAGTCGAGAGATACACCAGAAGCACGGCTGCACACCACCAACGTATGCACGAACGAGACGGCCTGATGAATCCAGAGAATTTCAAAGGTCCTGCCAGCTACGCTCTTACCAAGGAAGAGAAGGAGATCTTTTTCCAAGTCCTGAGTAGTATCAAGGTCCCGTCTAGCTACTCGTCGAACATAAAAGGAATACTAAACCTGGAAGAGAAAATGTTCCAAAACCTAAAGTCGCATGACTGCCACGTGATCATGACCCAGTTACTACCGATTGCATTGAGGGGGCTTCTGCCAGAAAACGTGCAAGTACACATTGTGAAGCTATGTGCATTCCTCAACGCAATTTCTCAGAAGGCAATCGATCCAGCAACTCTACCAAGTTTACAGAAGGACGTGGTCCAATGTCTTGTCATCTTCGAGTTGGTGTTCCCACCAACCTTCTTCAATATTATGACGCACCTCATAGTTCACCTAGTCCAAGAGATTTCCGTTGTCGGTCCTGTATTCTTACACAATATGTTCCCCTTTGAGAGGTTCATGGGAGTCTTGAAGAATTATGTTAAAAACCGTGCTCGGCCAGAAGAAAGCATGGTCAAGGGCTATGGAACAGAGGAGGTCATTGAGTTTTGTGTTGACTTGATTCCTGACCTGAACCCGATCGGTGTTCCTCAGTCGCGCCATGAGGGGAGACTGCGTGGAAAAGTCACGCTAGGAAAGAAATCAACAACATGTATGGACGAGCAATCTTTCACTCAAGCACACTACACAGTTCTAGTTAATTCCAGCTTGGCGGCTCCATATATCCAGGAACACAAGGATATTTTACGCTCAGAATACCCGGAGAAACCTAAAGATTTCATTGTTAAAGAACACGCGAATACTTTCGGCGGTTCGTTGCAAAGACGTCTCATTAATGACAACATTGTTGAAGATGAGCTATACTTGTTGGCCAAGCAACCATCTTCGACTGTATTGACCTTTAAAGGGTACGAGATAAATGGTAACATATTTTACACGGTAGACCACGATAAAAAGAGCACCAACCAAAACAGCGGCGTCCGGTTTGATGCAAAAGACGACAACGGGCAAAGGGTCACATACTATGGTTACATAGAGCAGATATGGGAACTTGACTACGGACCTTCCTTTAAGGTCCCTTTGTTCTGGTGCAAATGGTTCAACCTGTCAGGCGTGAAGGTAGACCCGAAGTACGGAATGACAACAGTGGATCAGAAGAATCTTGGGTACGACAATGATCAATTCGTCCTAGCCAATGATGTGGCTCAGGTTTTCTATGTGAAGGACATGTCTAGCAGACCGAGAAAAAGAAAAGATAAGGAAGCGAATACATCAGACGATGAGTCAAGGCGCCACATAGTTCTTTCAGGAAAAAGAAACATCGTGGGAGTCGAGGACAAGACAGACATGTCAGAAGATCACAATAAATTTGATGAAATTCCTCCCTTCAAAGTCAAAGATGATCCAAGCATTCAGTTAAATGATGAAGATGTTCCATGGTTACGGCGCAATCAGAAGAAAGGCAAGAAAAAAATAGAAACGGATCATCTCTTTAGTCCCGATTGGGGACACCAACCGGGACTAAATGGGTTAGGGTTTCGTTTGGACCAATCAGATAGAATCACACGGATTTTGTGTTTCTTTCAAGCGCTTGTGAGTCGTTGGATCCGGGGTGTGTTTCTTTTGAGCTGTTGTGAGCCGTTCGATCAGGGCTACGGTGTGTTTCTTTCGAGCTGTTGTGAGCCGTTCATTGAGGTGTTTCTTAACCGTTGGATCAAAACCCTAGCTCAACACTTTGTGAGCCAGAGGACCCTATATATAGCCCAGCTTCATACACCGGTCAGATCATCTCCCAAATAAAAAACATCCGGATTCTCCAGCATACGTCCTGCCGTGCATTTGGTATGCATATATGCACTCAGTAGCCACGACAGGGTTGTATGCTGGCGATACCGATTGTTTTGTTCTACACCCACCTTTAAGGTTTAATACATCATATATTCAGTTCATCGAGCAAATACAAAACATCCGGATTCGCCAGCATACGTCCAGCCGTGCATTTGGTATGCATATATGCACCCAGTAGCCACGGTTGGGCTGTATGTTGGCGATGCCGTTTGTTTTGTTCTACACCCCCCTTTAAGGTTTGATACATCATATATTCAGTTCATCGAGCAAATACAAAACATCCGGATTCGCCATCATACGTCCTGTCGTGCAATTGGTATGCATATATGCACCCAGTAGCTACGGTTGGGCTGTATGATGGCGATACTGTTTGTTTTGTTCTACACCCCCATTTAAGGTTTGATACATACTATATTCAGTTCATCGAGCAAATACAAAACATCCGGATTCGTCATCATACCTCCTGCCGTGCAATTGGTATGCATATATGCACCCAGTAGCCACGGTTGGGCTGTATGATGGCGATACCGTTTGTTTTGTTCTACACCCCCTTTAAGGTTTGATACATCATATATTCAGTTCATCGAGCAAATACAAAACATCCGGATTCTCCAGCATACGTCCAGCCGTGCATTTGGTATGCATATATGCACCCAGTAGCCACGGTTGGGCTGTATGTTGGCGATACCGTTTGTTTTGTTCTACATCCCCCTTTAAGGTTTGATACATCATATATTCAGTTCATCGAGCAAATACAAAACATCCGGATTCGCCATCATACGTCCTGCCGTGCAATTGGTATGCATATATGCACCCAGTAGCCACGGTTGGGCTGTATGATGGCGATACCGTTTGTTTTGTTCTAGACCCCCCCCCCCCTTTAAGGTTTGATACATCATATATTCAGTTCATCGAGCAAATACAAAACATCCGGATTCGCCATCATACGTCCTGCCGTGCAATTGGTATTCATATATGCACCCAGTAGCCACGGTTGGGCTGTATGATGGCGATACCGTTTGTTTTGTTCTACACCCCATTTAAGGTTTGATACATCATATATTCAGTTCATCGAGCAAATACAAAACATCCGGATTCGCCATCATACGTCCTGTCGTGCATTTGGAAACAGAAAAAAGAAAAAAAGAAATGTGCGCCCCCTGTACAGGCCTTTAGTACCGGTTGCTGTTAACAACCGGTGCTAAATACCCTTTAGTACCGGTTGCTGTTAACAACCGGTGCTAAAGACCCTTTAGCACCGGTTGTTAACAGCAACCGGTACCAAGAAAGGCAAGAGTAAGATTGTGACGACCGGTTGTCACAGAGGCAGACAAAAGAAGTCACGGTATGGCAGTCACGTATTCAACATCGACCAAGAAAGGCAAGAGTAAGATTGTGACGAAAGGTAGCAGCGGGCTAGTATACCAATCGCTAAATCAATCTACATGTATGGTATCTCGCTAAATCAATCTATATATATTTATCCACGATATATATGCTCGATGTATCACTTGCGCTCTCACTTCTCGTTGCCTTACTCATTACCCACCCTAACAAACACAGAAACTTACCACTGGCGCATAAACTCCAAAATGCGCCTGGGGTAACTGTACCGCAGGCGCACAATGATCAAATGCGCCTGGGATAAGAGCAATACCGCAGGCGCATAAGGTGTAGTGTGCGCCTGGGGTAAGTGATCAGATTTTTCCCATTTTCCACCATATTTTATATATATTTTTATGATTTTAGAAATCAACTACCAAGTTATAGGATGTATTCCCATATTGTTTGTTGACTAAAATGTTCTTTGTTGACTAAAATGTTTTCTTGATGTGTTTTTGTTTGTTTGTTTTGAAATGTGTGTTTGACATAATATAGAAATAATATAGCTAGGAATTAATATAGAAATAATATCCATTACATAATAATATATCCATTACATGCATATATCGAACGCACGATGCGGTACACAAACAACATCTACTCGAGCTCCGTCGAGTAGATGCGGAACAACTCGTAGGCAACGTATGCATCTATTGCTGCATAGTTGACGTTGGTCCGGTCCAGTGGGTTCTTCCCCCAATACATGTGATTCTTGGAGGGAAAACGAGACTTTATGGTTTTGTAGTCGTCGTGGATGAATGCGGTTGCCATCGGAGCCATCCCGGTCTTGGGCCCGGACAACTCATCAAAATGAATAAGGTCCTGAAGATCAATGTAGTGATTTTCAGGTATCACAATACCCAAGCGCATCAACTTCTGACGGTCTTGAGTGATGTCAACGCTGCAGAAGTCATACCCCTTGTTGACAAGAAAATCAACAAGTGCCGGAGAATGCTTTGAACTACTGGAACAACAAAAATAGAACACATGTTAGATATGTTGCAACACATGTATTCTTCAGATGCAACAAACAAATCGAAAATGCAAGATTGTACGTGTGCGTTACCTTGACCATTGGAAAACCAAAACCATCTCCTTTATCGCAATCTGGATGACGGCAACATCCCGTTGATCCGCCGTATACTCTAGATCAAGCCCGAAGAACCTATGGTGTTCATCGGCTTCTTCATAGAGATCGCTAAAATGCTCAAGAAGACCGGGGAGCCTCTCGCAATTATTGGTGTAGGCCACGTCGAGACTCTTGCCGCATGGTGTGGCCACACGAAGAGTCTTCCAAACATCAGCCATGGGTGCTTGGTGGAGGAAGATCAAAGAGAGGAAGAAGAGGAAGAGAGAAGAAGAAACAGAGAGACTCTCGATCGGGTGCGCACTGTAGCAATAAAACCGCCGCGCGGGAGGCGAGCAGTTTGTACCTAGACCCTTTCGCACCGGTTGTTAACACAAACCGGTGCTAAAGGTCTGTACAGAGGCGCGCAGTCTGAAAGTGGCCCAGTACAGACCCTTTAGAACCGGTTTGTGTTAACAACCGGTGCGAAAGGTCTGTACAGGGCGCGTAGTCTGAAAGTGGCCCAGTACATACCCTTTAGCACCGGTTTGTGTTAACAACCGGTGCGAAAGGGTCTTTAGAACCGGTTGTTAACACAAACCGGTGCTAAAGGTCTGTACAGGGGCGATATCCAACACTTAGCGAAAATTTTCTCTCATTCACTTTCGCGCGCGTCTTCTCTCCTTCACACGGCGAAGCCCTGGTCCGACCGCGCGTCGCCGTCCGCCTCGCCGCCCCGGGCGCGCCCCGACGTCGCGCCGCTTCCCTCTGCCTCCCACCACCGACCCGAGGCCGTGCGCGCGCCTCCCCACCGCGGCCCCGCCTCCGTCGCCGCCCACACGCGGCCCCAATGCCGCCGCGGCCTCTGCCTCCCCACCGCGCGCCGCGCCGTCGCCCCTGTGGACCCTCGCCGTCGCCTCTCGCCCCTCGCCGTCGCCCTCTATAGGTAAGGAAAACAGAGAAGGATTTTTTTACTGCTTTAATTTGTTTTTACAATTTTGTTTAGTGTTAGAAATTTAGTGTTAGAATTTTGTGTTAGAATTTTTGTGTTAGAATTTAGTGTTAGAAATTTTTAGAGTTATAATTTAGTGTAAGAAATTTTTTAGTGTTAGAATTTAGTGTTAGAAGTTAGGAATTTTTAGAAAAAAAATAGTGTTAGGAATTTCTACTTAGCAATTTTTACTTAAGAATTTTACTTAGTAATATCAACTTAGGAATTTCACTAAAGAATTTTTAGAGAATTTCACTAAGTTAGTGTTAGAAAAGTTCACTAAATTAGACAAATTTCACTAATTAAGTTAGTGTTAGAAAATTTCACTAAGTTAGAAAAATTTCACGAAGTTAGAAAATTTCACTAAGTTAGTGTGTTAGAAAATTTCACTAAGTTAGTGTCTTAGAAAATTTCACTAAGTTAGTGTTAGAAAATTTCAGAAAGTTAGAATAATTTCACTAAGTTAGAAAATTTCACTAAGTTACCATCTTGTTACTGTTTAACTTTCATCTTATTTCTGTCATATTTCTCAATTTACTATTTTTTACTAAGTTAGAAACACTAAGGTATTTTACTTAATTACGGAATATTTACTTAGTCCGGGCTTGTTTTTAGTTTATGTCTATGTTGGACCCGCCGAGCGATGTCCGGGACTGGGCCCCGCCAGGCTGGCACTGGGAGCTCCTTAGTACCGGGGCACGCGGCTTGGTGAGAAATCCGAGTGACGTGGTCGACCCGGATATTCTTTGGTGGCCATCGCGTGGGCCACGCTCGGTGCGGAGAGAGCCAGCCCCCGAAGAGTTGGTACAACAGCGTATCAGGGAGGAGGACGAGCACGTCCGTCGCTACATGTACTTGCTCGATAGGCAGTATAGCAGCAGTTGGTCGATTATTCGGAGGGTTCCTTACCACGTGAGCTATGACCCTATGAGGGTTCCTTATCTATGGATGTGTAGCACCCGTGACTCAGCACCCCGCGGCTTAGGACCCGGTCGGAGTTAATTATTTTGAGAGATGTCACGAGACTATGTATAAGTGATATTATTCGATCGTGATGTATTAGGGTTAAAAAAATTAACCCGAGCTATGTAACTCTTGGTGTGTATTATCATACGTTTAAATATTTCATTAATATGTCCAGAACTATTATTATTAGAATTATTATTTGTAGTTAGAATTATTATTAGAATTAGAATTAGAATTAGAATTAGAATTAGAATTAGATTTAGAATTAGAATTAGCTAGAAGTAGAATTTCGCTAAGTGTCCGATGAAATAATTTCGCTAAGTGTCCGATGAAATTTTTTCGCTAAGTGTCCGATGAAATAATTTCTCTAAGTGTTCTTCATTTTATAAATTTTACTAGCAGGTGTTGAGCTATGGATCCCCAAGAACCTGCACATGATCCGCACGCCGATCAGCTCGCGGGAATGGGTGAGGCGAAGAAGGAAAGAATAATGTGCCAGATGATTTTTTATGATGCAACGGCCATATCATGATCACGACGGTGGACAGGCGTTTAGCAATCAATTTTTGAATGACTCCGGTGACGGAGCTGAGAATATAGAAGATGTAGTAGATGATGACGATGACAACGTCGAGGATGCAGAAGTGCCCTCCAGAACAAACTCTGCCAATGTATATCTCAAGTCACTATTGACGCAACAATTAATTTGTATTGCACTTACTAACGAATCATTATTTTCCCTTTTAGGCGCCCTCCGGAACAGCTAGCGCAAGTACTGAGACAAAGTCGAAACGAGGCCCGGCCGCAAGGTTGAAAGATACCGCAAGGTTCTCGATCGATACAGTTGCTGCTGATGGAAAACCACTGGAGCCCCCAGAAACTTATCGCAAATTCGTAAATCAGTGCGGAGTTGTTGTAAGAGACCTGGTCCCGATCAACTTAATAGAATGGAATAAGCCGAAGACCGGCGCCAACGTTAGAGCTACTTATGTCGATGACAGATTGAAAAAACTGCTTTGCGACACGGTATGGCTAAATTTCAGCGTAGCGAAAGATAAGAAGAAGAAAGTCGAGGAGTGGGATTTGAAGAAGATGGCCACACAATTCCAGAGGTGGAAGAAAGACCTGTGGAAGAAATATAAGGACGAAGATCCAGTTTTCACTGGGCAACTAGTGAAGATAAGAGACGCTTGGGATGATTTTAAGGCGTACAAGAAATCGGGTGTCTTTACATCCCGACCAGCCACAAATACGGAGAATGCGAAGAAGAAGAAATATCACCATATTTTGGGGTCAGGTGGCTACATGACTGCCCTGCCTAGGTGGCGACGCTATGAAGATGCGCTTCTGAAAAGAGGTATCATTCCACAGACACATGACTGGCCCGATAGGTCCAAGTTCTGGTTGTTCGCGCATGGGGCAACGTTGCACGCTGAGACTGGGAGGATTGTTGCGGAGGGACCATGGTCGGAAAAAATAACAAAAGTCGTATCAGAAATAGAGAAGGCAATAGAAGCTATTCGAAAAGGAACTTTTGTTCCCGATAGAGAGAACGACGAGCTGACGAAGGCACTCGGGAACCCCGAAAAATGGGGACGAACACGAGGCTTTGGAGCCACTACCCCGTGGAGCCAAGGGTTTCCAGCGGACCACTTACAGAAGCCGTGGTAGAAGCAAGAAGAAGGCGCTGGAACGGATATCGACATTAGAAGAGAAGGTGGCGTTTCTCTTGAAGAAAGGGGGACACCCTGTACCTGACACTGAAGAGGAGGTAGAACATCGTCCTGCACCTGATCAGCTGCAAATAGAAGACGATCCTGTAGCAGATGCCGTCCCATCTCAGCATAGAAGCAGCGTGGGTTCCACGCAGCTGCAGCTAGAAGACGGTCGTGCAGTCGAATCGTCGGCGCCTCACTACCCCGTGGATGATATCACGGAGAAGACAAACTGTGAGATACATATTCCAATGGGGAACATATCCTTCAGGGTGGCGTCAGGCTATGCTTTACCGAATCAACCTGGAGCAACCTACCATGGTGGTCAGATTCCAGCATCCCATGCTCGTGTCGGGTTGTCAACAATTACGCCGGGATGCCATTCAATTGAGCTCCATATTCCTGGAGGTGAAGGCGAGAAGACACTGGGAGAAATGGAGCTTGGTATCATCTTGTGGAATAAGAAACACATCGTGTTTCCTAATGCGGCGCCAAGGCCACCGACTCCTCCAGGTACAAATGCACCACCTCCATCAATTACTGAATGTTGCACCACATGTAAGCCTATTTTTAATAGTTTTTTCACTTTCGTACAGAGAATGCACGACCTCCAAGTCCACCCCCCAACGCACCTCCAAGTCCACCCCACAACGAAGATTGGGAGCCCGTTGCCGAGGGTCCATCGCCCGTGCACTCCCGTGAGCCGACGGATGCGCCTACTACGGGTACGACAAAGCGGAAGCTGCAGTTCAGAAGAAACGGGACTCCTCCCAAGAAGATGTTGGGACGCGCAGAGATAAACGAAAACTTTTCCTACACAATGCTCCCAAGATCTAGCCGAGGTAGAAGGCCACGAATATTACCACTAGACGCGCAGGTGCGGATTATTGGTGCAGCGCGTCGGGGCAGTGCAGTCCCACGATCCGGTCCGGCCGATCCAATCCCTCGAACGTCGAAGTGCTGAACGTACAGCACCTCTGCCGGTATCCACAGGTACGAGGAGGAGCTCCGACGGCGGACTGCTAGGTCCGGTGCGGCGGCTGGACTGAGTGGGGCTAGGGTTCCCAACGCATGGGAGAGTGGACTAACGTGCCCGTTGGGCAACCTGCGCCCCTCTTTATATAGCGTATGGTAATGGGCTGCACAACACTTGTGGCCCATTCCCTCTGTGAGTCCGACTCACTAACTCAGTCCATTTCCGGTTCGGGTCCAACCCAACCAATACTTGCTCCCGCTCTTAAGTGTGTGACCCTGCAGGCTCATGGCGACTTGGACACGATTGGAGTCCAACTCCCAATCGATCAATCGGTAGCGGCTCCTAGCAGAACGTGCCGACTCCCAAGTACCATTGAGTCATGACGACATACCTTTCAATGTGATATTCATCTTAGTCCTTTTTGCCTCACGATATACCTTGTCGAGATATAGGCGATTTATCGTCATCCCTTAAATAGCTCAACTCTCTTCTCGATCCGTGATATGTGATTCATCTGACTAACTCTTAGTCAATCGACACAGTTAACACTTAACTGAGTCGCGCATGGCCATGCTTCCTGAATCATATCACTCGAGAGGGCCCAGAGAATATCTCTCCATTCGGAGGGGCAAAATCCCATCTTGATTATCCACATCACGCAGGTTGCTTCTCATTCGGCCCGAACTCTGCCTTTATAGTAGCCTTGTCACAGAACAACGTTTGACAGAACCTAAGTCGGTGATCCACAACTCGGATTGTGCGACAACCTCAGGTCTAAGGATTACATTGATTGAGACATGCAAATGACGACTTGATCGTTGCATCTCAATGTGGGTCAGTCCGACTTGCTAAACTCTTTAGCCAAGTCCGTGAACGTTGGAATGGCATCACCATGCCCATGACAAGTGGAACCGTGTCATCAACCAACACTCACATTAGTCTAGGGTGTGTGTCCAGCACAACCTTAACGACCAAGGACAATTAGTATGAACAACATGAATACATAGTTCCACAATCGAATCACATATTCAATGACATATATCAGATGTTCAAACCAAAGGACAACTTAATAACTTTATGAATACAGTGGGAATTACATCATACATGATTGCCTCTAGGGCATATTCTCAACAGAAGATACAAAGGAAACCCAAGAAAGTCGAGACTCCCCCGAAGTTACCAGGCCCGATGACTCCGGAGGAACTAACCGATGCCGTGAAAGCCAAAACCAAAGCATGGTTCGCACGGTTTCCCCTGAAGCCCCCTCCAGACGTCTGGAAGGAAACTCTGAAGGACATCCCAAAGTGGAAAATTGAACGGACCATCGACAACTTATATTATCCTGCACCGCCGCCACCGCCGCCCCTTTCAGACTATGAACGGTACATTGAGAAGATGCACACCGCACAGATGAAGCAGGCGGAGGAGATGAAGCAGGCGGAGCAGACGAAATGCGGGAAACAAGTTCCCCAGCTCGGACAACAAGAAGCACGGTCAACTGCCCCGCTCAAGGTGTTATCTGACCAGGCTTCAGTGTCTGGTCCACGCATGGGCGACATGGGTTACGCTATTGCTGATGTGGTATATACATACAAGCCCGAGCACCCTCTGGTCGAAAATCCTACTGCTCTAACAACCCAACTACGGAATTTACATGATTGGTACTTGGAGGCCGCAAGGCAAAAGAGACACTGTATCATGGCTCAAGTTCAGGATCAACACTACTTCAGAGAGTACGGTGTGGAGCTTGGGTTCGATGATTTCTTCCAGATGTACAATCAACATGCCCTCGACAAGTCTATCCTCAGCTGCTACTGTTTGTAAGTGATTTATTTGTGTAATTTAACTATTTAGTTAAGCTCGCGTTCATTGCCCGTATAATTATCACTCACGATATTCTTTTTGTACGCTACTATGCAGAATGAAGATTCGTGAATGCAGGCTGGCAGGAATCTGGGACTTTGGGTTCATTGACTCGTATTCGTATCATCAAAACACAATAGAAAAGTTCAACAAGGATACACCAGATGATTTGCTAAGGTTTTTGAAGCGACAAAGTACCAAAAAAGAAATACTTTGGCCCTACGGATTCAAGTGAGTGTTACTGTCTTGTAGACATTCCATTTCGCTTACCTGATGTTAAGTGTAATTGATGAGTATGCATGACTGCGTGTGTACACGTGCGCAGGTCCCACTTCATATTGTTCATCATTAGAATCGATCAAGGACAAGTTGAAGTCTGTGACTCGTTAACCTGGGGCGCTGACACATGAAAGAGCGCGCGTCTGATGCTTCAAAAGTATATATATATATCGGCCTCTTTCGTTCATCGGCCTCTTTTTCGTTCATTTCCTGCTATCAAGTAAGTAATAACTAACTCTTGTATTCTTTTTTCTTTTGTCGGCCAGGGTTTGGCAAATGTTCATCAAGTAAGAACCCGGTACATGGGCAGACAAGCTCCACTTTCAGATTAACAAAGTAAGTAGTACTACGTACCCTGGTTTCAATACCATTACCATTCTCTTGATTATTATTAATTTGACTGAATTATGTTTCTCGTATATAGAACGTCCCGCAACAACCACAGGGCACTGATTATTGTGGATACTACGTTTGCGAGTTCATTCACAGGATTATCAATAAGAAATCCCGTACTTCCAGAAATCTAGAGGTACGTAACCGGATCTTCATAACTTTATTTATGTTGCCATCAATTATGTTTAGTTTTGTTCATAACTTAATTGTTTTCATCTACTTCTTTTAAAGATGGCACGAAAGCGGGCGATGCTCAAACCAATCGAACGTTGCAAGGCAATTGCAGAGGAATTGGCAGGATTTCTCCTCACGCAAGTCATAGATGAAGGCGGAGAATTTTTCCATCCTATGAACCAATAGCCAGCTCCCTTCTCTATGCAATTATACAACTATTGGAAACGAACTTCAGATTATGTAATGCTCGGTCGATTACTTCGTGTTACATGTGTATATATATATATATATATATATATATATATATATATAGGGTCGCGCTATTTGACACCCAGGGTATAGAATAGTTATTCTACACCCACCCTCTATCTCCTCAACCGTACATGATTTTTACGTCACGTAAATTTTGTCGTACTCCTTATGTCGAGTAGAATGTAATAAAATATATCCATGTCGTAAAAAAATTATTTACGTGATGCTACAAAATTATAACAAAAATAGACATATTTATGCTATTTCTATGACTTTTATGTCGCTATGAACCATTTTTTTATTTTTTTACGCCGATTTTTCTATTATGGATCAACTTAAACGTAAATATTTACATATGTAATAAAATTTTGACTTAGCAACATAAAATAAAATTTTGGGTGCAAAATAAATTTTCTGCACCCAGGGTGCCAAATAGGGTGTCTATATATATATATATATATATATATATATATATATATATATATGTACTTTTATTTGGTGCATCAACATTTAACCGCAAACACGGAATCGGAAACACTTAACCGCAAACACGGAATCGGTGTTTCCGGATACGTATTTCCGATTACGTGTTTCCGATTACGTGTTCGTAAAAAACGAAAGGACACGCGGAATTGGAAAGGCGTAAAAGGGAACACGTAAACGGAAACCCTGAAAATACGGAACACGCCCTAAACCCTAAACCCTAAATACGGAATCGGAAACCCTGAAAATAAAAAGGAAAAAAAATCATTAGGACCGGTTGGTGTTACCAACCGGTTCTAAAGGTCCTCCGCCTGCGCGCACTCCTCAGCGCCCACGTGGAGGCCTTTAGCACCGGTTTGTGACAGACCAGTTCTAAAGGGGGGGCGGGGGGGGGGGGGGCTTTAGTCCCGGATACGTAGCACCGGATTTGTATCCGGGCCCAAAGCCCTTACAAACCGGTGCGAATACCCCTGTTTCCACCAGTGGAGACAATAAAAATATTTACGCTTTGTGAATGTGAAGGCACCCAAGTGATGTGCTAAAGCATGGGTACCTATAAGAGGAAATTTCTGGTTGTCAGCGCCAACCATTAGTAATAGCATGTACGCAAGAAGATTTAACGAATACAAGCTAAAAATATCTACATTCTACAGTGAAGAAAACTATAATATATACATTATAGTTCTGTCAGTTTGCCTTCTAACATCGAAGTAAACAACACAAAATTATGTACATAATGTTAATTTTAGTGTGTTGTCACCGAATTAAACATAAGATGCAAATATAAAACATTTCAATTTAAAATTGAGTGACCGATATGATGTCATTCCCTTAACTAATCTTGCTTGGCTAAATTACGGAGCTAACTTGTATAGATGCTCTGGACTGGACTGGGTATTAAATATAAATTAGTCTCGCACATGCGCTATCCGTCCGTCATGGTTCAATAGCTTCGCAGCGTCGCGGACGGCAGCCCCGATCGTCCGATCTGCTTCATAAAGCCATCTGCATACCTCCTCCTTCGCTGAAACAACCATGACATGGTCAATTTATCTGCTGGACTGAAAGTAGATCGGGGATTGCTTCAAGATCAAGAGATTCAAAAAAAAATTATTGTTTTGGAACAACGTATCAAGAGACGTATAGGCTATATTTGATCGGACCTTGTATTTATTGTAGAGAGCCGTACAAAGCTAGATCGGATCCGACCTTTTTATGGTTGCAGAGAGCCGTATAAACCTGGGTTGGATGTATTTTGGCATGTATTTCATCGTGGATGCCACAATGGCGTCTTTGATTGGATGGCACGAAGAAAGGTTGCGGGGAGTGGAGGACGAGGAAGAGTGATGCTTGGGGGCGACCACTGTTTGCCGAGAGGATGAGGAAGAGTGATGGTTGGGGACGACCGGTGCTTGCAGATCAGGAAAGGCAGCCATGGGAAGTAGGCTACTGGTGAGTTGTGATCGTTCGTTTGCTAGATGCTTTTTTTTCTTATCGGAAGTAATGCGATTGGGTCTAGAAGGAGGCGCATGTTTGGTAAAACATGAGTGGACTCTCTACTAACCCAACGTCTATGGACAAGGGGCAGTCAAATCTAAGAGACAATATCTAATATTCGCTAGGATTAACGTGGTGTCGCCTAGGGAGTCTCCAATTAGTAAATATATAAGATAACCATTCTACCGTACCTAGGCGGTAGGCCAGCCCTAACAAAATTAGCACGCGAATTGTTTACGTGCATGCATGGCGTTGTCTTTCAACTGTCCACATCGATAGATATCGCACCGCACAAGTTTCGAGAAAAGCTCGTGTTACAATTGTATGCGCCTCATGTAGGCTGATTGAATTTGAAAGACAGCTATGCAAGGATAGGGATCATGCACCATTACGGCGATGCAAACTCAATTAATATGGTTTTACCCGTACAGCCATTCTGCGCCGTCCATCTTATCACACTAGTGGAAACAGGGGCATTAATCCCGGTTGGTAAGGTTCATTTGTCCCGGTTGTGTAACCGCGATGGGCCAGCCGGGACAAATGGCCCTCCCCCGCTGGTCCCGGTTGTGCCAGGAGTCGGGATGGTTAGGTATGGTCCACGTGGCGAACCTGGCCAGGGACTTCGTCCCGGTTCGTGTAAGGAACCAGGATGAATGCCTCCTCTGGAAAAACTGTATTGGGTCCACTGGCCCACGGTTGGTAAGGCCCATTTCCTTAGTTTTCCCCCCAACTGCGTCCACCGGCCCACGTATTTTGATTAATCCCAGTGACCCGCGTCTTTTATTAAGCCCACTGGCTACATTCGGTCAAAGGGGCCACAGGCCACGCGGGGGGTCAAAGGGGCCACTGGCCAGCGACCTAGTGGCTGGCTCGCCCGGTCCTTTAAAGTAAGACCACAGGCACGCGCGGTTAAAGGGCCCACTGGCCGCCTCGTCTTCCCGCGCCTCCACTTCCCCGCGTGCGCGTGGCCACGAACGGCACGCCTCCGCCCCCCGCGCATTCATGGCCGCCTGCAACCGCCGCCACGTTCCGGCCGCCGGTTGGCATGCCAGCCCCTCCCTCGTCCTTTTTAAAGGGCTCCCGCCGCCCGTACCCCTCACTCACCCAGGCCGCGTCCAAGCTCACCCAACCCTAGCCGCCATGTCTCCACGCCGTTGGTTCAAGCGCTCGAGGAACGAGCACGAGGCCGGGTCCTCCAGCGGCGCCGGCCAGAGAGGCGCCGCCGTCCCCCCACCGCCTCCGGAGGCGTTCGGCTTCGGTCCGGGAGGCGTCCGGATCGGGGGGCAGCCGCGCGTCCACGCACCACCTCCGGCAGCGCGCCCGCCGCCTCGCGCCGCGCCGGGCAAGCGGTTCCGCCGCTATGTCCGTAAGTAGGAGGCCGAGTGGCACAGGGAGCGCGCCACGCCGGTTTTCTGGACGGACGTCCACCTCCCGCACGGCTGGCACCTCAACCCGCAGCGCATCCCGGTGCCGCCGCCGACGAACGAAGCCACCCGCGAGGAGATCGACCGCCGCCGCGCGCTCCTGCCGGCCCACCTCCTCAGGGACCGCGCGTACGCGCGGAGCTCCCCCTACTGGGCCGTCTGGTTCCAGCAGGAGCACGACCTGCGCCGCCGTTCCTTCATCCCCACGGCCCCGGAGCAGAACGTCGACGACTACCCCGCGCCAGCGCCCGGCAGGGAGCCGGAGCTGTGGCTCGAGGGAGGACATCCCCGAGCCCCAGGCCGACGACGAGGACCCCGAGCTCCAGGCCGGACTGGAGGCCGCCTACGAGGACGAGATCAAGCGGTGGCACCAGGTCCTGGCCAACGCGGCCGCCGACGCCGCCGCGATGCCGCCCCCTCCAGCGCCGGGGGCGGGGGATCTCCTGCAGGCCATGGCCGACGAGATGGAGGCGCGGGAGGACATGCCCGATCCGCAGCCGCTGCCCCCAGGCCTCGAGTACGGCATGAGCTGGGCCTGGCTCGGCGGCCAATGGTCGCCGGAGCCGCCGGAAGAGGAGATGCAGCCGCCGCCACCACCGGGCGGGCCCCCGATGCCGCCGGCAGACCACCTCCCCCCGACGGGGCCCCCTCAGCTGCCTGCCCACCTGTGGCAGGCACCGGACTACCATTGCATCTCCTCCGACGAGGAGGACTAGGTCGGCGCCGGCGTGCCCCCGGCCACCTATATATATAGTTCCTAGGCTACCCCACCCAAGAAACGGCCGGCCTCCTGTGGTCGCGCCGCCGCCCCCGCTGCACGTAGAAGGACGGCCAATAGGGCCGTCGCCGCGAAGAACCACGGCCGGCCGTCTGTGGCCGCGCCGCGCCCCCGATGTAATCCCGGCCTCCGGCCTTTTTTAAATATATCTATGCATTTAGCCCCGTCCAAAAACTCGCCCCCCCCCTCCCCGTGTCTAGTTCAACCCCGCCGGCGAAACCAGCACCGGCGGGATCTTTCTATCCACTCCCGCCGCCGGCAGGGCTTCGCCAAGGCTAGTCCGCTGTCCTGGCTGGTGGCTCGGCCTGGGGAGAGGGTCGAGATATTTATACAACTGGGCATCTAGTCCCGGCCCGTGCCACCAACCGGGACTAGAGGTACCCCCTTTAGTCCCGGTTGGTAGCACGGGCCGGGACCAAAACGTTTTTCGAAATTTGGTGCCCCCTGCGCGCCCAAATTTTTTAGCGCCAAAATTTGAAAATTGTTTAAGTTTGCACATTAATAACTTCTACATACTTTCGAATTTGACAAAAATTCCAACATGAAAAGTGCTAGAATTTGCATAACTAATTCAAATCCATTTTTTTACTAAATAATTATTCTAAATATCGAAACTATTAATTATTTTACTATTTGCATATAATTTGAATATAAATATCTTATAATTTTTGTTTTCTCTTGTGATCTTCCGATTGTGTCCAGAGCATACAAGGCATCCGGGTGATTTATATTCCGTCGATGAACCTAAGGATAGTGCTCAAGCAAGGTTTGTCATGCAATTTTGCTTGCAAAATAAGCTCAAGTTGCTCTAGAGCTGATCATATTGGCTCTCCATGAATGCATGAGCTTAAATATTTTCTCCAGCCTTTGCTGCAACTTTATATAAAGTTCGACAAAGCGAGTTGTACCTTATTGACACGGTGAATTTGAGATCTTCGTCTACAACAGAAAAACCATAGTTCTCCTTTGAAGGTTTACTCTGACCTACATTACAGGAGTGTATGCCTTAGCAGCTTGCCAAAGTAACCGCACAGGTGCAACCCTTTGCGTCATTTGAACTCCAAGGTAGTCAGCTTGTTGTTCAGCTAGACGTTTCTCCTCCGAAAATTTATCATAACTGTTAAAGAAGTACCGAAGATCTATTTCTGTTTTAAGGATATCTGTCAATATGTTATCCGTACTATCACTTCGAAGTCTGGAGGACATGTCCTTCACATAGAATCTCTGCTCAAATTGCTCCAGGATGGTATCGGTACTATCACTTCGAAGTGTGCCTGCAATATCTGCGCAGAATATATGACGCCCATAAGGCAAAGCCCATATGGCTGCACACAGGGCTGGTTACAGCGGCCCTGTGTGCAAAGCACATCTCAATGGACAATACGGAGGAGAGAGAGAAACAGAAAAGTGCGTGGGTGGCCGCTGGTTGAGATAATAATGAAGTCAGGCTGGTCATAGTTGTCAAGCACTCAATACTTGCCAGCTTTTGACCGAACTTTTTCAACAGAACTATGATCATGTATTCCACGTTTACTATTACACATCACCAACAACATCCCTGTTAGTCTTCTGAAATTTCTTCGTGTAGAGATGGTCCATGAACCCTTGTCCCTTGCTTACGATCGCTTCGGCCGTAACCATGGAGTATCTTCATTATTTAGCGGGATGGTGGGGTCAGCTTTCACTGTGAAGGGTGGAATTTCAACAAACTTATTATAATCTTCTGACATGTCTGTCGTGTCCTCGATTCCCACGATGTTTCTTTTCCCTGAGAGAACTATGTGACGCTTCGGCTCATCGTATGATGAATTTGTTTCCTTATTATTTCTTTTTTTTGGTCTGGAAGACATGTCCTTCACATAGAAGACCTGAGCCACATCATTGGCTAGGACGAATGGTTCGTCATTGTAACCAATATTGTTGAGATCCATTGTTGTCATTCCATAAAGCGGGTCTACCTTTACCCCTTCTCCATTTAGGTTCACCCATTTGCACTTGAACAAAGGGACCTTAAAAGAAGGTCCATAGTCAAGTTCTCATATCTCCTCTATGTAACCATAGTATGTGTCATTTTTCCATTCTCGTTTGTTGTATCAAAGCGGACACCACTGTTTTGTTTGGCTCTCTTCTTATCTTGGTAAAATGTATTCCCATTTATCTCGTACCCCTGAAAACTCCCAATAGTCGAAAATGGTGACCCGGCCAACATGTACAACTGATCTTCAACAGTGGTGTCATTTATAAGGAGTGTTTGCAACCAACTTCCGAAAGTATCCATGTGTTTGCGTTTAATCCATGAGTCATCCTTCCCCGGGTTTGTGGAGCGTACAATATTCTTGTGTTCCTCGAGATACGTAGCCATGAACATAGAATTTTGTAGAACTATGTAGTGTGCTTTGGTGAAAGAATGCCCGTCCCCGGGTATCATTGTTTTCTTTCCCAGCGTTCCTTTCCCCCCAGTCTCCCCTCTTGCCGCGATTCAGGAACACCAATCGTCTTAAGGTCAGGAATAAAGTCAACACAGAACCCAATGACCTCCTCTGTTCCATAGCCCTTCGAGATGCTTCCTTCTGGCCTAGCACGGTTATGAACATATTTCTTCAAGACTCCCATGAACCTCTCAAAGGGGAACATATTGTGTAGAAATACCGGACCGAGAATATGAATCTCTTCACATAGATGAACCAGGAGATGAGTCATAATGTTGAAGAAGGATGGTGGGAACACCAACTCAAAACTAACAAGACATTGGACCACATCCCTCTGTAATCTTGTCAGAATTTCTGGATCGATTACCTTCTGAGATATTGCGTTCATGAATGCACATAGCTTCACAATGGGTACTCGAACATTTTCCGGTAGAAGCCCCCTCAATGCAATCGGAAGCAACTGCGTCATAATCACGTGGCAGTCATGAGACTTCAGGTTTTGGAATTTTTTCTCTGCCATGTTTATTATCCCCTTTATATTCGACGAGAAGCCAGACGGAACCTTGATACTGTAAAGGACTTCAAAGAATATTTCCTTCTCTGCTTTAGTAAGAGCGTAGCTACTTAAGTAATGGTGCCTTGTATCTGTGTGCTTGTTGCTTGGGTCTTTCATACGTTGCTGGTCCTCCCGTGCTTCTGGCGTATCTTTTGACTTCCCATACACGCCCAGGAAGCATAGCAAATTGACACAGAGATTCTTTGTCACATGCATCACGTCGATCGAAGACCGGACCTCTAAAACTTTCCAATAGGGTAGCTCCCAAAATATAGATTTCTTTTTTCACATGGGTGCGCGCTTATCAGGGCCGTACGGAACTGGTTGGCTGCCAGCAGCCTTACCAAAGATTACTTCTAGGTCCTTGACCATATCGAATATATCATTACCACTATGGAGCTCAGGCTTCTTCCGGTTATCTCCCTCACCTCTGAAATGCTTCCCTCCTTTCTTTCTTACGGGATGCTTGATCGGAAGAAATCTACGATGCCCCAGGTATACAACCTTTTTACATTTATCCAAAAAAACACTGTCAGTCTTATCTAAATAGTGTGTGCATGCATTGTATCCCTTGTTTGTATATCCGGAAATGTTACTAAGAGCAGGCCAATCATTGATGGTTACGAAAAGCAACGCCCGTAGGTCAAATGGCTTTTGTTCGTTCTCATCCCACACACGTACATCTGGTTTGCCCCACAATTGTAAGAGTTCTTCCACTAATGGCCTTAGATACACATCAATGTCGTTGCCAGGTTGCCTCGGTCATTGGATGAGAACTGGCATCATAATGAACTTGCGCTTCATGCACAACCAAGGAGGAAGGTTGTACATACATAGAGTTACAGACCAAGTGCTATGGCTGGAGCTCTGCTCCCCAAAAGGATTAAAGTCATCTGTACTTAGACCAAACCATAAGTTTCTCGCCTCTCCTGCAAAGTCTGGAAAGTCTCTCTCGATCTTTCTCCACTGCGATCCATCGGCGGGGTGCCTCAACTTTCCGTCTTTCTTACGGTCTTCTTTGTGCCATCGCAACAACCTAGCATGCTCTTTGTTTCTAAACAGACGTTTCAGCCGTGGTATTATAGGAGCATACCACATCACCTTAGCAGGAACCCTCTTACGGGGGGGGGGGGGGGGGGGGGGGGGGGGGGGGGGTTCGCCGTCAAAATCACCAGGGTCATCTGCTCTGATCTTATACCGCAGTGCAGTGCATATCGGACATTCCTCCAAATTCTCGTACTTCTCACCGCGGAAGAGGATGCAGTCATTAATGCATGCATGTATCTTCTACACATCTAATCCTAGAGGGCAGAGAGCTTTCTTTGCTTCATACGTACTCTCAGGCAATTCGTTATCCTTTGGAAGTTTTGGCTTCATTAGTTCAAGTAAACTCTCAAATGCCTTGTCAGTCACACCGTTCTGTGCCTTCCATTTCAGCAACTCCAGTGTGGTACCGAGCTTTGTGCTACCATCTTCGCAATTTGGGTACAACAATTTTTTGTGATCCTGTAACATGTTGTCCAGCTTCAACCTCTCCAATTTATTTTCACAGTCTTCCCTTGCATCAGCAATAACTCGGCCAAGATCATCATCGGGCTCTTCTGATGCATGTTCTTGATCACCTCCTTCTTCCGCATTCTCTTCCATTGTAGTATCGTCGTATTCAGGGAACAAAGGATCTTCTTCTTCTTCATCATCGTCTTCCATCACAACCCCTTTCTCCATGCTTGGTCCAGCAATTATAGCTGGGCATGAAACCTCTCCGAAGTAGATGGCCGTGAAGGATTCTTTCGGAAGAGTGCTCTCTGACGTTCCAACAATCAACACATGGGCAACACATGAAGCCATTATCTTTGTTTGCCTGAGCTACAGCAAGAAATGCATTCAGGTCTGCCATATACTCGGAAGTGCGTCGGTCACCATACATCCATCGCTGTCGTGCATCCATCTGCATCGTATAATTAATTAAGTTTATCAAAAATACATTACAATAACATATTAATACAGAGATGACCACAGTACATCGACAAATACTACTTTTTTATGTATCAGTTACAGATGAAAAAGATAAGTTTGTTAACCTCGGTCGAAGATACCATTTTTAGTGAGCTTGTGTGTGGCTCGGGAATTTCGTCGAACACCTCGTGTGCATAGTAAAATAAAACACACTAACACCCACCTCTCTCACACCTCCAAGCAAAAAAAAAGGATGGGGGGGCTGGGGCAGTATATATAGGGGAAGGGGGACATTGGTCCCGGTTCGTGGCCTGAACCAGGACAAATTCTCATGCGCGTGCCACGTGGCATGTGGCTAGGCATTGGTCCCGGTCAGTGGCACGAGCCGGGACCGGTATCTTCCCCCACGAACCGGGACCAATGCCCCCAGGCGGTTTCTGTTGCCCCGGGCGCACGAACCGGGACCAATGCATGGCATTTGTCCCGGATTTGGTTGCAACCGGGACAGCTGCCCCCTGGCCCTCTGAATGAGAGGGGTTGTTTCCACTAGTGTCAACTGCTTCCAGGAAGATGAGGTATAGAAACTTAAATAGTCCCAATCTTATATCTTATCTTACCTTATATATTTACTAATTGGAGACTTCCTACGAGGCACCACATTAATCCACATCATCAAAATAATTAAGACAATTAGATCAAAATTTTACGGCTAGGATTAGCCCACAAAGTTATAATGTCATGGAGGTTGTTGCGTACTCAAATTGACACGTTCGTGTAATTGTGTAACGTAACTGTTCAATACGTTTGATAAATTATCGGCCATGCACGTAAAGCTGGGATTTGGAAACGTGACTGGATGGAAGTACAGAAGACGATTCAGATTATATGCACGTACGTGTCTCTTAAAAAAAAGCTCCTTCCTCCGTTGCACTATGTTTTACTGCTTCTCGATGGCGCCACTTTGCGGCCAGAAGTTTGCAGTAGCCGTCTTCTTTCATACGCAGCCGGAAGCCCTGTAGTACTGGATACCATCTTTCGTATATCATTCACTTCAGCAAAACAAAGGACCGATCCAGATTTGCGCCACTTGTAACCTAAAATCTTTTTCGTATTTGATTTTATGACGTCTACCTTCGATTTCTGTATTTGTATTTGTGATATATAGTATAGTCGATCTCCAAGGTAGGCATGCCCAGTCATGTGCCCAGCATCATGACGAATACAATTGGCACATCCAGGCGCGTTTCAAGAGGTGTGCTTGGCCGGCGGCAAGAGTCAGGTTCCCTCGATTCTTCACTTCCTCACGTCATGATGTTTCATTGATGGCTAGCTAGCTCTATATCCAATCATGAAGAAAACATGGATCTGATGAATTCATGTTAATCAGCATCAGCTACCAGATCGGCAGAGTCCAACAAAAAAAAAAGGTCGACAGATTAGGATGCATGGCATCCGATTTTTCAGCCGGTCGACTACGTCAGGTACGACGCATGGATGACCAACCCAGATCAAGCTAGGTACTGGTATGTAGACACATATTTTCCACTGATTTCTATATAACTAAATAAGCTTTTTCACAGTCTACGTCTGCCGACATGACTAACTAATTAGATAAGGGATGCAATTTTAGATAAAAGGACTTATGCCCGACTTTGAATTAACAAAGCCAAACAGGTTCACAAACGAGTTAATACAACATGCTGGGCATACAGCTTAGCCAAGGAGCAAGACAGCTGCTCGCAAACAGGATCAACACAAAGATCCGAACAAGGAAGAACAACTGCTGGGCATACAGCTTAAGCCAACATAAAGGAGCAACAGCGAACAGACTAGAGCAGCACACAACAAAAGCAGACACCCAGGTACGCCAGGAGATCCTCTACGGTTGGGGATGGAGGCAGGAGCGGTGTAGGGATTTCAGCGCCTCCGACATTCTTCTCGCGTCTTCTCGGTCCTCCTCCCTAAGCGTGGGTGTCCAAAGCTGCAGGAATAAGAGTGTTTTGAACAGGATATCAGCAGGATGACGAATGATCTTCCCCTCAATGGCGTGTTTGTTTCTAACGGTCCAAAGAGCCCAAGATTGCGCAAGAAACAGTACCCAACCCAGCCTTGCCTCCCTAGGGTTGGCTTGATTGAGCAAGCGTAGCCAATGCGCTCTACAGGAAGGGTTCCAGGTCCTCCCAAGGACCTGTCTAAGTGCACTCCAAGCGACCAACGCAAGAGAGCAGGAGAAGAACAGGTGATCAACGTTTTCGATGGCCCCACAAAGGGCGCAGTGCCCCGTCGAGGGACCGTGTCTAATGGCAAGCTGCTCCCCCGTCGGCAGGTTGTCAAGAAGGAGCTGCCAGGCAAAGATTTTAATTTTGAGGGGGAGTTTGGCCTCCCAAACGAAGGTAAGGGAGGGTCTTGGGGGGCCACGAACTAGGCTAGCGTACATAGAACGGACCGAGAACCTGCCGTTAGGTTCCAGGGTCCAGGAGATCGTGTCATTGTCCAAGGTCAAGGAGGTCTCCTGCACCAACGTCAAGAGCTCCTGCCACTGTACTAAGCCTCCAGCGTCGAGGGTTCGCCTAAAACGCAGCTCCCCTCCCAAAGCCTGGGCCACGGAGATCGCCTGATTGTCGCAGATACTAAAAAGGGTTGGGAATTGACGGGATAAAGGGCCCTCCCCACACCACCAGTCCTCCCAGAACTTGGTGCGCAACCCATTATTGACATGATGTCTCGCGCCTGCTTTGAACAAATGTTTTATCTTGTGCAGGCTTTTCCAGAATTGCGAACCCCCTCTCGCGTTACTGTCAAAGATATCTCTATCCCCCGTGTACTTATTGCGAATGATCACCGCCCATATGGCATCATCCTCCTCGTACATTTTCCAAATCCATTTGATCATTAAAGCCTTATTCATCTCAAGTGAGTTGATCAGGCCAAGGCCCCCTAGCTCTTTTGGACGGCAAACAGATGGCCAATTGACCATGTGATACTTCCTGTTTGGCCCAGACCCTTCCCAAAAGAATCTGGCTCGGTGGGAATCGAACTTTTCGTGGACCCCTTTCTGAATCAGGAACAGCCCAAAGGCATAGGTCATGATGTTATCGAGGCAAGCATTGGAGAGGATAAGACGGCCACCCGAGGAAAGAAGACGGCCAGCCCAGGGCTCAACCCTAGCAGCCAGCTTCTGAACCAAGAACTCCCATTGTTCTTTGGTTAGCTTGCGGTCCGAGATTGGGAGGCCAAGGTACATAAAGGGAAATTTCCCAAGCTTACAATTCAGTTGTCTCGCAACCCGCCGTTGCACCTCCACTGGTTGGTTCAGGACAATTACCTCGCTTTTGTGGTAGTTAATTTTTAACCCTGACATGTTCTCGAAACACATGAGGAGGAATTTTAAGTTCGCGATCGCACGATCTTCGAACTGGATGAGAATGATGTATCATCCGCGTACTGGAGGTGAGTAATCCCTCCCGGATAAAGGTGAGGAACCACACCCTGAATGTGGCCTGCTGAGTTTGCTTTGTGGAGAATCGCCGAGAGCCCCTCGGCGACAAAGTTGAAAAGCAGCGGGGATAAGGGGTCACCCTGGCGCACCCCCCTTTTATTACGGAAGAAAGGGCCCATTTCCCCGTTAATGGATATCGCAGTTTGACCACCCTCTACTAGTTGGGCAATCCTGTGTACATAGCCGGCGTCAAAGCCCTTCCGGCGTAGTACCTCCTTCAGGAAGTCCCAATTTACTCGGTCATAAGCCTTTTCGAAATCGAGTTTGAGCAGAATGCCCCCTAGCTTCTTGCTACTCAACTCGTGCGTGATCTCATGAAGTGGCAGCGCCCCGTCAAGGATGAACCGACCCTTGATGAAGGCAGTTTGGTTTTGGCTGATTACCTTGTGAGCCACCGGGTCAAGCTTAGAAGCAAACGCTTTGGCGATGATTTTGAATATTACGTTGATAAGAGCGATAGGACGAAACAGGGAGATTTTGTCTGCTCCCGGACATTTCGGAATCAACGACAAAACCCCAAAGTTAAGTCTTGAAATGTCTACCCGACCTAGGATGAAGTCGTTTAGTATGTGGAGAACCCCGTTCTTCAGCAAGTGCCAGTATCTCTTAAAGAAGATCACTGGGAAGCCGTCCGGACCCGGGGCGGTATTGGACTTCATCTCTTTGACCAGTGCTTCAAGCTCTTGTTCCGTGAAGGTGCGACATAGCGTATCGTTGTCCTGCTCCGAAACTAAGGGGGCCCCAGCCCAAATATCGTTTGCAAGGCTACAATGTCTCGGAGCCGACGTGCCGAGGAGCTCTCTATAGAACTCATAGATGTGTTTTTGGAGTTCTCGTTTCCCTGTGATGGTCTCATCCCCTGAGATCAGCGAGTGGATGATGCAACGGCGTCTTTTCCCATTCGCAATCGCGTGAAAGTACGCGGTGTTGGCGTCTCCCTGAAGCGCCCACCTGATCCTGCCACGCTGGCGCCAGTATTCCTCCTCCACTTTGAACACATGAAGGAGTTGGTCTTCTAAGTGGAACCTAAATGCCCACTCCTCATCGTCAAGGCCAACCGAGTCCGCCTTCTCGTCGAGGGACTTAATGGATGTGAGGAGTGAGTCCTTCTGGTTTCGGGCATCCCTACCCAAGTTGCGGCTCCACCCGCGGAGCCATTGCCTCGCGCCACCGCTCATAAAACTCCACCAGTCAATAATGTCCCTGCCTCTCACATGATCTGACAGTTGGGACCACCTGGCACCCAACAGCTCATCAAAGCCCTGTATTTCCAGCCACCCCGTCTCAAAAAAGAAGCGATTAGATCGGACCCCAGAGCCTTCCCCGGAGTCAAGGATAAGTGGCGTGTGATCCGAGCCCAAACTGGTCTCAGCCACTAAGGAGAGGAGTGGGAAGTCGATCCCGATCGATGGGTCGATGAAAACCCTATCAAGGACACATCTAATCGGGTTGATACGTTTGTTGGTCCACGTATAGCGCGCCCCCGAGCGTTCCACTTCGCACAGGCCCCAGTTGGCGATGTGGGTATTAAACAAATCCACCCGCGCCCAGTTGACATTGTCGTTATTTTTGTCTTGTCCGCCCCGGATAAGATTGAAATCGCCGCCCCTAATCACCGGCAGCTGACATCTATCTATCTTTGCCGAGATTTCCTCTAGGAATTGATTGGAAAGGGAGTGGTCAGCTGGGCCATACACGTTGATAAAGATAAACTTCTTGGAGGAGGACCTATGTAGAACCTCGAGGCTAAGGAAGTGGGCCCCCCGGTCCATCGATCCTACCTCAAAGGCACTATCCTTGACCCCTAAGAGCATGCCCCCGGACTGCCCAGTCGCGGGTAACCAATTCCAAAAAAAGAGCTCCCCTGCCTCTATGCTACGCAGTTCAAAGTCTGAAAAGTCGTTTTTTATGGTTTCTTGGAGGCAAACAACATCGATCTTGTGCGTCCGGAGAAAGTCTTTAAGCATGGTTCTGCGCCCCGGTGCGCAGAACCCGCGTATGTTCATGAAAAGCCAGCGCATTAGGACACCGGTGCGGCGCCCCGTGCTTGGCGGGTTTTGGATGTAACGGGAGTTGCTAAAGTTTTCTGACGGGAGGCTCTAGTGTAGGGTTTTTTCCCAGAGAGACGGGCCGAAACTTGTCTTTTGGTCCGTTTGGCAGGGCCCCCGGAGCCGCTCCCCTTCGGAACCACCCCCGCGGAGCCCCCTGGATTCACTAAATCCTCCTGTTGAACCACCTGGGAGCCCCTGTCCCTAGGTGCAGGTTGAGACTCGCTCGGCCCTCCTACAAGCTCAGGAGTGGGAGCTGTCGGGTCAGCTGACTTGGCGTCTTGGGCCTCCCTAGCCAACGCCAGTTGAGCTTGGGCAATCTCTGACGTCCGGATAAGCGAAAGGAAACTCGACGGGGACTCGAAAGATGTATCAATATCGATGCCGCAGTCCGCGGCCACCGTCAGAAGGTCCTCATCAGGAACCGAGTCAAGAACTAAGAACTGGGATGGAGCAGGCATACCTGGGTCGTCCCTGGCAGCAGCCCGAGCTTTCGCCCGCTCCAGCACCGGGCCTTCTGTAAGCCCCTCACCACGCACGCTCTTGCGGAGGGTAGCCACCGGGATCGCCTTGCTCCGCAGACCCCTGGTCACCGAAGCCGTGAGCGGTGGCACCACCCCTTCCAGCTGTGACGAATCCCCGGAGAAGTCCGGTTGAGGGAAGCCGCTCATCGACACAGCCAACACCTTAGCTGGGCGGTCGGCGTTGCGCTTGCTCCTGCCTAATAATTATCACAAGCAATATCCCCTTATTTAATAATCACTAACCATGTTGTCTCCACAAAGGCTTAGACCTCGCGTTAACGCATCCCACACATTGTGGGTTTAAATATTAGTCAATCCGTGAATTGAATTCCAACCAAAATCTTATTATTTTTCTGAACTAAGAGATTACTCAGGTATGGTCTGCAAAAATCTACACATAGGATTTTCATATACTTTAAGAGATTGAGAATATGATTTGTCATAATGAGGAAATATTTATTGGTATAAAGAGAACAAAGAAATTAGTTTCAGTAACCGGTCAATTAGAAGGTAGCCTTTACCCAACCCTTTAAATCTTGATGGAAAGAAACCTACAATACTGTAAACGTCAATACATGATTGATTTTGATAATTTGGAGGCCAACCATGATCATGCATAAATGTAGTTGTGCGGAAAGTATCTTATCATCAAATCATGTAAGCATCCCGACCTGGGGGTTTCCTATTTTGTTCATCACGAGAGAAGTATGGATGGTCAGGTAGACCAATTTTTTTTACTGAATCTTTGGAAACCTCGATGGTATAAGAACTACCCCATTTTCAATAACATCGATATCTTGACGTAGGCCGCATGAGAGGGTGTGCAAGGGGTTAAGAGATATAGGAATACTATGTAAAGGGAATCCAAGGTATGTTGGGTAGGAATAGATCAATGCATATTGGGATTGATAACACATGAAATACCAATTTTCTCGAATTGGTTCAGCTAAGAATCAATAGCAATTTTCCATAAGACTCTCCAGATTTTATGTGTCATGTTTCATGTCATCGTTCATTGAACTTAAATAGTTTTCATCTGCTGTATGACAGCTTATCAGGTGTGGTAGCTGCAGATTATAAGTTGATACCGGTTGATTTTACTTACTTCCAGAGATCCCGTTCGTAACATTATTAAATGATGTTTACATAACGGATCTTATATATATCTAATTGTTTCTAAATGTTGAATTTTCCTGTAGGTAACCCTATTTTTGTTTGGATTGATTATAGGGGGTCGAAGTTCTTGAATTTTGTATACTGTCACGTTATCTAAGAATCTATTTTCTATCATACTGTGTTGTACGTAAAGAATTATTTGGATATGCAACATACAACTTATTAGGTGTGACAAGTCCAAATTATGATTACATACAATTTGGTTGTTGTACTCTAAATATACCCACGAGACTAGCAGTTTATGCATAGTGTATGTTATCTAACTTTTTGGCTTTGTATTTTTCTTGGTGCTTGGTTATTATGAAATAATGGCGGCGGGTAATGTTGTCAATTTTGTTTGTCTACTACCATGTGCTTCAGGTGAAAAATTCTATCTAACACAACCGAAGAGTCTAACAAACTCATTGTCACCCATTTTTTAAGTGTGGTAACCAAGAAAAAACTATGGCATACCTTAAATAGATAAGCATTATATAAAATTATAATTACGTAAAAAAATTCCAAAGTCTAGAAAATACGTGCTTTTTACTGGTGCTAGCCGTGCATCTGGTTGATGACTAGTATACTTAATGTTGATGTATTGAATTATTCACTCACTAGTGGAAACAACACCTTTCGTCTAGGGTTAGAAAAGGCATTAGTCCCGGTTGCATTCAAATCTGGGACAAATACTATGCATTGGTCCCGGTTTGTGCACCCAGGGCAGCAGAATTCGTCTGATAGCATTTGTCACGGTTCGTTAGCCGGCATTTGTCCCGGTTTGTGGCATCAAACGGGACCAATGCCTCGTCACAGGCCACGTGTCACGCGCATGGGCATTGGCCCCGGCTAATTTATGCCACAAACCGGGACAAATGGCCCCCTTCCCCTACATATACTGCCTCCCAGCCCCTCTTCCTTCTGGTTTTTTTTTGCTTGGAGGAGTGAGACATGTGGGTGCTAGTGTGTGTTCTTTTACTATGCACACAAGGTGTTCGACGAAATACCCGAGCCACACATAAGATCACAGAAAATGGTATTTTAGACCGAGGTTCGCAAACTTATCTTTTTCATCTGTAATTGATACATAAAAAAGTAATATTTGTCGATGTACTGTGGTCATTTCTCTATTGAAGATATTATTGTAATGTTTTTTGATAAACTTAATTATACGATGCAGATGGATGCACGACAGCGATCGATGTACGGTGACCGACGCACTTCCGAGTATATGGCAGACCTGAATGCATTTCTCGTTGTAGCTCAGGCAAACAAAGATAATGGATTTATGTGTTGCCCATTTGTTGATTGTCGGAACGTCAAGGAGCACTCTTCCTCGAGAGTCCTTCACGGCCACCTACTTCGGAGAGGTTTCATGCCCAGCTGTAACTGCTGGACCAAGCATGGAGAAAGATGGGTTGTGATGGAAGACAATGAAGAAGAAGAAGAAGATCCTTTGTTCCCTGAATACGTTGATAATTCAATGAAAGACAATGCAAAATAAGGAGGTGATCAAGAACGGGCATCAGAAGAGCCCGATGATGATCTTGGCCGAGTTATTGCTGATGCAGGGGAAGACTGTGAAAGTGAATTGGAGAGGTTGAAGCTGGACAACATGTTACAGTATCACAAAAAGTTGTTGTACTCAAATTACGAAGATGGCAGCACAAAGCTCGATACCACACTGGAGTTGTTGAAATGGAAGGCACAGAACTGTGTGACTGACAAGGCATTTGAGAGTTTACTTCAACTAATGAAGCCGAAGCTTTCAAAGGATAACGAATTGCCTGAGAGTACGTACGAAGCAAAGAAAGCTCTCCGCCCTCTAGGATTAGATGCGCAGAAGATACTTGCATGCATTAATGAATGCATCCTCTACCGCGGTGAGAAGTACGATAATTTGGATAAATGTTCGGTATGCACTGCACTGCGGTATAAGATCAGACCAGATGACCCTGGTTATGTTGACGTTGAGCCCCCCGTAAGAGGGTTCATGCAAAGGTGATGTGGTATGCTACTATAATACCACGGTTGAATCGTCTGTTTAGAAAGAAGAGCATGCTAGGTTGTTGCGATGGCACAAAGAAGACCATAAAAAAATCGAAACGTTCAGACACTCCGCCGATGGATCGCAGTGGAGAAAGATCGAGAGAGACTTCCGGACTTTACAGGAGAGGCAAGAAACTTATGTTTTGTTCTAAGTATAGATGGCTTTAATCCTTTTGGGGGAGCAGAGCTCCAGTCATAGCACCTGGCCTGTTACTCTATGTATCTAGAACCTTCCTCCTTGGTTGTGCATGAACCGCAAATTCATTATGATGCCAGTTCTCATCCAAGGCCTGAGGCAACCTGGCAACGACATTGATGTGTATCTAAGGCCATTAGTGGAAGAACTCTTACAATTGTGGGGCAAACTAGATGTACGTGTGTGGGATGAGAACGAACAAAAGCCATTTGACCTAAGGGCGTTGCTTTTTGTAACCATCAATGATTGGTCTGCTCTTTGTAACATTTCCGGACATACAAACAAGGGATACAATGCATGCACACCCTTGTTAGATGAGACTGGCAGTGTTTATTTGGATAAATGTAATATAGTTGTATACCTGGGGCATCGTAGATTTCTTCCGATCAAGCATCCCGTAAGATATAAAGGAGGGAAGCATTTCAGAGGTGAGGCAGATACCCGGAAGAAGACTGACCTCCGTAGTGGTAATGATGTATTCCATATGGTCAAGGACCTAGAAGTAATCTTTGGGAAGGGTGATCGCAGCCAACCTGTTCCGAACGGCCCTAATAAGCACGCACCCATGTGGAAGAAGAAATCTATATTTTGGGAGCTACCCTATTGGAATGTTCTAGAGGTTCGCTCTTCAATTGACGTGATGCACGTGACAAAGAATCTATGCGTCAACCTGCTATGCTTCCTGGGCGTGTATGGGAAGTCCAAAGATACGCCTAAAGCACGGGAGGACCAGCAACGTATGAAAGACCCAAGCAACAAGCACACGGATACAGGGCGCCATTACTTAAGCAGCTACGCTCTTACCAAAGCAGAGAAGGGAATATTTTTGAAGTACTTTACAGTATCAAGGTTCCGTCTGGCTTCTCGTCAAATATAAAGGGGATAATAAACATGGCAGAGAAAAATTCCAAAACCTGAAGTCTCATGACTGCCACGTGATTATGACGCAGTTCCTTCCGATTGCATTGAGGGGGCTTCTACCGGAAAATGTTCGAGTACCCATTGTGAAGCTATGTGCATTCGTCAACGCAATATCTCAGAAGGTAGTCGATCCAGAAATTCTGGCAAGATTACAGAGGGATGTGGTCCAATGTCTTGTTAGGTTTGAGTTGGTGTTCCCACCATCCTTGTTCAACATTATGACTCATCTCCTGGTTCACCTACGTGAATAGATTCACATTCTCGGTCCGGTATATCTACACAATATGTTCCTCTTTGAGAGGTTCATGGGAGTCTTGAAGAAATATGTTCATAACCGTGCTAGGCAGAAGGAAGCATCTCGAAGGGCTATGGAACATAGGAGGTCATTGGGTTCTATGTTGACTTTATTCCTGACCTTAAGACGATTGGTGTTCCTGAATTGAGGCATTAGGGGAGACTGAGGGGAAAAGGAATGTTGGGAAAGAAAAAATGATACCCAGGGACGGGCATTCTTTCACTAAAGAACACTACATAGTTCTACAAAATTCCATCTTCGTGGCTCCATATCTTGAGGAACACAAGAATATTGTACGCTCCACAAACCCGGGGAAGGATGACTCATGGATTAAACGCAAACACATGGATACTTTCGGAAGTTGGTTGCAAACACTCCTTATAAATGACACCACTGTTGAAGATCAGTTGTACATGTTGGCCGGGTCACCATTTTCGACTATTGGGAGTTTTCAGGGGTACGAGATAAATGGGAATACATTTTACCAAGATAAGAAGAGAGCCAAACAAAACAGTGGTGTCCGCTTTGATACCACAAACGAGAATGGAAAAAATGACACATACTATGGTTACATAGAGGAGATATGGGAACTTGACTATGGACCTTCTTTTAAGGTCCCTTTGTTCAAGTGAAAATGGGTCAACCTGAATGGAGAAGGGGTAAAGGTAGACCCGCTTTACGGAATGACAACAATGGATCTCAACAATATTGGTTACAATGATGAACCATTCGTCCTAACCAATGATGTGGATCAGGTCTTCTATGTGAAGGACATGTCCTCCATACCGCAAAAAAGAAAACATAAGCAAACAAATACATCATACGATGAGCCGATGCATCACATACTTCTTTTAGGGAAAAGAAACAGTATGGGAATCGAGGACAAGGCAGACATGTCAGAAGATTATAATAAGTTTGTTGAAATTCCACCCTTCACAGTGAAAGCTGACCCAACCATCCCATTAAATAATGAAGATGCTCCATGGTTACAGCCGAGGCGATCATAAGCACGGGACATAGAATTCATGGACCATCTCTACATGAAGAAAATTCAGAAGACTTGATAGGGATGTTTTTGGTGATGTGTAATAATACCGGGGTTGTTGCTACCAACCGGGACGGATGCCCCTCCCTATATATGCCGACCTTCTTCCTCCCCAAAATCACATCTTGCGCGCAAGGATTTGGATCGACGCCACCTCCAGGCTGCTGCTCTCTGTTGCCCGCGCCCGCGCCGTCGTTGTACTCGCCGTGGAGGAGTGCGGTCGACCCGTGGTGGAGCGCGCCCGCGCCCGTACGTGGAGGAGCTCCCCGCGCCCGCGCCGTCGCTCGTGGAGGAGCTGCACGCCCGTGCCGTGGACGAGCTCCCCGCGCCAATGCCAGCCGCACTCGTGGAGGAGCTCGCCGTGCCAATGCCCTCTCTCTCTCGGCTCTCTCTCTGTATGAATTTTTTTAACTCCTTTTGTTTTTACTTTTTTTTACTGTTTTCATTAGGTACATTAGTGTAGAAAATTTTCTCTAAGTTAGTGTTAGAAAATTTCACTAAGTTAGTGTTAGAAAATTTCACTGAGAAAAATTTCACTAAGTTAGAAAAATTGTAATGTAGAATTTTTTTTACTTAGTGTTAGAAAATTTAGGTATTTTACATAGTGTTAGAAAATTTAGGTATTTTACTTAGTGTTAGAAAATTTCACTAAGTTAGTGTTAGAGAATTTCACTAAGTTAGTGTAGAAAATTTTTCACTAAGTTAGAAAAATTGTAATGTAGAATTTTTTTACTTAGTGTTAGAAAATTTAGGTATTTTACTTAGTGTTAGAAATTTTTACTTAGTGTTAGAATTTTTTTACTTACTATTAGAAAATTTAGGTATTTTACTTAGAATTTTTTTACACTAAGATATTTTTACTTAAGATCTTATGATTTTCACAAAGTTAGGATCTTGTATGTGTCCACCCTTAATATGAGGCATACAAACCGATGACCATCTTGTTCATGTTAAGAGGTACTACGGGAGGTGGTGATCCGGGGAAAGGAACGAATGCGAGGGTTTCTTGATTTCTTTGGAAATAAATAACGTCACATATGTAATATGGATGGTGAGATCCGAACAAAGTTGAACCCTTTGGTGAACATTCGTAATGGTGACATTCCTCAGAAATCCCGTCCGGGGTTATGAAGAATGTCGTTGTTATGGATGTGCACAAAAGGGTCTAACTTTTTTCGAATCTCACTATATTACATATATGATTTTGTTTAATTTCAAAGATGTCCAGAAAACCTTCCTTCCCCCGCGTCGCCATCACGTGTACTACCTCGTAGCAAGCACAAAATGTGAAGTCCAACTTCACATCAAGCCTCGATGACCATCTTGTTCCCGTTAAGAGGTACTACAGGTGGTGGTGACCCGGGGAAAGGAACGAATGCGAGGGTTTCTGGATTTCTTTGGAACTAAATAACGTCACATATGTAATATTGTTGGTGAGATCTGAACAAAGTTGAACCCTTTGGTGAACATTCGTAATGGTGACATTCCTCAGAAATCCCGTCCGGGGTTATGAAGAATGTCGCCGTTATGGATGTGCACAAAAGGGTCTAACTTTTTTCGGATCTCACTATATTACATATATGATTTTTTTAATTCCAAAGATGTCCAGAAAACCTTCCTTCCCCCGCGTCGCCATCATGTGTACTACCTCGTAGCAAGCACAAAATGTGAAGTCCAACTTCACATCAAGGCCCGATGACCATCTTGTTCCCGTTAAGAGGTACTACAGGCGGTGGTGACCCGGGGAAAGGAACGAATGCGAGGGTTTATGGATTTCTTTGGAAATAAATAACGTCACATATGTAATATCGTTGGTGATATCCGAACGAAGTTGAACCCTTTGGTGCACATTCGTAATGGTGACATTCCTCAGAAATCCCGCCCGGGGTTATGAAGAATGTCGCCGTTATGGATGTGCACAAAAGGGTCTAACTTTTTCCGGATCTCACTATATTACATATATGATTTTGTTTAATTTCAAAGATGTCCAGAAACCATTCCTCCCCCCCCCCCCCCGCATCGCCATCACGTGTAGTACCTCATAACAAGCACAAAATGTGAAGGTCCAAATTCACATTAAGGCCAGCTGACCATCTTGTGCAGTTTAAGAGGTACTACCTGCGGTGATGATCCGGTGAAAGGATGAAGATGAGGGTTTCGGTTGGAACTAAGGAACGTTGTGATGGAGGGATAATAACCCGGTAGGCCAACTCCAAGGTGTAACCCGGCCCAAAGGACGCTGCGCAAGATCCGGCTAAGGATAAAGAAACTTCTGGAAGGCCCAAATTTGTAGGCCTCGTAACCCGGATTGTGGGTTACGGTAAAGGAAAGTTGGGGTTTGTATGTGGTGTCCGGGTAGGATTCAGGGTGCGTCTTGGAGGGTAAACCAGGGGGTACGGGTGCTTTATAAACCGACCCCTAGGTTTAGTTGAGAGAGATCTAAGAACCCTAGCAATATCGTTTTGTATCGAGTATCCAGTGTAACACGCGAGTTGAGTTAATATCTTGAAACTGGAGACTCGGCGACTTGATTGCCGGCTACCAGATCAAGTTCCATCATGTTTTCCTCTGAGTTAAACCCTCTCCCAAACGCCTGTGTCGTCTTGCCCCAAGATCAGTTACCCCCGGTAACATCTGCCGTGATTATCCCACGACAGTTGGCGCCCACCGTGGGGCTTACGTCCAAAGGTGTTTACATCACGGGAGAAGCTCGGAAGAACATGGAGAATCTTGTCGTCGGCGAGATCTACATCGACCACGAAGGGGAGAAGACGGTGGACGATTCCGGCTGGGGGCCGGAGTCGGATCACCTCGAATCCGGATCTATTGTGACGATCGGCCAGATCAGCGTCTTCATCGGTATGGTACGTACATCTGATTTAAAAGGACAATATCATGTGCATACTACAGGAACTTCTAATAGGGACAAAAAGATACTCAAGCAAGCTGTGAACTCGGTTTCCGCGGCTGGTCCGGGATACCCGAGATGGGCGGAGCAAGAGATAACGTGGAGCCGAAGAGATCACCCGGAAAGAATAGAGCACCCAGGAGTCTTAGCATTGGTAGTCGCACCACAGGTTAATGGTTACGAGTTAAAAAGGGTCCTGATGGACGGTGGAAGTATCATCAATATCTTGTACTGGGAAACTTTTTCACGCATGGGTCTCAAAGAGTCCCAGCTACAGAAAAGCTCAACAATTTTTCATGGAATAGTGCCGGGTCACTCGGCATGTCCCGAGGGGAAAATCGCATTAGAGGTAGCTTTCGGAGAATCAACGGATAATTATCGAGTTGAGTGGCTCACGTTCGAGGTGGTCAAATTGCGCAGTCCTTATCACGCACTATTTGGAAGACCGGCTTACGCCAAATTCATGGCCAGGCCGTGTTACGTGTATTTGCAGCTGAAGATTCCGGGTCCTAAGCAGACCATCACCATACATGGAAGCCGGGATATAGCGGCCGAGTGCGACGAAGGAGATTCGGTAATGGCCGAGCAAGCTTGCAGAAAAGAAGAACTCAAGTATTATAGGTCTCAAGTAGATCCGGATGATGGAACCGCATTGAAAAGGCCGAATACTGAGGACGAAAGAGCAAAATTCAAGGCAGCACAGGACACCAAGATAATAGATTTTGTCGAAGGTGATCCCACTAAGCAATTTACTATAGGGTCTAACTTGGACAGCGAGCAGGAGAAGTCACTTGTGGAGTTTATTTGTTCGAATGCGGACGTATTCGCCTGGACACCTAGCAACATGCCGGATATCCCTACAGAGTTGGCAGAGCACAGTTTGCATGTAGATCCCAAGTCCAGGCCTGTGAAGCAGGGCTTGAGGAAGATGAATGAGGAAAGAAGCAAAGCTATAGGTGAAGAAATTGCTCGGCTATTGACAGCCAGCTTCATCATGGAAGTATTTCACCCGGATTGGTTAGCAAATCCGGTGCTAGTGATGAAAAAGACCAATGAGTGGAGGATGTGCATTGATTTTACGAGTCTCAACAAGCATTGCCCAAAGGATCCGTTCGCACTACCAAGGATAGATCAGATCATAGATGCAGTAGCTGGGAGTGACCTATTGTGCTTTCTGGACGCTTATTCCGGATATCATCAGATTAAAATCAAGAGGGAGGATTGGGAGAAAACATCGTTTATAACCCCTTTTGGGGCCTTTTGTTACAAAACCATGACATTTGGGTTGAAGAACGCTGGTGCAACTTATCAACGGTGTATTCAGAAGTGCTTCGAGGACCAAATTGGACGCAACGTCCATGCTTATGTGGATGATATGGTTATCAAGACCAGGAAGGCAGAAACGTTTATCGATGATCTAAAGGAAACGTTCAAGAACTTAAGGAGGTATCAGATGAAGCTTCACCCGACAAAGTGCGTATTTGGGGTTCCAGCCGGGAAATTACTTGGCTTTATCGTTTCCGAGAGAGGAATTGAAGCAAACCCGGACAAAATCAAAGCTATCCAAAGTCTGAAAAAGCCGGAAAATTTGAAGCATGTTCAAAAGCTCACGGGCTACGTAGCAGCCTTGAGCCGATTTATATCAAGACTCGGAGAAAAGGCAATACCCTTGTACCGGCTCTTGAGGAAATCCGACAAATTTGTATGGGATCAAGAGGCGGATGAGGCGTTCGAGCCACTAAAGAAGCAGTTATCTGAAGCACCAGTACTAGCGGCCCCGGGTCCTAAAGAGCCTATGTTGCTATACGTGGCAGCTGGCCCCCGAGCCGTCAGTGCAGTAGTGGTTGTGGAGCGTAAAGAGGATGGGAAAAGTTATCCTGTCCAGAGGCCGGTTTATTATGTCAGTGGGGTATTATCAGAGGCAAAGCAGCGCTATCCGCATTGGCAAAAGCTGGTTTTCGGGGTCTTTATGGCCAGCCGGAAACTGAAGCCGTATTTCCAGGAACACCCCATAACAGTGGTTAGCTCAATACCAATGTCGGATATCATCAGAAACTCGGATGCGACCGGAAGAATAGCCAAATGGGCGATAGAAATGGGGGATTATCACATCAGCTACGAGCCCAGGTCAGCAATCAAATCTCAGGCTTTGGTTGATTTCGTTAATGATTGGACACACACAGGCATGACTACCATGGTTCCAAACTCCGAGTCATGGATTATGCACTTCGATGGATCAAAGCAGTACGAGGGGTCAGGAGCTGGAGTGGTGCTAACATCACCCAAAGGAGACAAATTGAGTTACGTACTACAAATTCACTTTGACTGTTCCAACAACGTGGCCGAGTATGAGGCCCTATTGCATGGCTTAAAGGTAGCCAAGGAGATGAACATTAAGAGGATACGATGCTTCGGAGATTCGGACCTTGTGGTACAGCAGGTGTCAGGAACTTGGGATAGAAAGGACGCAACTATGGCAGCATACCGCAGGGAAGTTGATAGGGTTGCAGGATGTTTTTCCGGGTACGAGGTGGAGCATATAGATATAAGAAAGAATGAGGCAGCCGACGCCCTCGCTAGACTCGGCTCGCGCAGAGAGCCGGTTCCACCTAACGTTTTCCTGGACGAATTATGGCGACCATCAGTTAAAACCGAGTCAGAGGAGGAATTGGCAAATCAAGACCCGGATTTAGGACTCGTGGCCACTGTACGTGCTATTCCCGAGTGGACAGAACCGTTTGTGGCCTACCTATCACGGGGCGAGTTACCACAGCAAGAGGTGTTAGCAAGGCAAATTCTGCGGCGAGCAAAGGGATATTCGATCATCAATGGGGAGTTATACAAGAGAAGTGCAGCAGGAGTCTTTTTGCGCTGTGTAGCACCAGAAGAAGGCCGACAGATTCTTAAGGAAATCCATGAAGGTGATTGTGGGCATCATGCATCCACAAGATCCCTTGTGGCCAAAGCTTATCGACACGGATTTTTCTGGCTCACGGCTCTAGCAGATGCGGAGCGCTTAGTGGCAAGGTGTGACGGATGTCAAAGGTACGCTCGCCAAACCCACGTGCCGGCTATGGAATTACGGACTATTCCGTTAACTTGGCCGTTCGCGGTTTGGGGTATGGACATGGTTGGTCCCTTTCACATGTCACCTTGCAAGAAGACACATCTTTTGGTGGCTATTGATAAGTTTACCAAGTGGGTTGAGGTTATGCCAGTCACCAACTGTGAAGCAGTTACAGCAGTCAAGTTCCTGAAAAGAATTATCTATCGGTTCGGGTATCCCCACAGTATAATTACCGACAATGGAACCAACATGTCCCTTGGCGCAATGGAAAAGTTTTGTGGTAGCAATGGAATCCGGCTTGACGTAGCATCAGTGGCTCATCTGCAGGCCAATGGACAAGTGGAGAGGGCAAACCAAGAATTACTTCGTGGACTAAAACCACGACTGCGAGTCCCTTGCATTAGGGCTGCGGGTGCATGGGTCGAAGAACTACCTTCCCTGGTCTGGGGTATCAACACTACACCTAACAGATCTACTCAGATGACACCATTCTTCATGGTTTATGGTGCGGAAGCAGTGCTGCCGAGTGATATTATTCATGATTCACCTCCAGTATCAGCTTACGTTGAGGTAGAGAACGAGAAGACCCGGCAGGACGCCGTAGATATGTTAGAAGAACAAAGGGAACAAGCCCTGGAAAGATCTGCCATATATCAGCAAGATCTACGGAGGTATCATAGCCGGCGCGTGAAAACCCGGGTATTCCAGGAAGGAGACTTGGTTCTGCGCCTGGTACAGTCAAACGAAGGAAAACACAAATTATCACCACCATGGGAAGGACCATTTATCATAAGCCGGAATCTGCATAATGGATCATATTACTTGGTAGATGCAAGGGAAGAGTCGGCTACAGTTAATGACACCGCTCATACCACTTCATCTATGCAAGAAAGAGACAGACCATGGAACGTGGCTCAGCTACGTCCATATTATACTTAGTAAAGACTATATTGGCAAGTGGAATTGCACGATGTAACAGGCAGCAGGTTTCAGACGTACTCTTTTCCTATCCAGGGTACCCTTGGGGACTGGATGGGTTTTTAATGAGGCGGCTTGCTGACCCAACATTCTCATATCAAGAAAAGAAGTGGTTATTCTCATGTTCCTTAATCTCAGTACGTTCCATATATATAGGTCTTGGGGGCTGATTGCTTGAATAGCACAGTTGCAAACTCAATGACCCGGCCTTGATGCCTATGAGCTATAAGGGCCGATTACTCGCAAACGAGTACGGCTGCAATCTTATAACCGGACAAAGGAGCCAAACTTTCTTGACTTTTCTTACTTAAGCTCGATGTGACTCGCAATAAAAGTGGCATGATTTGCTCGCTTACGATTACAATCAGCCATGAAGCCCAATGGGACTTGCCTGACCCTGTTTTCGTATAGATGTAACAACATGATATCCACGCGAAAGCCGGCTTATAGTACAAGATTGTCAAAAGGGTCATCTAAACCACAAGTTATGCAGAGTATAAGGCTAATAGCTGGAAACTCAATGTTTATCAAGCATAACTTCATTACCTATGTGAAACGGCTCCGGGTTTGGGCTTAGTAGACAACAAAACTCGTTCTCTTCGAAAAGACCACATATCCCAGACTCGGAAATTCGGGTCTTGGCGATTCGGGATTTTGGAAAAGAAAAATTAGCTTAGTTGCTAAGGCTCAAAAAACCCAAACATCCGAGTCTTGGGGACTTGGGGGCTTAGAAGCAAGTCCGCTCGTCAACACCCACGAAACTCGGAAACCGAGTCTCACAAAAGGAATCGTAAAGAAAGTCGGATATCAAGAACAAGTTGACTCAAAAGTGGATAAATTTAAACGATCAGAAGAAGCACAAAGTGTATCAAGAACTTAGAATGCATTACAAACTCCGGTAAATAGTATCAAAGGTGCACAGGCGCACCATCCAAAAGTAGTTGTTTTAACGACACATCGATCAACTGACGCGTATGAAGTAGCATCAGGTATCAGGTACCACTCGGCGTTCTAGGCCACGGCGTCCATCTTCGCCTTGCCCTTGCCATCACTTGGGGTAACAGCAGCACCCGGATCAGTAGTACCGGCTCGTGCAGGAGGAGGAACGACTGGTGTGGAGGTAGCGGGTGCAGAATCGGCTTCAGCTTTCTTTTTGGCAGCCTCCTCCCTCAACTTAGCAGCTTCCTCCTTCCATCGGGCCAGCATGTCATACGGCTCGGGAAGATCCGACTTAACCGCTTCACCAGCAGCATCATATGCAGGAACGAGGGAATCGACATCTAAACCGTCAGCAATCACGCTGGCCGGGTAACGAACCTCCTTCTGGACGGCCTGGAAATCCTTCACGGAGAACTTGGACCCATCAAGCTTGTATTCCGGGAAACCGCCCATAAGCTTGGCTAGCTCGAGCTTAGGGAAGTAAGTCTTGGCAAGCGCAAGACCCCGGGTTACTCCAACCCGGCAGGACGAGCGTTTCCAGTGCCAAATCCACTCGGGGATAGTGGAGCAAGCGTCTAGCATTCTCTTCAGGTCGCCATGCCCTTTACCCGGCCACCGTATTTCTTGAAGGATCCATTTGGTTCCGCCGCATAGCTGCCGGATTACGCTCTTGATAGTTTTCAGCCTCGCAATGTCACCCTCGTCCGGCATCACTTCATCCGGACCTGCAGAAATGGAAACATGAGTCAGGAAACTCCGGCTATTTATCAGAAGGATAACCCGGATGAAGAAACGTACCAAGCAAAGCACGATACGTATCAGCAATTTGAACAAAAAGGCTCGTTAGATCATCTTCTGCTGTGTGAGCCCTCCTCCTATACTTCTTCATTATCGTCCTACTCCTCCTGGCCTCAGCCTCGGCCGCCTCACGCAGAGCCACCTCCTTTTCAATGAGCTTGGTGGCCTTTGCCAGTTTCTCCTCAGATTGAGTCACGAAGGACTGCATGGATGCAAGGAAGGATTAGCCGGATAAAGGGGCAAGTTATCAGTCGCTTATATCGTAAAGTTCCAAGCAAATTGTGAATCAATTCACTCGGAACTTGGGGACTGGATAAGGACACAAGCAATATTAGTCGGGTTTACCTCGTGTTTGGCTATTAAAGCCTCCAAGATGTTTTCTTCATTAGCCCTCAAAGCGCGCAGGGTTTCGAGCATCTGGGCAAACGTCAGATCCTCGGGTCGGACACCGGAAGAGCCGGCAGCCTGGTCGCCTGATGGGGGAGCTCTCCCCGCCCTTGGGGTCGAGACCCGGACAGTCTGAGTATCCGGGTTGGGAGAACCCATCCTCGTGTCCGGAACCTCGATCTCCTCGTCCACTGGTTCGGATGAAGCAGGAGACCCGGCGGCTTGGTGAAGTGGATCGCCCAAGGGGCCTTGTTCCTGGTTGTTCTCAATATCACCGCCAGTCGCGGCATCTACGTTCTCAGTCGGCTCCTCTGTCTGACGGTTATCCGCCTCCCGGTTATCCATCTCCACATTCTCCGGGTCACTAACGGTGACTTGAGCGCTAAAAGAAAGATGAGAGGAGGCAGTTAGCAATGGTGATTGAAAATTGTCAGGTATCAAAGGATGTCATATAGCAAAAACTTACCCGGTATTTACGGCGTAATCCGGCGGGAGCTCGCTGCTGGAAGCAGACGAAGATGTCAAAGGGACCGACAGCGGAACCCGGAATTCACTAGTGGAAACAGGGCCTTTTGTCCCGGGTCGTAAGGGCCAGTTGTCCCGGTTGTGCAACCGGGATGGGCTGGCCGGGACAAATGGCCCTTCCCCATTGGTCCCGGTTGTGCCAGGACCCGGGATGGTAAGGATAGGCCACGTGGCGAACCTGGGCCAGGGAGTTCGTCCCGGTTCGTTCAAGGGACCGGGATGGATACTTTTTTGAAAAAAAAATATATAATCGTCAATTTTCGCGTCCAGGCCCACGTCTTTTGGGCTCCTGTCTCCCAATCCCGAGCCGGCCTCCCCTTCCCCAACCGCGTCCAGACCCACGTCTTTTATTAAGCCCACTGGCCACATTTTTTTGTCAAAAGGGCCCACTGGCCCGCGTCTTTTATTATGGTCAGCCAACGGTTCGAAGGGGCCACTGGCCAGCGGCCTGGTGGCTGGCTCGCCTGGTCCCTTAAATTAAGACCACAGGACGGTCAAAGGGCCACTGTCGCCTCGTCTTCCCGCCCCGCCTCGGCTTCCCGCGCCCCCACTTCCCCACGCGCGCGTGCCACAGCTGCAACCGCCGCCACGCCTCGGCTCCCGCCCGCATTCATGGCCGCCTGCAACCGCCGCCACGTTCAGGCCGCCGGTTGGCATGCCAGCCCCCCCGGGTCCTTTTTAAAGGGCCCCCGCCGCCCGTACAACCCATCCACCCCGGTCGCGCCCAAGGCAGAGCAACCATAGCCACCATGTCCCGCTGGTTCGGCAGCGGCTCCGGCAAGCGCCCCAGGAACGACCACGAAGGCTCCTTGAGCGGCGCCGGCCGCGTCCCACCCCCGCCGGCGGAGGCCTTCGGCTACGGCCCTGGAGGTGTCCGCCTCGGCGGGACGCCGCGCGTCCCCGCGCCACCTCCGGCGGCACGCCCGCCGCCCCGCGCCGCGCCCAAGGGCAAGCGGTTCCGCCGGTACGTCCGGGCGGTGGAGGCCGAGTGGCACTGGAACAACGCCACGCCGGTGTTCTATGCTGACGTCCACCTCCCGGACGGCTGGCACCTGAACCCCCAGCAGATCCTTGTGCCGCCGGCCCCGACCGGCGAGGCGCTGCTCGAGGAGATCGACCGCCGGCGCGCGCTCCTGCCGGCCCCCGTCCGCAGGGAGCGCGCGTACGCGCGCAGCTCCCCCTACTGGGCCGCCTGGCTCGAGCAGGAGCACGAGCAGCGCCGGCGCTCCTTCATCCCCGCCCCCCACGAGGCGGACGTGGCGGACTACCCCGAGGCACCGCCCGGTCGGGAGAGGGAGCTGTGGCTCCTCGAGGACATCCCGGAGGACTTCTCCGGGGAGGAGGACCCCGAGCTCCGGGCCACCATGGAGGAGGCCTACGAGGCCTCCCGCCGCTCCCTCCGGGAAGACGAGATCAAGCGGTGGGAGCGGGTCGTGGCCGTCGCCGCCGCCGACGTCACCGCCATGCCGCCGCCGCCGCCCCCTACTGAGCCTACCCCCTGGTAGCAGCAGATGTACGCCGACTGGGAGGCGTCCGAGGACCAGCCGCCGCCGCAGCCGCTCCCCCCAGGCCTGGAGTACGGCATGTCCTGGGTCTGGACCGGCGGCGCTTGGGCGCCGGAGCAGGAGGAGCTGCCCCCACCACCGCCGCCGCAGGAGGTGCTGCCCCCGCCACCGCCGTACGCGCCTCCGATGCCCCTATGCCTCCACCCCCGGCCCAGCCGCCTGCCCACCTGTGGCAGCCACCCCCCTACCAGTGCATCTCCTCCGACGAGGAGGACGAGTAGATCGGCGCCGGTGCGCCCCCCCTAGACTAAGCTACCCCCCCTAGACTAAGCAACCCCCCATGAAAACGGCCGGCCGCCTGTGGCCGCGCCGCCCCCTATCTATGTAAGCAAGGCCACTGGCCTTTTTTAATATAAGTTGTGTGCCCTAGTCTACCGTGTCCCTAGCCCATCCCCGCCGGCGGTCCGCCGGCGGGATCTGTCTACTCGTTCCCGCCGCCGGGACAGGGCTTCGCCAAGCCATGTCCACTGTCCTGGGGTGTTCGTTCGGCCTGGAGAGAGGGCCGCGATTTTTATACACCCGGGCCTCTAGTCCCGGCCCGTGCCACCAACCGGGACTAGAGCCCCTTTGGTCCCGGTTGGTACCACGGGCCGGGACCAAAAACATATTTCGAATTTTAGGGGTGGCACCCTGCGCGCCCAAAAGTTTTTAGCGCCAAAGTTTGAAAATTATTAAGTTTGCACATTAACAACTTCTATATACTTTCGAATTTGACAAAAATTTCAACATGAAAAACACTAGAATTTGCATAACTAATTTAAATCCATTTTTCGTTTAACTAAATAATTTTTCTAACTATTGAAACTATTAATTATTTTACCATTTGTACATAATTTGAATATAAAAATGTTAAAATTTTTGTTTTCTCTCGTGATCTTCCGAGTTAGTCCAGAGCATACAAGGCATCCCGGGTGATTTATATAAAGTTCGACAAAGCGAGTTGTACCTCATTGACACGGTGAATTTGATATCTTCGTCTCCCTTTATCCCGACCCCCGCTTGAAAACATAGTAACTTCCGTGTACGCGGCAAGCCTCAGCGGGAGCATCAGACTTAAAGCAGAGACGGGCGGTCGGGCGGGGGAGACCGCGCCGTTGCTGTCGCGCTTTCCTCTCCTCTGCTCGTCCGCCGTCTCCGTCGTGCTCCCCTCCGCCTTCAACATTTGGGATCTTCGTTGTTCAGTTAGACGTTTCTCCTCCAAAAATTTATCATATCTGTTAAAGAAGTACCGAAGCTCTATTTCTGTTTTAAGGATATCTGTCAGGATGGTATCTCTGCTATCACTTCGAAGTGTGACTGCAATATTTGCGCAGAATATATGACACCCATAAGGCAAAACCCATTTTTCTCTATCCTCATACAATCTACTTAGCCACTCGTTATCCTTCAGATTGTACTTCGCCAAGACCTACTAAAATCATGAGCGGAAGTTTCCGAACAGTACAATATATCCCTTAATACTTTCGTTGCATTTTGATATATATCCGAGCGGTGGACAGTCCCTGGCCAAGCAGAAGCAACTGCATCCCCTATCGATGTAAAGCAGTCAGTCAAAACAGTTTTCGGCTGTTTATGCTGGTTAACTCCAATGAATAACAATAGAGGCCTGCCATAATCACTTGTTCTATACCGTGTGTCAACACATACTACATCTCCAAAGTAGTTATAATCCTGTAATATCTGTCAGGATTGTATCTGTACTATCACTTCGAAGTGTTCCTGCAATATCTGCCTACAGTTATCTCATACTCGGATATGGGTCATAGTTGTCAGCTTTTTACCGGTCAATACAAAATACTGATCAAACAGAACTATATGATCATGTATTCCACGCTTATTATTACACATCACCAACAGACGGAGGAGAGAGAAACAGAAAAGTGGGTGGGTGTGCTGTTGGTTGGAATAATAATGAAGTCAGGCTGGTCATAGTTGTCAAGCACTCAATGCTTGCCAGCTTTTGACCGATCAATACAAATTATTGGTCAAACTTGCACCTACTCCATTCATAATCACAGAATATGTATAAATATCATTTTGGCTAACAAAATCTCGTTCATACTGCGTTATAAGAACTATGATCGTGTATTCCACGTTTATTATTACACATCACCAACAACATCCCTATCTAGTCTTCTGAATTTTCTTCGTGTCCCTTGCTTATGATCGCTTCGGCCGTAACCATGGAGCATCTTCATTATTTAACGGGATGGTGGGGTCAGCTTTCACTGTGAAGGGTGGAATTTCAACAAACTTATTATAATCTTCTGACATGTCTGTCGTGTCCTCAATTCCCACGATGTTTCTTTTCCCTGAGAGAACTATATGACGCTTCGGCTCATTGTATGATGAATTTCCTTATTTTTTCTTTTCTTCGGTCTGGAAGACATGTCCTTCACATAGAAGACCTGAGCCACATCATTGGCTAGGACGAATGGTTCGTCATTGTAACCAATATTGTTGAGATCCACTGTTGTCATTCCATAAAGCGGGTCTACCTTTACCCCTTCTCCATTCAGGTTGACCCATTTGCACTTGAACAAAGGGACCTTAAAAGAAGGTCCATAGTCAAGTTCACATATCTCCTCTATGTAACCATAGTATGTGTCATTTTTTCCATTCTCGTTTGTTGTATCAAAGCGGACACCACTGTTTTGGTTGGTGCTCTTCTTATCTTGGGAGCTCGTGTAAAATGTATTCCCATTTATCTCGTACCCTTGAAAACTCCCAATAGTCGAAGATGGTGACCCTGCCAACATGTATAGCTGATCTTCAACAGTGGTGTCATTTATAAGACGTGTTTGCAACCAACTTCCGAAAGTCTCCATGTGTTCGCGTTTAATCCATGAGTCATCCTTCCCCGGGTTTGCAGACCGTACAATATTCTTGTGTTCCTCGAGATACGTAGCCATGAACATAGAATTTTGTAGAACTGTGTAGTGTGCTTTGGTCAAAGAATGCCCGTCCCTAGGTATCATTGTTTTCTTTCCCAGCGTTCCTTTTCCCCTCAGTCTCCCCT